>CM027872.1:36680162-36707066 GCA_016097615.1 Eucalyptus dawsonii | reverse complement strand
AATTCATCCTCTTTTGAAAGGTAGAGTGAATCCATTTGCACCATAAGGACTCATTATCCGTGAAGAGGTCAGGATGTGTTTAAGCATCGCGGCCTTGTTGCACTCTCGCAGACCGGGTGAATTCAAGACCTCCTTCTTCCCTTGGGAGGCATACATCCTCCCAAGACACTTCTTTAGCTCCTCCCTTTCCAATGGTAGGACCCTTCCAAAGGAATTGTCTAAGGATTTGGTCAATACAATCTGTAAAGCGCCATAGGAATAACGAAGACACTAGCCCAATAAGCTTGTATAGCATGGAGCAACGACTTTATAAGTGAACTCTCCCACAAAAAGAAAGAAGCGATGAGTCCAGGATTGCACTCTCAGCATCAGTAATACGATCCACCAAGGACACACGATCCGCCTTGCCAAGCCTTAAGGAAATAATTGGAGCTCCTAGATAATGCAGCGGCTTCCCTTCCACAAATCAAAGGTGTCCTTGATCGACGCCCGGGTCATCCAGAATCCCCCGCAAGAAACACCTCACTTTTGCTATTGTTCGGCTTCAATCCACTCCCAAGCGGCGAATGTGCCTGTGCCATCCTTCGGGGAGCAAGGTGAGGCCATATCCGCATGGCGAAGAGAAAGACATCATCTGCAAAGAAAGGATGCGATAATCTGAAGTGGCCTTGCACCTCCCGGGAGAATTTGAAACCAGTGCTCAACACGAAGTGAGGATCCCGAGAAGACTTCCATAACCAAGGTGAAAAGATAATGAGACATAGGGTCACCCACATTTGAAGGCCTCGGCTACTGGGGAAGAATCCATGGAGCTTCCCATTCAATGAGATAGAAAACATAGGTGTGCGCATTACAAACCATGATAAGATGAATAAGATGGTCGAGAAAGCAGGCTCGCAGAACTGACTCCGGGGAAGTCGATCCTACCGTATCGTATGCTTTCTGAAAATCCACCTTCACAGCACATTTGGGAATGAATGGTCAATATGGAACCCTACCAAATAACTCTTGAGTAAGAAGAATATTATCCCTAATCTAGCGACCCTTGACGAATGCATTCCCGAGAAGAGTGATGAGTATCCTAAGCTTTAACGGCTTACACGGTTGGCTAGGACCTTGGTAATACATTTATAGATCGTGTTGCAACAAGCAATGGGCCTATAATCATTTACGAGGTAGCATTAGGCACCTTTGGAATTAACACCAAAATGGTGGAATTAATCTCCCTTAGAAGTCTCCGGTAACAATGAAATCCTTTGTCGCTTCAATGACCAATGGTCTAACAAGGTCACAATTGCTCTTGGAAGAATTCGACACCAAACCCATCCAAATGAGGCCTTCCCACGGGCTAGAAGAACATGGTATCCTTAATTTCCATCTACGAAAAGGATGAGAGAAAGCATTTGATCATACGTGAGTGGACATCGGATAACTTGCTGCAAGTCTCCCAACTCCGGCCTAAAAGGGAGGGTACGACGCAAAACAGCTCTTTAAAGTGAGTGACAAATGTGTCTTGAACACGGATCGCTCGGTGACAAGATTCCCATCTCTATCAAGAACTGAGATAATCTATTCCTCATTTGCCTCGTAGTCACCGAATGATGAAAGTACTTAGTGTTCTTATCACCATTCTCCAAACAACGAATTACCGATTGTTTAAAGAAAGCCTCTTCCTGACTTTTCAATTCTACAAAGGTCCTGCGATGACTCTTCTCAAGCTCCGCCAAAAGGATGTTGGTCGGATCCCTCGAAGGTCCACTTGCTTAACCTAAAAGCATTCTTGGATTGGAGCAACCCTCTTGGATATGCTAGAGAAGGAATCTGACTAGCCGTTTAAGACGGCCCTTAAGAGCTTCCAACTTGGTAACCGTCTATAAATGGGCACTCCTTCCCCGGCCTCCACACCTCGGTTAACAATGGCTCGAAAGGATGGATGCTCCATCCGGAAGTCAAAGAATTGGAAGGGCTTCCTTCGTTAACCGGTTGGATAACCTTGACTACCATAGGGGAGTGGTCGGAAATTTAAGTCAGAAAATTCGCCCGAATAAGAGAAATGCAAGCTCCATAAATTGTTCACTAACACCCGATCAATCTTCCTCGCTTCCGATTAGCCCTCAAGACGTCGACCAAGTAAACCGAAGCCCCACATATCTCAAATCCCAAGCTCCGCCCCGATGCGTACACTTGATTAAACTCATAAAAAGGAGGCCAAGCGTTGGTACCACCAAACCTATCGGATAGGTCCCTTATGGCGTTGAAATCTCCCGCCACCATCCGTGGAAGGTCAGATGCAAGAACTCATTCTAATCAAGTCCGCCCCACAAAGGCCTCGAGAACAAAAGAGTGCTGGCCATAAACAATGAGATGCGACAACGAGACTGACGAAACATGCTTGACTCTACCATGGATGGCCTGACCAGTGGAGGAAATCACCTCAAAATTTACTAGCGAAGGGTCCCAACCAACCCAAATCCTCGCCTCCTAGATGTAGAATCATAATTGGCAATCCAAGACCACCCAAACAACAGCCCCGACGACAAGGGACCAAAGAGATACTCATGGACTTTAGTCTCCAATAAACCGACCAAACAAAGGCCGTTAAACTGAGTCAACTTACGAACCTCGGCTCTCCTCAAAGGAACCATAAGACCTCTAATATTTCAGAAACCGAAATACATATATAAACTATGTACAGACAACTCTACTCTACACAAAGAAAGACGGAGGAGGCAAGGCCTACCTCTTTTTCTGAGACTTGCGGCAAGAAGCTCCCGACGCTTCAACGATCTCCTCCGACTCTCGGATCCGGTTTATAGCAAGCAACCCGTCCCGAATGGTCTCTACACTTGTCGGCCAAGGGCGGAGGATGAAATGACAACTCGGGGGAGGAGATGTCCTCATCATCCGAAGAGTCATCGTGGGCCTCCACATCCGAGCCATCGGGGCCTCCACATCCGATTCATCTCGATTCATCCATATCCAATTCGTGATCGGCCTTTAAGGGAAGAGCAAGGGGCGGTAGGGATCCCGCCGTGAGGGATAAGGACAACCTTAAGGGGTGTGACGGAGCCCCTAATACCCTTGCGAGCATGGGGCGGGGTGAGGAGGATTTTAAAAGGCGGTTTGTCCCAAGAGTACACAGCCGAGCAAGGGTGGGAGGAGGAGAAGCGCGCACAGGTGGATTGCCCCTAGAGATTGGTCGCCGACTCACGAAGAGGAGGAGGATTCTTCTGTCTTAGAGCCCTTCTTCTTCTTTCTCTTTTTCTTAGCCTTTTTCCCGTGTTGATTCTAAGCAAAGCAGAGGAGCCGGATTTACTTGAGGAGGATCTACGTCCCTTCCGCCGGAGCGGCTTGCATTGAACTTGGGGCGGGCATTAGACGACCAAGGTCCAACTCGACCGAGGTGGAACACGGGCGCTTCCGCATGAGGCGGACCAAGAGCAGTTTTGTCCTTCGCACAATATGCTCCGACACCCTTCAACCGGGGAGGAGTGGACGCCCCGTGGACTCGGATAAACCACAACCGGCGGGGATGGAACGATTAGCCGAGCATGTGCGATCGAAGGCTGTCCGGCCGGATGACGAGCAACTGATTTGGATTCGGATTGTGCCTGAGGCTCTCTAATCCTAAAGGAGGAGCCGACAATTATGGCCAAAAGCATTGCAATCCGAACACGCGGGGAGAGCCATTCATATTCAATGCTAATGAACCACGAAACTCCTTTCAAAGTGACCTTGGCCGTCTTGACTCTTTGGCTTATCACGTGATCTCCACACAATTCTCGCGAAGGACATCATCGCATTTGATCAGTCCGGTTGATCAACATATAATGGCTTCCCCACCACAATCACTATCGCGTTCATTGCCGGCACCGTCCAACACTCGAACGGCAAATTCCACAACCGAATCCAAACGAGAATGACTTGGATTGGTCTTTTCTCTTAAGGTCCATAAGAGGCTTCCATTGCCGAAGTATTAGCAACACCCTAGCAATCGTCACCGGCACATCTTTGAGGATTTTCCTCCTAAACCCAAGATCGTGATTTGGAGGAATAAAATCCTTGATCATCGGCGAAGATCTCCCCAATTTTGGAGCCCCACGCCTTCCTCAACGATTGCTCCATCAAGCCGAATGGGAGCTTCCTTCTCCCCACCGATATCCGACTAAGCAATCATTCCACTTCGGGTCCATAGCGTCGCGAGGGCTTCGTTCGGGAGGTTCAATCGCACTCTCCATCCACAAAAGTGGGGCGGAACATAGTTAATTCAGATCCTTTCACCGCCAAACGAGCCACATTTGCCCAAGTATGCACCGGGGCATCATGGTGACCCGCACGGAGGTTGAAGAGGTCGCTTAGAGGCCGAGCGTTACGACTTCTTCCTCTTGATTGGCGTGGCCTCGAGGACGAACTCGCAGGCCTTTCATCTTATTATTTGATGTGGATGACCTGAGGAGGTCGCCACACTAACACCATGCCGAGCCGAAGGCAGAACATCCCGGGAGGGGATTCGGGTGCCCCAATGGACCGACCAAAGAACGGCTAGAAGGAGCGATTCCCGACGTAACGGGATCTCGTGCATTTTCACAAATAGCCGGACTGCATCCCCCACTCAATCGAATAAATGACCATCAATAACAAGGTGCGAATGCCAACACTTCAATCGCCCTGGTACCAAAGGAGCCGACAAACTCGAAAAATGCTGACCACAGCACAAGACAAAAGTCCCACACCAAAGACAAAACCGAGCAAAACTATGCAAAAGAGAGACGAACAGCTATAGGGAAGGAGGATCGACTGACCTGGGAAACGACGCCAGGAGAATTCGAGATAGGATGATGCAAGAGAACCACCTGGCAGAACCGAATCCCCAACCACTTCCCTTCAAACCGCAACTAAGGGCCGAACAGCACCTCCCGCGTACGGTACCCATTTCCTTGCAAAGACCTTGTTCGGACGGATTTTCCCAACCAGCTCAAACCAACTAGAATCATTCGGAGGGTAGGGAGGGCTAAGTGAGGCAGACTCTCTTCCGAAAATCAGCCGAAAACACCCATTGGAACTCCCTAAACGAATAGAAGAACAGTCGGAAGCCGAGGAGAAAACCGGGTAGAAATTCGTAACCTAGCCAGACGATTTCTCTGCATGCAGGCCATCTTTTGCGAAACCGTTCGGGTGGAAACGTAGAGGGACTGAGCTGAAGCTTCATTCTGAAAATTAGCCGAAGACACCCATCATAGCTCCTCAAACGAACAAAAGAACAGCTGGAAACCAGTTAGAAAAACTGGGCAGAAATTGTAACCTAGGCCAGACGATTTCTTTGCATGCAGGCCATCTTTTGCGAAACCGTTCGGGTGGAAATGTAGAGGGCCTGAGCTGAAGCATCCCTCCGAAAATCAGCCGAAGACACCCATCATAGCTCCTCAAATGAACAAAAGAAACAGCTGGAAACTAGAGGAGAAAAACTGGGCAGAAATTCGTAACCTAGGGCAGACGATTTCTCTACATGTAGGCCATCTTTCGTGAAACCGTTCAATGGAAACGTAGAGGGGACTAAGCTGAAGCTTCCTCTGAAAATCAGCACATTCCGACACCCACAGCCACGGGAATCAACAACACACCGATGGATGAACAAGACTCAGAAGTGAATTGAGAGCATCCGATGAACAATACCCAAGAGGTCCGAAAATGGCAAAGCTATATGCTTTCACAATTGTTTTTTTTTTTTTTTGGTTAAGGTAAGAAATTTATGGATTTTGCAGAAGATTACAAGGGGGGATGCCAGGCACCAACAAAACGATCACTCAAGAAGACAGAGTCAAGGAAGAGTGAGGGGGTGCCTGGGATCCAACGAACAACACATAAAGACCCTAAAAACACAGGCAAAGCTAAAACGAAAAACCCTCCATCATTCATCAATGAAAGATAGAAGGACTCAAGTCCCGCCTCTTGCAACCTTCGTTTCTTCGGGGTATCCCGCACACGCTTGAAAGTCGATGCTTTGTCTTTGATTGCCTTCTCGGGAGATGCATTTTCATCGCTTGGAGGAAGAGAGTCCGATTTGAAAAATGATATTGTTACGCTCTTTCCAGATGATATAACAAAGGGCTCCAAAACCAAACCGAGCTGTAGAATGATAGAAGCTCCTATCCGAGAAGCCCGGACGCCCAATCGAGGTTTTCACGCCAGATTTGTTTCGCCACAAAATGTTAAACTTAGCAGCCCTGGGAAGGAGGTGAGATTACCCGGAGTTTGGCATGCGAAAAGAGGTGGTCCACCGAATCGGGCCCGCTTAAGCAAAACGGGCAAAGAGCGGCTTTGGAATCCCTAGCATAGGAGAGCGGGAGAACTGCGTTGGGAGCCTATTATGGGTGATAAGCCACAAATGGGTTTGGTATCTCGCGGCATAGAAGAGTTCCACACGAACGAGGACCAAGGCACGGCATTTCCTTTGGGCCTCAATAATTCCCAAGCGGACGTTGTTGAGAAACGCCCGAGGGTGCCGAATCCACCGTGGAGCAGTCCGCTTGTTGGTTGAAACTAGGAAGGGGTTCCCACCAGCTGGCCATAATATTAATCACGTACCAGCCCAATGGCGAAGCGAAAGCTTCAGCTACTGAGGCTACCCGAGGGATGCCCGAACGGTAGATTTCCTGGTTGGAAAACAGGCGGTTGAGCGGGCCATTTTCATGCCACGGATCAAACCAAAACGAAACAGACCTGCCGTTGCCGATCCTCCATCTAAAATGCTGCTGATAAACGTCCCGAAGGCGAAGGAGCTTCTTCCAGGCCCAAGAACAATAAATAGGAATCGGAACAATCCAGAAATTCTTACGGTTTAAGAAGGTGGAGTGAATCCACTTACACCACAGGGATTTTTTGTCCAAGAAAAGCTTCCAAATGTGCTTAAGCATCAATGCAACGTTATTTTCCTTTAAGGTACGAATACCGAGCCCTCCCTCTTCTCTCGAGAGGCATACATCACACCAAGCGACTTTGGCCCCTCTCGAACCCATCATCGGCCCCTTCCATAGAAATTGGCGGAGGATTTTCTCAATATTATCCAACACAGCACATGGTAAAAAGAAGACGCTTGCCCAGAAGACTTGAATATAGTAGAGAACAGATTTAATGAGCTGAAGTCTACCAGCAAACGACAGGAATCTATGGGTCCAAGACTGGACACAGGCTGTTATTGCATTAACCAAAGATTACACAATCAGCCTTGCCTAGCCGCGTGAATATAATCGAGACTCCAAGGTACCGAAAGGGAGAGAACCAACCCGGAATCCAAGCTTGTCCAAGATATCATTTCGAAGGCGAGACGATCCGTCGGATAGAAATACTTCACTCTTATTCGATTAAGCTCCAACCCACTCCGGTTGGAGAAAGAGTCAATTCCGCCTTCAAGAGATCAATAGAAGGCAAGCTAGCTTCCGAGAATAGGAGGACATCATCCACAAAGAACAGGTGGGAGAGCTTGGTCGATTTACATCTCCGAAAAACCGAAATCGTCCCGGTGGCCGAATATCCAAGTAACCTTAAAAGACTTCCATTACGAGAGTGAACAAGTAAGGAGACATTGGGTCACCTTGACGGATACCCCTTCCGCTTGCAAAGAATCCATGGAGCTCCCCGTTCAAGGATACCGAAAATTTAGGAGACCGAACACAAATCATAATACGGTCAATGAACTGCTGAGGAAACCCGAAAGCCTGCAGGCAAGTTTTAACGAAATCCCAACACACCGTATCATATGCCTTCCTAAAATCGACCTTAATTACACATTTAGGCCGATATGGATCATGCTGGAATCCACTGAACAACTCTTGGGCGAGTAAAATGTTGTCACTGATGTGCCTACCCTTAACAAATGCATTTTGCGGAAGACTAATTATGGATGGTAACACACGGGATATGCGATTCGCAATAAGCTTAGTAATGCATTTATATATGGTGTTGCAACAAGCAATTGGCCTGAAGTCATTGACAGTCGAGGCATTGGGGATCTTGGGCACTAGGGCTATAATGGTAGCATTGATTTGCTTTAATAGTTCACCTGTTACGAAGAAATCCTTAACAGCCAAGATAACTGAAGCACCAACAATATCCCAGGAGTGTTTAAAGAATTCAACATTGAAGCCATCAGGCCCAGGGGCTTTACCCACAGCAAGCGAAAACATGGTATCTTTAATTTCATCATCCAAAACGAGGGCGGATAAGAAATGAACTCGCTCCTCATCTAGCGAATGCTTAAGCACCGCTCGGATCTCCTCCATACCAGGACAAGCCACGGCAGGAGCTGCAATCGCCGGGAACACGAAAATGATCCACAAATATCTTCTTAACTTTCTAAGGGTCAGAGGTAGAGGTATTTCCATCACCAATGATATAATTCTGTTTTAGAGGTGACGCTTGTTCACCACTTGGTGAAAAAATTTAGTATTAAGATCCCCATTCCTCAACCAACGTACCCTGGATTTCTGTCGGTAAAACGATTCCTCCTGAAGGCGCAAGTCGCAAAAACTTGAATTTGCTACTTTCTCAACTTCAGCAAGAAGACGGTTTAAGGGATTCGCTTGAAGAGCATCCTGAGTAGATTGGAGAACCCGTCTGGCCTCAGCGGTTCTCATAGACAAGTCAGAAAAGGATTATTTGTTGAGCCGTTTCAGCTTGCATTTAAGGAGACGAAGCTTTGCACATAGAGTAAACATAGACGAGCCATGAAAGGGAGAACGCCAAGCTTCAGCAACCATTGCAGAGAATTCCGGATGGGTCATCCAAAAATTAAAGAACTTAAAAGGCTTCGAGGATCTGGGGACCTGCATAACCTTGATAACCATCGGGGTGTGGTCCAAAATGCCTGGAGCTATAAAAGAGGCTTCCAAGAATGAAAATTCCGAGTTCCAGCGACCATTGACCATAACTTTATCTATCTTCCTCTGTTTTCGGTTGAGACCCGACGAGGTAGCCCATGTGTATCTATAACCAGTGTATCGCAAATCATCTAGGCCAGCCTGGGTCAAGCAATCTCTAAATTCATCAAACGCTGGTATCCAAGCATTTGAGCTACCAATTCTGTCCGATGGGTCGCGAATTGCATTGAAATCACCACCAACAATCCAGGGAGCATAAGAAAGAGTGCTACTGGTTTGGATAAGATCCTCCCATAAAGGCCGTCTTGCAACAAAGCTGTGCTCATCATAGACAATCAACAAAAACAGGGCCTTGCCCGACGTCAACCAAAGAAGCCTGCCGTGAATAACTTGCACAGAGGAGGCATTAACCAAAAAATCAACTTCACGGGGGTTCCACCCCACCCAAATTCTCCCCTTATGGGAGTGATTATAACTATTAACCCAACACCAGCCGGGCAGTAAAACAGAGGTAACCGAATTAAACACAGCAGAGGAGATCTTGGTCTCAATAATACCAACACAACAAAGATTGTTGGACCTAACAAAATTCCTGATTTCCGCTTGCCTAACGGAGTCTCCCAATCCCCTAATATTCCATATACCAAAATTCATATCCAAAAAACAGGAGAGAGGGCAGCGTTACCGTCGTCTGGGGGGCCTCCTCTTGCTCAACCCCTTATTCGGAGCACTTGAGGGAGGGGCCATAGCAGAAGCCTTAGGAGGGAACTTCTGGACGGGAGGAACCTTAGGGCAAGATTGGGATGCATCCTGGTGGCTTGGTGAACCAGAGACAGGATCCCCTTCCTCACTACTACTACTACTGACAGCACTTGCATTATCCTCCGAGTCTTCCTCATAAGATAATGCTGCCGCAGCATCATCAGGGTTAGAGACAACAAGAGCCATTGAGTTTCCATCACTTCCTGGTATTTTGCAGATCTGATCTTCAGCTGCATAATGGATGATCGGGCCAACTAACGGTTTGGCCTTTAAAGCCGAAATTGGAGGAGTAGATACTGCCTTCTCTTTCTGCCCCTGGAGTTGCTTATTCCTCCTATTAGTGACCTTCTTCCAACCATCCTCCGAAGAGGATGAGATATCTGGATCTGCAGAAACTGGATTTGCAGAAGCTAGATTTGCAGTAGTAGCAAATTGAACTGCAGCAACTGGAGGTTGCTTGACATCTACCCTTGCAAGGCAGTTATGTCCAAATACACCACATTTCACACAGGAGTTCGGTCTCCATTCATACAGCACCGGAACCAGGAAGGCTTTATCATCCACCCATACTTCAACTTCCTCGCATCTCTCTAGTTTTGCAGAAATCTCAATATATACCCTAGCAAACGAGAGTCGTTTCATTTTCTCCGTTAAAGGATCCACATACAAGGGTCTCCCACAACACTTGCAATTTCACTAATTCCCGGAGCCGACCAATACGCAAATGGGATGTTCTTTAGGCGAATCCAGACCGGAACTGAAGCTTGGAGGTCTTTTTTCAGCTCCATTATAGGATTCCATTGCTTAAGAACCAGGGGAACCCTAGCCACTGTCATGCGACCTTCCTCTAGTATTTTCCTCCTGAATTCATCATCAGGTAAGATGAAAAAGTAGAAACCATCCTCGTTGGCCAGCACTTCAGCTAAATGTGCGCCCCAAGCCTGTTTCAATGCCATTTCAGTGATTTTGAATGGCACATTTTTCCCCACATAATAACCTACCACACAACAATTCCATTTCGGGTCTCCCGCATACTTAGCATTTTCAGATAGCCGAACAACCGATTTCTTTCCCACGGAGATAGGTTGAGCAAAGTCTAGCTCATACCCTTTGGCCGACAGACCAGCCACACTAACCCAAGATCTGAGTTGAGGCGCTTTCGACCTCCCTCGATTCAGCACACCAGGGCGTCTCCCATCTCGGCCACGAGAGGCATTTCGCACACGGCTACGACTCCTAGGGGGTGCCTGAGATTTGTCTTTCCCCCGTCCCAGCGGATCATTACTCGTAGACGCCATACACGTAACATAGACGAAATCGAGAAACTAGTCGCACCGAATTCTATTGCGGAACGGGGAGCCAGCAATAGAGGCCATGGAACGAGCGAGCTTCGGCTAGAATCCTAAGAGGGAAGGGACGAGGCTTACCTCCAAAGGACACGCCCAAAGGCTGGCTGAAAGATCAAAGCACGAAGCACGAGTAGAGACGAGCTCGCATCCGCACCAGAAACCTAACCACGAACCAGGAGATCTCCTGATTAAGGCCAAGCCAACCAAAACGCTTCGGTGAAGATTTGAGGGGGGAGGAGGCGAGGCTTCCCTCCAAAAATCACGGCCAATGGGTGGCCGAAGCGGTCGGAATCGCTCAAACACCGAGAAAAACGAGCTACGGTGAACCAGTCACCAGATTGAGAGGAAAGTGAACAGTGATCCGCGAACTCGGAAATGGCAAAATCATGCTTTCGCAATTGTTTTTTTTTTTTTTTGGTGAAAGGTAATAATTGTATTAAGGAGCTTGGACAAATACACAAGAACGGGTCCAAAACCCACACTCTTAGCCAGAGGCAAAAGTGGAGGGGACACGATGAAAAAGATTACAAGACAAAGACTAATAAGATAGTCGAAATGAAGACAAACAGCCACACATAACCGACCCTCCTATTACTAGAATCGCAAAGGCGAATGCGGAAATGTGAAGGCAAGAGCATTAAGCAGCTTCCGGCAAAGACGAGAAGACCGATGAATGGAAGCCCCACCCTCTCTGAAGTCTGAGGTTCCTCGGCAAAGGTTCAATGTCCTTGAAAGTAACCGCTTTGTCTCGCACAACCTTAAGAAGGTGATTCTTAAGAGCTGGAATAGCAAGAGATTCTCCCCTGAAAATGATGGCATTTCTTTTCTTCCATATAATATGGCATAATGCACCGAAGGCAAACCGGGTAATGCTATGATAGAAGTCATTTCCCTTGAGGAATTTGATGGACCACAAAAGCACCTCATCCCAACACCTATTTCTCCACGGCACATTACACTGGCGGCCGAAATAGGCCAAAGAGGCCGAGATGCGACACCGAAAGAAAAGATGGTCTATGGAGTCGGGAACTTCTTTGCAAAAGGCACACACACTATAATCAATGCGGCCATAGGAAAGGAGGAGCACCTGAGTGGGAAGCCGCTTCTTCGCGATTAGCCATAGAATGAATTGGTACCGAGGCGGAATGGCTCTGTCCCAAATAAGAGAAGCCCAGTTAACATGCGGTTTTTTGATTCTGATTAGGTCCCAAGCCGATGCAACCGAGAAGGATCCGGATGGATGAGGGCACCAAGTAAACTTGTCAATATCCGCAGATAACACCGGAATCGGGATAGCCCATCTCACTAACATTTCCATTAGTGTATTACCAAGAGGAGTAAATAAATCAGCTACAACCGCGTGATCAGGGATGCAGAGGCTTTTACCAAATGACGGAGGAACAAAGCCATCCAAAGGCCTGCATGGTAGCCAATAATCATGCCATAAGGACACGGAAAGTCCATTCCCGATTTTCCACATAAAGGATGTTCGAGATTGGTACCTTAGTTGGAGAATCTTTTTCCACGACCAAGAGCATGACCCCGGTTGGTTGGCAACCCAGAAGTTCCTCTTCGACAAGAAGATAGAGTGAATCCATCGGCACCATAGGGCTTCTCTATCTGAGAAGAGTATCCATATGAATTTAATCATAGAGGCCTTGTTGCAATCCTTGAGCGAACGAATACCCAATCCACCTTCAATTTTCGGAGAGGTGAGGTCTTCCCACGCCACTTTGGCTCCTCCTCGACCAAGTCCAGTACCTTTCCAGAGGAATTGCCTCATGATACGTTCAACACTAGCCAAGACCGACGCCGGAAGTGTGAAAACACTTGTCCAGAATGCTTGTATAGCATGGAGAACAGACTGGATAAGTTGGAGTCTTCCGGCAAAGGATAAGAACCGGTGAGCCCAAGACTGTATCCTAGCTGTAATTCGGTCTGTCAAGGCAATACAGTCCGCTTTGGATAGCCTTGAGGATATGATGGGGACTCCCAAATACCGGACAGGAAGCTTTCCCTCCTGGAATCCAAAGGCCCACAAAATTCGATTCCGCAAGGATAGATCTCCTCCCGCCACAAAGATCTCACTTTTATTCTTATTTGGGAACAGACCACTCCACGAGGAAAAGATATCAATCCCTCTTTTGAGCATGGACACCGACTTCCACTCCACTTGACAAAAGAGAAACACATCATCCGCAAAGAAGAGATGAGAAAGCTGGACTGGCTTACATCTCCAATAGTATTTGAAGTCCTGATTTGCCGTTTGAGATGTGAGGATACCCGAAAATACTTCCATGACTAGAGTGAACAAATAGGGGGACATCGGATCTCCTTGGCAGAGACCACGTCCTCCCGGGAAGAACCCGTGAAGATCACCATTTATAGCTATGGAGTATTTAGGAGTTCGACACGGTGCCATCACCAATCGACGAAACCTTCGGGGAACCGGAAGGCAAGAAGGGTATTTTCTAGGAAGTTCCAATCAACCGTATCGTACGCCTTGTGAAAATCAACTTTAACAGCACACTTAGGAAGATATGGCTCTAAATGGAAACCCGCAAACAATTCTTGCACAAGGAGGATGTTATCTCTTATTCTCCCCGCCTTTAACAAAAGCATTTTGGGCTTGGCTAACAAGATCATTTAGAACCATAGCTAGACGGTTGGCAAGGATCTTAGTAATTATTTTGTAAATAACATTACAACATGCAATAGGCCTAAAGTCAGACACATCAGTAGCATGCGGAATTTTTGGCACAAGAGCAAGGATTGTTGCATTTACCTCCTTGAGCAGCCTTCCCGAATGAAAGAAATCCTTGACCGCCAGTGTGACCAGAGGACCAACGATCTCCCAATTGGACTTGTAGAATTCGGCCGAGAACCCATCCGGGCCGGGGGCTTTTCCCCTGGGTAATGCGAATACTGTGGATTTGATTTCCTCATCCGACACCATATCATTAAATGTCCGGATCTGATCAGTAGACAAGGGCCGACGGATGAAGTTCTTCAGGTATTCAACAGACGGCGTGGCTAAAGTGTCATGAGGGGATAACAATGAAGAAAAGAAATTAGTGAACACCTGGGGGACTTGGACAGGGTCCGAAATTATAATACCAGGCCAGTTCGACGGAGAGGATTACGTTCGGAGTTGCCTTTTCTTTACAGAATGGTGGAAGAATCTTGTGTTTTTATCTCCCTCTTTCAGCCATTTTATCCTCGACTTCTGCCGGAAAAAGGACTCTTCATGATTTCTCAAGTCAATGAAGGCACGTCAAAAAATTGCTTCTCTTTCAGCCAGATGGATATTCGTTGGATCAGTTTGCAGATCAGATTGAACTGCATAGAGGGCCTGCCTGGCCTCCTCAGCTCTTGCTGAAATATCAGAGAAGGCAACGTGATTGAGGCGTTTAAGGCGAGCTTTCAGCAGCTTAAGTCTAGAGACTAACTGATATATAGGGACACCTCTAACCGGGGAACTCCAAACCTGCTGCAATATGGACTTGAATTCTGGATGATCCTCCCAGAATTCGAAGTATTTGAATGGCTTTCTCCTAAGAGGAGGACATAAAACTCTTATCACAATCGGGGTATGGTCAGAGATACCTGGCTTCAAGAAGGCCGCTTCAGAAAATGAGAAATCAACATTCCATTTGACGTTAACCATTGCACGGTCTATCTTCCTCATCTTCCTTGAACTTCCGGAGGAGGTAGTCCAGGTGAATCGAAGCCCAATCGATCTGAGATCTGTAAGTTCTGTTTGAGACAAGCAACCAGCAAATTCATCAAAATACGGGATCCAATTAGTCAAGCTTCCAACCCGGTCTGAGGGGTCCTTTATCGCATTGAAGTCCCCCGCAACTAACCATGCAACATCCTGGAAAATATCATTGTAATGCTGAAGATCATCCCAAAGAGGCCTTCTTCGAACGAATGTATGTTCCCCATAGACAGTAGTGACGGCACAATTCCAGCCGGTGGAAATACCATGTATAGTAGCGTGGATAGCCTGGTCCGTTATAGAGACAGGACAGAGAGAGACGATTTCGGGATTCCATCCCACCCAAATCCTTCCACGAGGTGAACAATCATAATTCCCGATCCAACTCCACCCCCTAATCAGCGAGGAGGAAATAGACTCAAAAAGTTCCTCAGGGACTTTGGTTTCAAGCAAACCAATACAGCATAAATTATTAGCGGAGACAAACCGCCTCACCTCAGCACGCCTGAGCGGATCCAAAATTCCCCTAATATTCCAAAACCCAAAAAACATCCAAAAAAAAGGAACGGGGACTTACCTCTTGCGAGAGGCTTTAGCGGCCGTAGCGGCCTTCTTCGGACCAATTGGTTGGCGCGAATCATCAAGCAATTTAGCGAACTGTCTTTGGAGATTTGCAGCCAGCCTAATAGGCGGTTTCTTCAGAGGAGAGGATTCCACACCTGCTGAACTATCTTCTTCCGAAGAATCATGAGTGCATATATCCTCCGAAGTCTCCTGAACCACCAATGAAGACTCCAGTGCCAACGGTTCAATAGGACTTGGCAACGCAGAAGGAGAATCATTCTGCACTTCTTGAGGGACTTCGTTGTGGTTCGTGGGGTCAGGTTTCAATGCCTGGCCTTCTTGCGTTAAAGGGGATAAACCAAAAGATGCAGTAGCATTGGACTCCTTCTGAGCCGCTTCAGCAGCTGCTGCAGCTCGTGCAGCCTATTTCTTTCTTTTCTTCTTGTTTTTTGGATTCACCTGATTCCATTCTGAGTCCCCCGATTCTGTAGGAACAAGCGGAGCAACATTATGCGACACCATTAGCTTGGACGGAACAGGTGGATCTACCTGGGGGGAACTAGACTCTCCAATATGCATTGGTCTGATATCGTTGACAGCAACAAGACGTTCTGTAGAAACTGGAACTGAATGAGAGATGTGGACGTTATCCCTATCCCTTATTGGTGCAGGTTGAAAGGCAACGCCCTTTCCTTTGGCTCGACCCGGCATAACTTCTGAAGTGTCCTTCAGATTTGTCGCATTTGGTTCTTCTGCAGGAGCATCATCTACAGTTGCAGGAAGAACATCTTTGCATACATGTCCGAATACACCACACTTGCGACAAGTTAATGGTTTCCATTCGAACTCCACCTCTACAATATCCACTTTACCATCCGTGTTCAACTCAATCGATTCAAACATATCCTGTTGTACTGTTATTTCAACACAGACTCGGGCATATGATATCATAGACATCTCCTCTGTCCTTTTATCCACATAGAGTGGTTTGCCGATGGCACTAGCTACCTTGCCAATCGCTTGGGCGGACCAGTAAGCAAGAGGGAGGTTCATTAACCTTATCCATACCGGAACCGTCATGTGAGAATCCTTTTTAAGCTCCACACCTGGGCGCCATTGCTGCAGCATAAAGGGGATCCTAGCAATCGTTATAGGGCTACCTTCAAGGATCTTACGCCTGAATTCCCTATCGACAATACGCAGAAGAAACACTCCTCTGCTGTTGGACAGAACTTCCTGCAGCATCGGCCCCCATGCCCTTCTAAGGGCTTCCTCGACTACCTTAAAGGGAAGATCTTTACCGATAAAGTATCCCACAAGACAATCATATAATTTCGGATCAGCAGCTTGAATATCAGACTCATCCATCTACACAACAGGTTTGTTACTTATGATCTGTGGAGGTGAAAACTCCAGATCATACCCCTTGTTTGCGGCACTAGCAACCGATGCATAAGAACGAGGAGGTCTGGACTTCGAGGCACCTCTTGAAGAGGGCCGCTTGGAGATCGATCGACCCCTGTTCTGCCGTCTACCCGCTACAGGGGGAGGGCGTGATTTCGCAGGAGCATTGGACGCGATGGGATCACCACGGTTCCCTCCAGCCAAATACGGGCCAACCGGGGGGTTACTCGAACCCATTTGAGCATGAGAAGATCGAATACTCAGCCCCTTAACCTTCCCATGGGTCTGTTGCTCGACATTACTCATTACAGAAGACTCGAAACCCAGAAAAACCAGAGCAGCGAAACCCTAACCCATTCGAGCTCCAATCCGCTCGTGATAAGAAGACTTACCAGGAAATGGATCGGAAGGGTTGGAAGGGTGTAGGAAGGCGCCTCTTGCCACAAATTTTCGGGCCAAACCGCCGGCTGAACCAGGCGGGATCAGGATCAGCAGCTTCGCGGGAACAGTGCAGAAATCGCCCAGTTTGAGAGCATTCGTGAACAGTACCCGAGGAAGTCCGAAATGGCCAAACCCCATGCTTTCGCAATTGTTTTTTTTTTTTTGGTGAAAGGTAATTAAATTAAAGGGAATGGACAATTACAAAAGATCGGGTCCATAACCGACACTCTGACCACAGGCGGCAAAGTGGAGGGGAGCCGATGAAAAAGAACAAAGAAGAGAAGGCCTAGCCCGCTAGACCTACATTAAGGGACACACCGGAACAACCGATGGAACGGAGAAGATCGACCCTCCTGGAACCGCCGAAGAGGCAAAGAACGGAGATAGGGCAAACAGCGAGAATGGAGGAGTGTCCAAGACGATGAAGGACGGCAACCGAAGGAGATCAGAGGCAAGGCGGGTGGCCGGATGGTGACGGGCACGAGAAGATCCTTGGATCAAATCCCCAGCATCTCTGGAGTCTTAAATTCCTCGGAGAGGGCGGCACCTTGGCGAAGGAGATAGCTTTGTCCCTAACAGCCTTAATAAGGTGATTCTTAAGGGTAGGGATAGCTACGTCCTCACCACGGAAGATGGCAGCATTCCTCTTCTTCCAGATCAGATGACACAGAGCACCAAACGAAAATCTAACCATTTTATGGTAGAAGTCCTTACCACTGAAGAATTTCGGGGCCCAAGAGAGAAGCTCCTTCCAGGTTCTGTTCTTCCAGGGGACATTGCATCTGGTCGCCCAAAATGATGCCAGAGGGGCCAGGATGTGACACCCAAAGAAGAGGTGGTCCACCGAATCCGGGACGTCATTACAGAAGGCGCACAGCCCATGATCAATTCTACCGTATGATAGGAGCATCACTTGAGTGGGAAGGCGGCCTTTAGATATGAGCCATAATATAAATTGATAACGAGGTGCAAGGGCATTGTCCCAAACGAGGTTAGCCCATTGAACCGTGCTCCTCCTGGGTCTGATGAACTCCCAAGCAGAAGCAACCGAATATTGACCGGAGGGATCGTGGCACCGTGTAAATTTGTCCGCACGTAAGAAAGAATCGGCAAAGCAATGGACCACCTATCCATCGGGATCTAAGCAATTCACCAATGGGAGAATATAAGTCGGCGACTACAAAGACAAAGTCGGGAAGACCAATAGACTCCCGAAGGATAGGGAAGGAAACCATCGAGAGGACCACGGGGCAACCGAGAGTCGTACCATAGAGAAATAAAATACCCATTGCCAACGACCCACCTAAATGATGAGCGAAAGTATGGTCTAAGCTGTAAAATCTTTTTCCACATCCAGGAACAGGTTCCCGGTCTGTCAACAATCCAGAAGTTCCTTTTCTTCAGAAAGACGGAGTGTATCCGGCGGCACCATAAAGATTGCTTATCCGAAAAAGAATCCAGATATATTTAACCATGGAAGCCCTGTTAGAGAGCTTAATATTCCGAATACCAAGACCCCCTTCACATTTCGGGCAACAGACGTCTTGCCAAGCCACCTTTGCACCACCCCGACCAAGGGACGTTCCCTTCCATAGGAATTGCCTAATAATCCGGTCAACATCCTCCAAAACCGAAGCTGGAAGAGTGAAGACGCTTGACCAAAAGGCTTGAATGGAGTGGAGAACAGATCTAATTAGCTAAAGTCTTCCTGCAAAGGATAGAAATCTATGCGTCCACGATTGAATTCTAGCAGTAATACGGTCCGTTAAAGCAATGCAGTCCACTCTCTTCAGTCTAGAAGAAATAATAGGAACACCAAGGTAACGCACCGGGAGATTCCCCTCCTGGAACCCGAATGCCCATAGGATTTTGTTCCTCAAAGAGGAGTCGCCACCCGCTAGGAAGATTTCACTTTTAGACTTATTGGGGAGAAGGCCACTCCAGGAAGAAAACCGATCAAGGCCTTTCTTTAGCATAGCCGCTGAGCGCCAATCCGCTTGACAGAATAAAAAGACGTCATCTGCAAAAAATAGATGGGAGAGCTGAATCGGTTTGCATCTCCAATAGAACCTGAAGTCCGGATTGGCAGTGGAAGACGTCAGAATGCCGGAGAATACTTCCATCACAAGAGTAAAGAGGTACGGGGACATTGGATCTCCCTGCCTCACGCCTCTGGCCCCCGGAAAGAAACCATGGAGGTCTCCATTAACCGAGATAGAAAAACTCGGAGATCGAACACAAGCCATAATAAGCTTTATAAAATGAGAGGGAAATCTAAAAGCTTGTAGAACAAGTTCTAAGAAATCCCAATCGACTGTGTCATATGCTTTATGAAAATCCACCTTAATTGCACACTTAGGTAGGTAAGGAGAGAGGTGAAAACTCGCAAACAATTCCTGAGCTAGCAAGATGTTGTCTCTCATTCTTCTTCCCTTAACAAAGGCGTTCTGAGATTGATCAATCAAATTCGGAAGAACACCAGCAATTCTATTGGCTAGAATCTTAGTAATCAACTTATAAATTGTGTTGCAACAAGCAATAGGTCTGTAGTCTGTAACGGCACTAGCATTGGGAACCTTCGGAACAAGAGCAAGGATAGTGGCATTTACCTCTTTTAGAAGGAGACCATGCCGAAAGAAGTCATGCACTGATTGAAGAACAGAAGAACCAACCGAGTCCCAGCAATGTTTGTAGAATTCAACAGGGAAGCCATCTGGGCCAGGGGCCTTACCTTTGGCCAGCGAAAAAAGAGTGCTTTTGATTTCAGCATCAGTAACCGGAAGGCCGAGAAAAACGACTTGGTCTTGAGACAACGGCTTGCGAACATATCGCTGCACCTCCTCAAGGGATGGCCTAAGAAGTCCTTCCTTCGGGGAGAGAAGATCAGAAAAATAATCAACAAACACCTGGGGAACCAATAGAGGATCCGAAATGAAATTTCCAGAAGAATCCTTCACCGACAAAATTCGATTTAATAGGTGCCTTCTCTTCATAGACTGATGAAAAAACTTGGTGTTTTTATCACCCTCCTTCAGCCATTTGATTCTAGATTTCTGTCTATAGAACGATTCCTCATGCGATCTCAGCTCAAGGAAGACACGGTGACATTCCCTTTCTTCATGAGTGAGGGTGGGACAGGCCGGGTTGGCTTGAAGTTTAAATTGAGCGTCTGCCAGAGCATGTCTAGCCTCAGCAACCTTGATCGAAATGTCCGAAAATGCATCTCGGTTGAGAGATTTAAGAAGCAACTTCACCCTTTTAAGCTTGTAGACGAGACAGAACATGGGAACACCAGTTATATGAGAACTCCAAGCCCGATTGACCGAGGCCTTAAAATCCGGATGATGAGTCCAAAACTCAAAGAATTTAAAAGGCTTAGTCCTATTGGGTGGATGCAACACCCTAACTGTCATAGGACTGTGATCCGAGATTCCAGGGTTAAGAAATTTTGCCTCCGAGTAAGAAAACCGAACGTTCCATTCCCCATTAACTAGCACACGATCAATTTTCCTCATTTTCTTTGCTTGACCAGACGACGTGGACCATGTAAAACGGCAACCAATGTACCTGAGGTCCATCAGTTCTGTCCGAGTAATGCAGCAAGGAAAATCATTGAAGCAGGAAATCCAGTTCGTGGAACAGCCGGTTCGATCCGAAGGATCCAAGATTGCATTAAAATCCCCAGCCACAAGCCATGGAGAATTGCGGAGGGTGTCACCATGAAAACATAAGTCTTCCCATAGAGACCGGCGACGGGAGAAGGAGTGCTCGCCATAGACAGTCGATACATAGCAAGAGGTGCCAGAGCTGATAACATTAATAATCCCGTGAAGCGCCTGGTCGGAACTAGAAAGGGCAGAATACGAAACCAGGCTTGGATTCCAGCCAATCCAAATTCTACCGCGAGGGGAGAATTCATAGTTCGCAAGCCAAGCCCAACCCCTCATAAGGATGGCAGATAAAGAGTCAAAAAGGTCCTGAGGCACTTTAGTTTCAAGAAGACCAACAAAACATAAATCATTGGCAACAACAAAACGCCTAACTTCGGCCCGCCTCAGGGGATCCATAATACCACGAACATTCCAAAAACCGATCTTCATCGCAAAAAACAGACCGCAAAAGATTATTTCTTCCCGGGTGCCTTCTTCCCCGTAGTCTTAACTTTCGGACCTACAGCAGGAGAAGGTTCAGGAAGGAGACACTGGAGTTGATCCTGAAGGGGAGGAACCTTTGTAGGAGGCTTCCTTTTGACACGAGTTTCATCTGCAGAACAGGGTTCGTCATCATTGGCGTTGTGAATAGACGAGTTAGATATATCATCCGAACTGTCCGATAAAGCTAAAGGAACAGGATCTCCTTCACACAGAGGTTGGGGAGAATCACGGTCCTGCAGATGAACATCTGTGCGCTTCAGAGCTTGGCCTTCATCAGTAGGAGGAGATAAGCCAAAAGACACAGCTGCCAATGCAAAGAATCGCGGCAAGCTGCGCGGCCCCTTGGCCAGCGAGCGGCTTGCTTTGCCTCTTTCTTCTTTTTCCTCTTATTTCTGCGCTTCACCAGTTTCCAGTCAAGATCCCCTGATACGGATTCAGATTCTGCAACAGAGGGATTAGCCTGAACTGGCAATGAGGATTCCTGAACATTTCTTACAATCCTTTGAGGGGAACTCGGCTCTCCTAAATGGTGAGACGTAATGCCCTCAAGCGGACAAAGGGGGTTAACCCGTATGTCTCCCCGCTCTGAATTGGCCTGAACAGCCACACCCTTGCCTTTTTCCAGTGAGGGAATTTCAGCTCTGACCGAAGTTTCAGCCTCTACAATTCGATCGGCTGGAATGGACGGTTCCGACTCCTTACTAGCATTCTCACAATCGTGCCCAAAGATTCCACATTTCCTGCAAGCGAGGGGTTTTCCTTCATACTCGACATCTACTACAACCATCTTCCCCATAACTTCAAGCTGAAGAAACTCATGGATAGGTTGCTGCACTGTGATTTCAACACACACACGGGCAAAGGTAAGCATAGCCATCTGCTCAGTCCTTTGATCCACATACAACGGCTTTCCAAGAGCGTTGGCTAATTTGCTGATAGAATGTGCAGACCAAAACGAGCAGGGCAAGTTTTTTAACCTTACCCAAACCGGAATCGATTGGAGGGACTCCTTATTCAGTTCAATCCCCGGCTTCCATTGCTGCAGCAACAGGGGAACTCTAGCCACCGTTACAGTCCTTCCCTCAAGGATTCTCCTCCTAAATTCCGGATCAGCAATACGCAGCAGGAACAATCCTCTTCCATTGGACATTACCTCCAACAATGCAGGTCCCCACGCTCTCTTGAGCGATTCATTCACCAATTTAAATGGTAGTTTCTTGCCTACGAAACACCCAACCAAGCACTCAAAGAGTTTCGGGTCAACAGCCTCAAAGTCAGATTCATCCATCCGGATAACCGGATTAACATCATAATGAGCAGGGGTGTGTTCGAGATCATAGCCTCTAGCGGCACCACTCGCAACTGCTGCCCAAGTACGGGTTGGAGGCTTGTTCGAAACATCCCTAGAGGCATATCGATTCGGTCTAGACCGGCCCCTGCTGGCTTGACGACTGCGCGCATGAACAGTCTGCTGTCGCAACCCCGCTGCAACAGACGGGTTGGGGGGTTTTCGGGGCTGATCCTTCCGCAGCTCATCATCAGCCAAAGAACCAGCACGAATTGAGGGAGAATACGACCGTTCGTTCGGCCTTTCAGCACCTGAACGGCCCCGCACAGCCATAGATTCCATACCAGACACGGGCGACAGAACCAGAAAGAAACCCTAATCCATCGGACACAAAGAACTCCACAGAACAGAAGCGTACCAGGGAGAGCTTATGAGGGGTTTGAAGAGCGTCCAAGGGCGCCTCTTGGCGCCAAAATCCGGGGCCAAACGCCTCCTGAGTCGAGCGGAATCAGCAGCAGAAGAAACCGCAGGAACAGTGTCACGATCGCCCAGCTAGAGAGCTTCGATGAACAGTGCTCGGCTGGTGGCGAAATGGCCAAACCCATGCTTTCGCAATTGTTTGTCTTTCATAAATCCAATAATTTCACCTCTGACTATGAAATACGAATGCCCCAGACTGTCCCTATTAATCATTACTCCGATCCCGAAGGCCAACACAATAGGACCAGAATCCTATGATGTTATCCCATGCTAATGTATACAGAGCGTAGGCTTACTTTGAGCACTCTAATTTCTTCAAAGTAACAACATTAGAGGCATGACCCGGCCAGTTAAGGCCAGGAGCATATTGCCGGAGAAGGGACGAGCCAATCGGTGCACATCGTGAGGTGGACCGGTCGACCCAACCCAAGGTCCAACTATTAGCTTTTTAATTGCAACAACTTAAATATACGCTATTGGAGCTGGAATTACCGCGGCTGTTGGCACCAAACTTGCCCTCCAATGGATCCTCGTTAAGAGATTTAGATTGTACTTGTTCCAATTACCAGCCTCAAAGAGCCAGGTATTGTTGTTTATTGTCACTACCTCCCCGTGTTAGGATTGGGTAATTTGTGCGCCTGCTGCCTTCCTTGGATGTGGTAGCCATTTCTCAAGCTCCCTCTCTGGAATTGAACCCTAATTCTCCGTCACCCATCACCACCATAGTAGGCCACTATCCTACCATCGAAAGTTGATAGGGCAGAAATTTGAATGATGCGTCGCCGGCACGATGGCCGTGCGATCCGTCAAGTTATCATGAATCATCAGAGCAATGGGCAAAGCCTGCGTCGACCTTTTATCTAATAAATGCTGTGACATCCTGAAATTCGACCCCGTTTCGATAAAGTGAAATGGGCATTTCGTCGGCGTGCCTATGGCTTTTTTCTCTGAGCTGATCACTCACGAGTTAACTAACCTATTGGGTGAAGCCGTTAAGGGATGTATCGGCCGTAAAATCCCTAAAAGCTACCTAATTTGTTGGATTGAGCTAAAATCACGTATGACCGATTTTTAACCACGAAATTGAACTCGATTTCAGGAATCGAATTTTAAGCGCGTCATAATTCTTATTTTTAGGATCCTGTCTCATCGCTCGTCAATTTATTGACGAGTCCAAAATTTCAATAAAGAAATTATCGGAAGAAAAATTGAAGTCCGAAAAGAAATTAGAAAGGGAAAGAGAAAAGAAAAATCAAATAAGAAAAGTATGGTTATTTATTTTTCTTTTTCTCTCTCTCTCCCTTCTCTTTTCTTTTCTCTTTTTCCTCTCTCTCCCTCTCTTTTCTTTTCTTTCTTTTCTTTCTCTCTTCTCTCTTCTCTCCCCTCCCCCTCGTGCGAATTCCCCACCGCCCATTCCCTCTTTCTCTCTTTCTTTGACCGGTCAATGCTTATCCCTTCCCTCTCTCTCTCCTTCTCTCTCCTTTCTTCCCCTGCACGACAGAACCGGTCCCTTCTTCTCCTTCTTTTCTTCGCGTGCGAACCAGGAGCTCGGAGATCGCAGCTCGCCGAGAACCGCTCGCCGCTCGTCCCGCTCGCCGCACCGCCGCACCGCC
Source organism: Eucalyptus dawsonii (assembly GCA_016097615.1). Lineage (NCBI taxonomy): Eukaryota > Viridiplantae > Streptophyta > Magnoliopsida > Myrtales > Myrtaceae > Eucalyptus > Eucalyptus dawsonii. The sequence goes on along the minus strand of CM027872.1, from coordinate 36,682,414 downwards.
GCACCGCCGCCCACGCCCGCACGCTCGCCGCCGTCCCGCCGTCCGCGCGCGCCCAGTACGCGCGATCCAGCTCGCCCCAGCCCTGTTTCGCCTCTGTTCTGCACCGACCAGCCACCGTCCGGCCACCTCCGGCCACCGCCTAGCCCCGCCGGACCACCCCCGCGACCCCCTCGCCCTCCGTCGACTTCCCCTCGCCGCCCTAGCCGCCGGAGCAGCCCCGATCGGCTCCGTCCAGCAGACCCACGGAGTGGGTTTCAGCATCTTCGGGCCCGCTTTTGGGCCGTTTTCCGACCCCGAATCCGTGAGTCGCTTTGGGAACAATCGTTCCTCGCGTCGCCGCCGTCGGATTGATCCGATTTGCGCACGATTTGGTGAGTAATCTCAATAATCCAATATTAGTGGCTAATTTATGCTTAAGGTTGATTTTAGATTTAATTAATTATGTTTAGGTTGTTAGATTAGATTAAATTAGCAATTATTAGTCAATTGTGATGCGAATTAGATAAATTGAATGTATAATTAGCAAGTAGACATGGTCTACTAATTATTGGAAGTGCCTCGGGAATTTTCCCGACCCTTAGTGGGCTCCAATTAGGCTTTTCGGGCCTAAGTGGAATTTTTAGCATTTAAATATTAATTTTCGGAATTAAATTAAATAATTATTTATTTTTCGAAAAATCAACTGAGATGGCCTGGAACTGGAAAATTATGCTGATGAACGTGGTGAAGTCCGTTTATTTAATCAGGCTTTATTTTGAGCTAAATTGAATTTTTAGTAATTAATAATTAATTTTCGAAATTAATTAATTATTTATTTATTTTCGGAAATTAAGATTTTGATGGCCGACGACCGAAATCTCGTGCTAATCGTCGTGGCGTAGTCCGTTTATTTATTTGAGCTCCACGTTGTATGGAATTAATTAAATTGTGATATTTTAGGGATTTACCCTAAATTGATTGGAATTTATTGTAATTGAATTGTTGATTGGTAAATGGCCAAGTATGTTATTCCGCATTTATAATGCTTTGTTCAGTTGATTTAATTATTTGATTGAGAAATCGTTGGGCATTGGTTATTGGTGTTGAAAGTAGATTGGTGACCACTTGAAAGAGGACACGTGGGCCCGGTGAATTGGAATATCACCTGGTGAATGCACGTGAGTTCAGTGGTTGAATATGTCACCTTGGCGAAAAGGTCGCCTGAGAGAATGCACGTGGCTCGAAGACTCGGTATGTCGTCCTGGAGAATGCACGTGGTTCGGTGACAGAGGCTGGCATCTAAAAGGGCACGTGGGCTTGGCGAATTGATACATCGCTTTGGTGAGATGCACCTAAGAGAATGCACGTGGCTCGGTGACAGAGGCTAGCATCTAAAAGGGCACGTGGGCTCGGCGAATTGATGCATCGCTTTGATGAGATGCACCTAAGAGAATGCACGTGGCTCGGTGACAGAGGCTGGCATCTAAAAGGGCACGTGGGCTCGGTGACTTGATGCATCACTTTGGCGAAAAGGTCGCCTGAGAGAATGCACGTGGGCCCGAGGTTCGAGGCACGTGAACTCGGAGACTTGGAATGTCATCCTGGAGAATGCACGTGGCTTAGCTTTTAAATATCCCACAGTGGGGATTGATTCGTATGACATGTAATCGACTGGTTCGATTTGTTTGAAGTGAATGGATGTTTATTGTGAATTGTACTGACTTGCAGGTGGGATCAGAGGCCAAGGTAAGTCCTCTATCTTGTGCGTGTTTAGGCAGCCTTCAGTATAATGGTTTACTAATCGGGCTTAGTGGGGTAGAACTCGCTGAGACATAGTCTCATCCTAGTTTGGGGAAAACCATTTCAGGACCCCGCTGAAGAGCTGAAGAGGAGGAATCTGAGAAGGAGAACTCGGAGGTGACATCTGAAGAGAAGGATTTTTGGGAGAAGAAGACAATCCTGAGAGGGGTCTTGAGTACAGCCCAGTTCGTCTAAATTTATGTCTTCTTTAGAGATCTCCGTTTTGATGTGAATAGTTATGAAGGGTTTGTGGTTTATATAAAAGTTTGGTTATAAATTTCAATATGAAAAATATGGCCCTGCTTTTCTATCCCATTGTTTTAATTGTCTGGGGATTTTAACTGCTTCTGCATGTGCTTAAAAATGAAAGGGCCGGCGATACATTGTCCTGGGATATCACATATAAAATCGACCAAGTGAGACGGATGTGTGCGTGCACGAGGATCGGGCGTGACAAATGCATCCCTTCAAAA
>CM027872.1:36285162-36675162 GCA_016097615.1 Eucalyptus dawsonii | reverse complement strand
TCGCGTACCGAGGTTTCAAACAATACCGTACAAAGCCTTAATTATCGGGCCAGGCTTCCAAAAGCTGGCACAAAACTTGGGCCTTAATGAAGAACGGGCTTGATTCCAAAATGATTAAAAAGGTTGGGTCATTCTCATCATTTTTGGGCCTAACGTTTAGTCCCGTTCTGGACAGTTGGGAGACGAGAATAATTGCAAAAGCCTAAAATAGCACTTTTGCCCCCAAAATATACATAGCATCTACTTTGTTCTCAGAAATCCATTAGGTCTTACTTTTACATAGACCCATCAAACGGGCGATTCGAATCGAGTCGAAAATGATCTGATCCAAATTGACCCTATTTTACAAGCAATGCACATTTAGCGACCATGCGCATACCCAACTCAATCCGAACCTATCCAGCCTATATTACTTAAAAATATTCATAACATCTTTTCTTGGCCTAGGAACATAACATCACCATCTTTAACGTTAGTCCAGTCCATGAGTGGTCTCTTCTTGCAAGTACCTTATTCAAATTATCGTGCTACATGATGACAAGTGGATTCACCAATTCATTGATTGATTAAATCAGCATCCAAACTTGCAAATACCCAAACGCAGAGCAGTATAGTACGATGATATTTGATTCGCAATGCAGTTCCTGAAAATTCGCATCGTATCTAGAACATTGTTGTGGGGGACTGATGCAAGCAAATAAGAGACAACAGTTATTTAGTTGGGCCAGATGATTTAAGCTAGAAGTTGCAATTAATGACTTAAAAGCCAAGCGTTCCGTCGACTGTCATCAAGAATTCAAGACATGAACAGGATAATAGGCAATTTACATAGGTTGATGTAATATGCAGGAACAAAGAGGAGGGCAATAATAACCAGATATTCAACCGTTGGTGGGGTCTGGGGAGGTATTTGGTGTTCGAGGACCAAAGGCATTACTCAGAATTGATAGAGCATTGTTTAAATCAAAATACTACAGGAGCATACAATCTGTCCATTATGGATCTCCTTGTAAGAAGCCTTATCCAGATAAAAGTAGCAATCCAGGAGGCAAAACCCAACGTGAAGTAAGAGTTCCCAATTTATCAGGGTTAAGGACATGTAAAAATTAGGCCATTAGTGTCTATAATTATAGACGTGACGATTAGAATACTTGCTACTGGTGCCCAGACTCATCAAACGAATGGATTGGATCACAAATGGCTTGACCCAAATTGACCCACTTAATCTGTTTTTGATATATTTTTATGCAATACAAATGTAATAATTCATACCCGACCTAATCCATATTGTTAAAACATTTTGATATATAACTTAATTTAGGAAAACCCATATCCAGATTGAAGTAAAAGCATAGAAGGACTGAACACGAGATCGAGTGAAGACGAAAGAATAAAAAGAGTCATAGATTTAAGTTAAGTCTTTGTAAGTTGTGAAACCATTTAACACTTATACTATTTTGGGCTTTGCCATTCTAAACTAATTTATTGATGCAAAAATTGTCCAAAAAGTTATAACTTATTGCACTTTTGCCAATTTAATCATAAATCTTTTAATTGTATCAATTAAGTCATAAATCTTTTCATACTTTGCTAATTAAATCTATTTGATCAATTTTGGTATGAAATTGTTGACATAAACAATTTTTAATAATATTTAAAAAAAAGTATTTTCCTTTTCTTTTTATTTTCATTTCTTTCTTTTTTTTCTCCTTCATAATATTGAAAATTGTTTACGTCGCCGCATTTCGCTTTATCACATAGGATGGTTAGTGTCAACGCCAATGATTTTTGAACAAAATTGGTTGGATAAGTTCCATCGATAAAACGTGAAAAAATTTAAGATTCAATTGGCACGATTAAAATTTTTTAGGATTGAATAGTAAGTTTATGACTTTTTGAACAATTTTCTCATTTAGCTAACCTATACAACAATTCAGCCCTTAAATGCATTTTAAGAAATGGGTTTATGACTCATTTTGACAAATCTTCACATCCAAAGAAATAAAGTAAAAAGGAAAGTGACTTAAACATTAATTCTCAAGGACTAAAGAGTAGGGGTGAGCATCGGTCTAGGGTCAACCCTAAATCGACCCTAGACCGGCACAACCTTAGAATGGTCCAACCCTGTCGGTGCTAGTCTAGTTCCTAGAGAGATTGGGTTGGTCCTTTGTCCTAGAATTCTTGGACCAGCACTGTGTGGGTTGGTCATCGATCTTGAAAGTTCCGAGTTGATCCAACCAAGACCAACCATAACTATATATATATAATATTATTTATAATTTTTTATATAAAGAAAATCTTAAAATAAATGGCATTAACAATATTAAACAACTCTTTAGTGAAAAGTTTAAATAATTTTACATTGTTATTTAATAACTTAGATTTTTAATATCTTTTATGGCGTCAATAGTCATGATTTACGAATGAGGAAAATGTTTTTATGAGGAGTCCTCATGGCTTCCAAAAAGGCATAAATAGTTCATTGTGGCATCTCCTCTAGTATTCATTCTCTTCTGTTTAATTTGTTCTCTTAGTTTTTAATTTGTCAAAATCGAAAGAAATAACTTCTTCGCTCACCACTTGACACTTGCCTTGCTCGCTTTGGATCAATTATGCCACTTGTCGCTTGAACTCGCTTGGCTTGTTACTTCCTGCTCGACATTCAATGCTCATTCCGTATGATGCTCACCTCACTTGACCCTCATCGCTTGCCTTTCTTAGCTAACCTCGCTCATCATCGAATCCATTAGGTCGATATGGTTCTCAGTTGTCCTTTTAATGAGTACAAAAAATGAAATAAAAAATTATTAGTTAGTCCTAGGTTAACTCTAAAACTAGACCGAACCCATTCGGTCGGTTCGGTCATTAATCATTTTTTTAAGGAGTACAAAAAATAAAATAAAAATTATTTGTTGGTCCTAGGTTGACTTTGAAACTAGATCGAACCCATTGGATCAGTTTGGTTCTCAATCATTTTTATAAGGAGTACAAAAAATGAAATAAAAAATTATCGATTGGTCTCGGATTTACCTCGGAACCGGATCGAACCTATTGGGTCGGTCCGATTCTCTGTCCCAAGCTCAATAGGGTCGATTCTCAATCCCAAAAATTAAGAACTAGCACTGTATAGGTTAGTTCTAGGGTAAGATGGTGGACCAGCCAAACTTAAACCATGCTCACCTCTACTAAAGAGACACAGAGGTAAACCTCCATATCCCAAAGGGAAAGGATAGAAATGAGAGGAAAAGATGGATCTGGGCCTCGAGACAAATTTTACGAAAGATCAGGGTCACAATCGCGAAGGTGAAAAAAAAACTACCGCGTATCAATTTAGCAATGGAGATCCACGAAGCACGACGACGAGGAGGAGCTAACATTTCCAGTTCCACCCCGGAAAATCAATCGATCCCCCCTCTCTCTCTCTCCTTCCTTCAAGAGCTCGAGATTCGTTCATGAAGATCGCCGCCTGACCCGCGAATTCCCGCCGCCGATCCCTCCCTCGCTCGCCCCCGCATCGGTTCCCCATGGATCCCAGCCAGGTGAGTCGACTCGGTCCTCTCCGTCCTTGTCCTCTTTCCTCAGCCGAGTTCGATTTTTCCGTCGACGTTTCCGGGGTTCGATTCGGTCGATTCCCGCGGTTTTTCCCATTTTTAGGATGTCGTCGATTGTCTCGGTTTTGCATGGCGGCCGAGATCCGCCCGCGTTCCGGGGGGTGGAGCGAGGTCGTGGAGTGGCTCGTCGAATCGAGCTCGATTTGAGTTAGTTTACGTCGTTCGGAAGCTAGCCGTGAGGTTAGGGTGTTGTGTGGACGCGGGAAATTCGACGGATCTTGAATTGAGAGTAGGAAGGGGAGAAGAAAATGAGGGAAGATTTCACCTGACTTTGCTAGCTTTTAAGAGTAGGAGTTAATTTCATGGGTGATTGCGGCATTTCAGAGTGGATTTATGGGTCCTAATCGGTTCTTCCGGTATATAGATTATGGTTGCTACCTCTTCCTGGATATGGAGGAAGCTTCTTAAGATGAGAGCTGAACTTGAGCCCTTGATTAAGTATTTTGGTTGCTAATGGCTGGATCCTTGGCTCCCTGTGGGGGCTTTGCTGGGATGTGTTTCCTCCAAGGGTAGTATGTGCTGCTGGATTAAAGTATCCGATGTGAATGGGGGGTGGCACTGGCTTGCTGCTAGGTTGGAGGACCTAGTTCTCATTGAATCTGTGTTACGTGGCATTCGGCCAAGTGTCGAGCAGTCTGACTGAATTGTTTGGGTGCCTTTTTCTAATGGGGGATTTTCTATTCACAGTGCTTGGAGTAAAATTCAATCTTTAGCTGGCAAAATACCTGGCATGAGCTGGTTTGGTTTGCTCCAACATACCAAAACGCAGCTCTATTAGCAGGCTTGTTATATTGAAAAAGCTTCCTACTAGAGATAGATCAAAGAAAATTCTTCTTTGAATGATGTTTGCATTCTCTGTGGATCGTTCCCTGAATCTACAGTTCATTCATTTGCTGAATGTACCAAGTCTTGTCAAGTCTGGAGCATAGTTTATAGTTGCCGTGGTATTCAAAGAGTTTGGCAGAGTTGAAGTGATGAGATGCAGTGGACTTGTGCTAGTTGGAAGGGGAAAGCTATAGCAAATGTTGCGTGTGAGATTGCATGCTGTGCTGTTACTTACCATGTCTGGTTTGAGAAAAATAGAAAGCTCCATGATGATAATCGTCTTGTTTCTAGCAATGGTATAATGTCAAGAGTAAAATGTGATGTTTGGTATTGGCTTGGCAACATCCAAACAGGTGATTATTTAGTACAATCTCTGAGAAGGCAAATCTGCAGTGAGAGACTTATGGCTTGAGTTGCTGTATTTCTTGAGTCTTGGTTGTAATCCTTTTTGTCGTTTGTAGGAGGATGATCCTGCTTTGTTTATTAGAATAAAACTCATTTGCTTACCTAGCAAAAATTTGTGGCATAGGAGAATTGTATTCCTTAGAAAATAAGTGATCTCCACATATGTGAACTTCGTATGAGGTCAGGACATATTGAACTTTTTATCCTTTCATCAACCAGGTTTAGCAGTTGACAGGGGATCCCTAAAGGAGTAATAAAGCTAGATTTACTCAGCAGTAGTGAAACTTTATCCCTTCTTTTTGGCCATGTGCTATAGAGCATTGCGAATGATGATAAAAATAGAGACTATAATGCTGTAGGTGTTTGATGGAGCTTGAGTTGTTTTCGCTTATCTATAGTCTGACAGTGGAGTGGACAATATTATTCTTTTGTAAAATTCATCTCATAAGTCTTTCTTTGCTATAATCACCTATGTCATGACATAATCTGTCGCTTCTTCCTGCAGCCTGTAGTAGAAAACTACGCCAACCCAAAGACATGTTTCTTTCACGTTGCGTTCAAGGTAAAGAGAGAAGAGTATCTGTTGGAAGTTTGATCAATCATTTCTAAACCGGGATTGGAGTTCTAATGTTCAATACTTCTTTTTCTTGGCAGGCTGCTGCTTTGGCATTTTACATATTATCTTCTCTCTTCTTTGATAATTTTGTCATCATATTTGTCGTGACTGTCTTCCTTGCCGCTCTAGACTTTTGGGTTGTGAAAAACGTGAGTGGGCGTATCTTAGTGGGCTTGAGGTGGTGGAATGAGATAGATGATAATGGTGAGAGTGTCTGGAAATTTGAATGCCTTGACCAGGAGGTGAGCTAAGTAATGTTGATATTCTAGTTTACTTGCATTGGTTCTGTTCAAAGAATTATCTTCAGAAGATCTGATTGCATTATTTTGGTGCTAGTCATTGGCACGGATGAACAAGAAAGATTCGTGGTTGTTCTGGTGGACTCTTTACCTTACGGTGAGTTCACATATCATTGCAGTGACTCATGCTTATTGATCTTCCCTCAGAAATGAAAAGCAAATGGCAAAAATGAAACCAAACTCGCTTTCTTGCTATGAGACACCTAAGGTAACATATGGAAAGGTTTTGGATACAATCACATGTGCTCTGAAGTTTCAACTTTTTTAAAGGACATACCAAGGAGTGCTTTGGTATTCTTGAAAATGAACTGCAACTCATAATGGTATTAGGAAGTTATATGACAATAAGTACATCTTTTAAACCAATTGATGTTTAATCCTTAACTTGAAGTGGTCCTATTCTTTGCATTGGGATCATTGTTTGGCCCTGTTGCAGGTGCTTGGAGTCTGTCTTTCAGCTTCAATTTTTTTCATTATCTACACCCAAGGTTATTCTTATGTTTGCAGGCAGTTGCATGGACTATCCTTGGTATATTCTCACTCATAAGGTTGCAGGCTGACTATCTCCTTGTTGTTGGAGTTTGTTTGACTCTCAGCATTGCAAATATTGTGGGCTTCACCAAGTGCCGCAAAGGTGGGTAGTAACTCTCTTCTAACCTTTCTGGTGGTTTTGTTAATGAGATATCTTCAATGCATAATGATTACTATTCGTCTGCAATTAGATCCACCCTGTGCTTAGTTCTTTGAAGAGACAATTTGTAATGTTAAGGCTATTTGAGATAGGAGATCGTTAGGTGAAGTCCTCGTCTAGTAATATTTAACTTGAGGTATACAAGCTAAGATGGACCCACCAACCTTCCAAATTGAGTAGATATGATTTAGCGTGCGTGTCAGGGCTGCTTCTCATCCGGCATTCTATGGCCTTGGGACACTTTAGTTGACTCTCTTGATTTCAAAATCAGCTGTCCGGTTTATGAAGTTTTCCTCTGTGCTGATGAGATTGTTGGCTGTATTTCCCAGATGCCAAGAAGCAGATTCAGGCATTTGCTACCCAGACAATTGCCTCTCGGTTTTCTTCTACGTTACAATCAGCATTTACTGCCGTTTGAACCGCATATACCACAAAGTAACCTCGAGGGAAGAATTTGCATGAAGGTGAGATGTGAAATGTGGTAGCGCCTAGTGTAAAGATGATACGGATGACTGTATTGGCCAATTTTGGATACGATTCTTTCTAATGGGAAAAGAAGGAAGTCTTGGGTCGAATTTCTGTGGGATACATAAATTTTATACTGTGCCTATTGTATTTCTCTCTCTCATAATATCATGGACTTTGTAATGAGCTCTTCAAGCTGAATGATCGAGTGCTCTCTGTGGTTTCTGTTTCATGTCATCTTTCCTAATGCCTGCTCTGCTGTGGTACATGGTCTCTATTTTCTAAAAAGACACCTTTCCTAACCAATTAGATCAAACTGTCTTGCTTTAGATATGCAAGTTTAGTGGAGAAATAAGTCTCACTTCTAAGAATGCTTCAATTTTTCTTTTTCTTGGGGTATACATATGGCATAGGATTCCCAGCTGCTCGCGAGCTAGAACTTGCAGGTCATGCGTTTGGTTCTCACTTTCTGCATAACCAGCGAAAACCATCCGGTCCTTGTCCTTTGAGAAGGATGTATGTTTATGCGAGGAACTGATGAAATTCTGCTGCCCGTTCTGTGAAATTTCATAGGGTGACAAATTTAGGTAGACGCGCTCTATTTTCGTCTTTGAAGACGCTCGGACCATCTCAAATTTGAAAATTAGTCAGCTTACAAATCTGCACAATTAGTTTCTCCTACTCGTCTTAGAGGAAGATTTAGTGTCTCAACCCCATTCGAGCAAAATCAGGACAATTGGAATTGTGTTACAACAAGTCAAATATTTAACACTAACCTGTTAATATGTGGCCCGGGGAAACGAGCATGTCTTTTTTTGTCCTTTCCTTTTGTCCCCACGCCGAATAATACACAGACGATCCTTAAAAAAGTCAGCACACCCGTGCATTTTGTGATAACCCCATCACACATTCTCGCGAGGTACAGACAGTTTACATCTTTCATAACAATATGCATTCTAACTATTATCTTTCTTGATAACATGTCAGATGATATAAATCCTTGAAATCATTACTAAGGGCTTGTTCGTTAATGAGCTAAGCAGTAACTAATTCTATTATTTTGTTCTAGAAATAAATTTGAAACAAAAATTCGTTTGATAAATTTTTTTATTCCTGATAATAGATTTGAAACAGAATCAGGAAGTTAAAAAAAAATGTTTTTGTTTCTAGGAATAATTCCAAAATCAAGCTTAATTTTTTTTCTTTTATCTTCTCTTTTCTGCTTTCTCATTTTCTTCTCTTCTTCTTCCTTTTGGACAATCGTTGGCCTTGGCTATGGTTAATGACCAGCCCGACGAGGGCTGCCAACTTCGCTATAGCATTGTCAAGGCTCGGTGACACAGAGCCACGGCAAGGCTTGTTGGCTTGAGCCTCACTATGACTCGAGCTTTGATGCGGCTGGGTGATGCTCACCTTACCGTGGCCGGGTGAGGTTGACCTCGCTTAGATCTAGTGAGGCTCGTTAGCCCAAGCCTCGTAGTGGCTCGAGTTGTTGGAGGTTGGTGACGCTCCAACGACCAGATGAAGGAGAAGATGAAAAGGGAAAAAGAAAAAGAGAAAAAATTAATAAAATTAATAAAAGATTAAAAGAAAATAACTTGCTTTACAAATTTTAAAGATTTTATTAGACGTCTTTTTATTCTGAAAATAGAAATTTTTAGTAATTACTAAATGCCTTTAAATATTTATAAATTATTTTTGAGAATAAAATAAAAACAAATCATTTTTAAGCGAAAATGATTCCCACAAAAAGAATGGTTATCAATTGCACCTTAAAGTAGTGTTTAATTTATTTTTTTCGATAAAAAGTTTACAAAATAAGGATATAGCATGTTGTCACGGATTGTCGGATTACTCATTCCTCTGCGATCGCAGTACATTCCAATAAATACTGTTTTACTTTATAGCAAAAGGCGCATCCTTTGATGTCGAACCACATGAACAATTCATTGTGCCCGCGAGCATCCACGCTCGAGACGGGATCACGTCCGACGCATTAGCACGCCGCAACTTCTCCCGTACGAACCGGATGTACTTAATTCCTAGATTCGAAATTAATGCTCAATTCTATATCTTAATAAAAATGGATGAAAACGCTATTTTGCCGACGCAGTTTCAATCTCAAAGAACTCTTGCTGTTCCTGGGCAGTTCTTCCCTCCATAAAATCCGGTTCTCCGTTTTGCTTTTCTCCGAACACTGAGCCCAGAAGCAAAGCAACGACGACAATGCCTCCTCGAACGCGACGACGACGACTGCTGTCGGGGGAAGAAGAAGATGAAGCGACACGACAACAACCTCAGCAGCAGCAGCAGCAGCAGCAGGAGAAACCCGATTTCGAAGTGGGCATGCTGGTCGAGATCGCCTCCACCGACGACGGCTTCCGCGGCTCCTGGTACGCCGCCACCGTCGTCCGCCGCCCCTCGCGGCGGTGCTCCTCCTACGCGGTGGAGTTCCGGGAAATCTACGAGGACGAGGAGGGGACGCGCCGGGTCACCGAGGAGGTGGCGGAGTCCCAGATCAGGCCGGTGCCCCCGGAGGAGGCGAACGCGAAGAGGGACTTCCGGGTGGGTGAGGAGGTCGAGGCCCGGTACAACGACGGGTGGTGGGAAGGCGTGGTGGTGGATAGGCTGCGGGGCGGGAGGAGGTTCGGGGTCTTGTTCAAGGAGTGGAGGGAGAGGGTGGTGTTCGAGGTCGGGGATTTGAGGGTGCGTCGCGAGTGGGTCCGTGGGTCTTGGTTGCCTCCTGGTGATGCTGCTGCCGAAGATCGACAGGTTTGGCACTCCGTTGTGATTTGTTCTTGTAAAAGTTTGGATTTTTTTGCTTTGTGGGTGTGTTGTGTTCCATCCTTTAACTCTTTTGGGTGACAGCAGTGTGCAGAATAGTAATTTGAGTAGATAGAAAGTGAATGACCTTTTGCTTTGTGTAGATGTGGACGAATAGGAGTGTTCTTGGTGCTGAGTTGGGCTGCTAGTTCAAGTGTCGGAGTGAGTCCAGCGTGAAAAAGGAACGGTCTTTATGTCGCATTAGATGTTTCGGACGCTCCGGAATAGTTAATCCTGTGTTTTCGTGAATTATGGATCGGAATTTTATGTTGAAGCAAGTGTAAAGTTCTTGGGTGGATGAAGCTTCCGTTTTGACTGGTCAAATAATAATTTGAGTGGATAGAAAGTGAATGACCTTTTGTTTTGTGTAGATGTGGACGATTAGGAGTGTTCTTGGTGCTGAGTTTGGCTGCTAGTTCAAGTGTTGGAGTGAGTCCAGTGTGAAAAGAAACGATTTTTATGTTGCATTAGATGTTCCGGATGCTCAAGAATAATTAATCCTGTGTTTTCATGAATTATCTGTTGGAATTCAAGTGTCGGAGTGAGTCCAGAGTGAAAAGAAATGATCTTTATGTTGCATGAGATGTTCTGGACGCTCAAGAATAGTTAATCCTGTGTTTTCATGAATTATCCGTTGGAATTCTACATTGAAGCAAGTGTAAAGTTCTTGGCTTGATGAAGCTTCCGTTAGGCTGGCATTGTGGGTCTGGGGCGGATGAGAATGTAGCTTAGTGGTTTTGTACTTTGTGCATGTTGATTAGTGATCCCTGGTTGGTTGATAGAGTTGGTCGAAGAGGCATTATTCATCTTCTTCATTGAAACTATGCAAATATATGAAAGAATTGAAAATGAGAGAAGAAATCTAGGGAAGCTAGTATGTGTGTTGTTTTTTTTTTTTGGTAAAGCTAGTATGTGTGTTGTTTGTGAGGCATAAATTCCACAATCCTGTCTCACAGTGAAAATAGTTTGTGTTTTCTTACTGACACATGGAAAATGGTACAACAGAAAGCACAATCACAGATGGAGATGAAGGTTGCCAAAAAGATGAAAAGTAATGAATTCACCAAGGGCACTCCAGTTGAAGTGTGTAGCGATGAAGATGGATATCGCGGTGCCTGGTTTGCAGCAGTGGTTGTTGAAGAGGTATCCAAGGGAAAGTACCTTGTTGAGTTCAAGAACTTTAGGACGGAGGATGGTGCTGAGCTTTTGAAAGAAGAGGCCGATGCTTTGCATATCCGACCCTGTCCACCAGAAATTATAGTTGCTGACCATTTCAATTTGTTTGATGAAGTAGATGCTTTGTATAATGACAGCTGGTGGGTTGGTGTGGTCTCTAAGGTTCTCAGCAGATCAAGGTACACCGTTTACTTCAGAGACACCGGGGAAGAATTAGTGTTTCAACACTCTAACTTGAGGCTTCATCAGGAGTGGATTAATGGAAGATGGATGACTGCTTCCTTGGAACCAAAAAAAACACGCGCCTAGTGTAAATTCTCTTTGATGCTGCTTAAGGTTTGTTTGGAAACTCTGTTGGTTCTGGGGAATGTGGGATTCTATTTTCTTCCACTGGCTTATAGTCAAACTTTGTGAAGTTTTCTCAAAACAAAAATGTATACAACTATTAGTAAATTTTAGGATTTGAAACCTCTAAAACTCACAAGATCAAGCATTTGACCCTCTTAGAACTAAATTTTCTTAGATTTGAGAGTTCCTCCCTTATCAAGAGGAGCCATGACCAAGTGTCTTCAAATATGCTTAAATGCCCTTAAATTACCTAATCTGAGTCTTTGGACACTGTAGGCTAGATGTCCTGGGGAAAAAGTTACATAATTATTTCATGAACTAGAGAGAGACCCGATCTTAATCCCTGTTAAGTGAGAGGCCCAATTATGCTTTCTTAATATCCCTAAAATCACCAGAAATCTTACTATTGTTGTCAATTGCCGATTATGTGCGGAAAGGAAGGTTGCTTGAGAAGAGAAGACACGAATTGACTCATCCGTGGGGTTTGCCCATATGTATTTTATTGCTTCTCTAACGGTGGATCAGTAGGTTAGACATTTGATTAGCACTCATCCTTCTTCTTCTGATGTTTCCAGGCTGGCCAACATAGAATAGATAGGCAAAGCAGCCAATAGCAGTTTGTTCTCGCCTATCGACAGATAGCAAGTCGCTTTCAAGCTCAGATAATTCAAAACTGAATTCCTACTTTCTTCTTGTAATTGAGAGTGGTATTCTCTGCCCTTGTCAAATAAAGTAGAGGGAGAGAACTCGAACAGAGAGGGATGTGGCGAGGAAACGAAAATGCTCTCATAGATCGAGATTGGATTATTTTTCATTGAAAATGAAGAAGGCTGAGGTAAATGTTTGCACTTGAATTTAAGCAGTTGACGCATTAACCAGAAACTTTGGCGACATTATGCCAGAGGATTTGTGGATGTAGTTGTAAATGCTGGAATAGATGTAGCTGGAGTTCATAGAAATTAGACCAAAGAAGGCCTATGGTGGAAATTGATGTGTATTATTGACGGTGATCAATTCAGATTTTCTGTATGGATCATATGTGAATTAGTATGCACCTCATGGTACATCAGTTGGGCTTTAAAATATCGTGATTGGCATCTTCCAGACCCGATGTGGTTCTTTCTGTTACTCTGTCATATCATGGAAGATAAGATCTACTTTTCAACGGTAATTATCATGAAAAACTTGCCTTTGCATTTGATAGTTGTTAACCGACAATTGACTAAATCTTGCATTTACAAATTACCCAAGTTTGAAAATGTGATGAAAAGAGCATTCATAGCATTTCCAATGAGCACTGGCCCGGCGCTTGTCTGCTTATTGACACCTTACTTGGCATACCAACTCGAAATGCTCGAATGGTGCTGTACATGAAGAAGCATCCTCGGTTTTTGCATTACTTGCTTGTTCCCCTGCGTTGACAAGTCGTTTCAGGTATCTTCAGATTGGCAACTCCTATTTAATTATTTGTGACTGTGAAGGCTTTTCACTAGAATGTGGAGCGAATTAAGGGACGGATTGTGGATGATGAACTGTCTCATTGCTGATACTTCATGTGGTTCGACAAAAAAGAAGGTGAGGAGAAAATGGTGGGTACCAATTAGCAATATGACTTGTTGGTTTACTTGCTGGGTTTCCAGGACTTGATGTATTTTTTTCCTTTATCCAAGCTTAAACACTGGGCTTCTCTGACAGTCCAAAACTGCAAAATGTGACATATATAGTCACCACAATTTATAAGGTCAAGGCTTTAAGCCTTGGATTGAAATTGAATGGAAGCTATGGTAAATCGCTACCCGACCTAAGCTGATCAGGGGGACAAGTACTTCACCGTGTCTTTCGGCACAACTTATATCATGCCTTTCTTGGCCTTGTGGCTAAAATCAAGTACCACAGTTTTATAACATCTGCTATAGTGCGTTAAAAGTGTTCAGATATTAAAGAAGGGTTGATGACTAGTACCACTTTGTCAACGCAAGATCTAAAAGCAAATACACTAGTTACTACGATACATTTTGCGCTATTAAAACATATCAGACATTTATAGCTTCAATCATTCCCAAAGAGCGGGGAAAGCTATGTTTTACAGTGTGGCATTATGAGGATGCTAGGAATCTCCGATCCATTTGACAAATCCATGAACATATGTTGGATCGGCCTTAATTGAGAGAAAAAACCCAGAACGAGGAAAATATAAATAAACAAGTTCAATTACATGACCCAAGCGCTGGCCCACGTTACTACATTCAACGAGCGCTACAGTAATTTTAGGTGCCAAAGGCTGCCCAAAGCGATATTGTGATGCCTTATGGTGCAATATGCTCGACAGCACATGGAATACGCTCTAGAATGATGGCTTATAGTGGAGAGTTTATGAGATGCATCATTTGCCAAATAGAACTTGAAGATTCGGTGAAAGAAAACTTTTGATGGGGTAACACTGATCAACTCAACACTACCATGGAGAATGGGCATCATTAGATCTGGACGTATACCTGATGAAACAAGCATATCAGAACCTCAGTCTATGGGCAAGTATTTCTGTGCATTTCTAGGCCCAAGAGAGATCAACCTGCTGGAGGGATAGTATGAGCGTCCTCCGTGACTACCCAAACTTTTGGCTCTTCTAAGCACAAGGAGATCGTTAAATGGACACATCTCTCGCACTGTTCCAGCTTTCTGCCTGCTCTACCATGTTGCAATCGTTCAGCAATGTTGTGATGTGTTTAACTTCTTTTGGCATTGAACCGGTGAGAACCTGTGTCATGTGGTGGACTATTAGATTACAAATAAGGACTAAGTCAATTGTACATGTGATCAGCATATGATAACCATGAACTTTTAGCTCAGATGAACCTTTCTGGCAAGACAATGGGATATGCAACATGCAGGCAATGCCTTTATGTTGAGCTAAACAAGTAAATTAGGGATTCTCTTATTCAAGAGTACCAGCTTAAGGTCCAGAAGATTTATGAATTTCAATGTAAAGATTTATGAATATGTAGAAACAACAGCCAAAAATGAAATTTGAGGTCTCTCCATGACAATGTGACCCAAAGCTAGAATCAGTAAATGAAGGTCCCACAACAAGAGCAAAGCACCACATGCCTAGTGCCAAACATGAAAATTTTGTGTTCATACCTCATATCCTGTATCTGTAATAAGGACATCATCTTCAATCCTTATCCCAATCCCTTGGTACCTGCATTTACTCTGGGATACATAAGTTGAACTAATGACAATGCTAGTCTAGTGTTGGTTGCAATCAAGTGCCTTTACTAGACTGCAGTCTCAGAATTAATCCATCTGAAGTTCTACTTGGAAATTTCATTTTGACAGATGCCATAACTAAACTGCTCATTTTGAAAAAGAGTCAATGATATACATCTTTTTCTAGATACTTTTGAAAATTAGCTTTGTATACAGGGTGGCAGGGATGCACACTGTTGATGCTTCTTCATGAACCTTTACTTATTAATAATTTGTACGAATCACATAACTGGGCCGGAAATTCAAGGTGCTGCTTCCTTTTTTTTTTTTTTAACACAAGTTTTGAGAACTTCAATAGTCATTTAAAAATGTTCCTGAGAAGAACTTCTTAGAATTGGAATGAGCACAAAAGCAACTTTCAATTCTCTTTTCTCAGAAAAAGTATATATATCAAAGTTTCAAACTTCAAAATAGTTTCCCTGGAAAAAAACTGAAAAGCATCCTCATTTAATAGTTTAGGTTGATAATTGGCATTTATAGTATAGGATCTAGATGTGCTTCCTCAAACAAGTCAGCGAACAGAACAAACAGATAACTTTGGTATCCTCATGGAGAGGTTCACCCTCTGAAATAGATTTCAAACACATGAAAACAGAGAGTTAACGAACAAAACCTCATAATTTTGCATTTACTTTCTAAAAGAACTTCCAAGCAAGGCCTGAGTCATAAGAAATTCAAGGTGATATATGGACACCTTTAATTACATAAGCTTTAGTTCATACCACTCTGGACAATCAAGGTTGTATGGGATGTAGACTCCTGGTTCAATTGTTATCACCTGGAACCGAAAAAGCACCTTGAGTAAATACCATGTAAACAAAACAAGGCAGCTACTTGGATGAAAACAGCAAGCATACTTTCTGAACATATGTCATGGTAATTCAATTGCATTTACTTGTTATCCGTGACCCATGAAAGCCATAACAGCTGCAAAAGTCTACACATAGGGACCTACTGCATGCAGCTGTACACGTAACATCCCATTGAGGACATCTCTACTTTATAGAGGCTTAACAAAAAAGATCTGACGTCATCGAGTCAGTTTCAAAACAGACACATCTAAATTCGATACCAAAACATGCTGAAATATGGAAACAGACTCTCAATAAAGTCCAAAGGGTGTGAAACAACTGGACGGCTCTCAAATGAAGTTTTGATAAATATGCAAATAAATGACTGATAATTCCACCATCAACATGATATGAAGGAAAGAAAATAACAAAGCTGCGAGTTAGTCAACTTACAACACCTGGCTTCAGAGGACGGTCATAGTTAACTGTAGAACAATCATGCACATCCATTCCGAGGTAATGACCTGTATGTTAATGAAGATAACTCACTAACCTTTCATCTAACAAACATACCCAATTTAATGAAATGAAAGTTCAACAAACAAGCATCCACTGTCAATTGTTGAGTATGCAGTGGATAATATTGGAGAAAGTACACTATGAAGATATAACCCAAGCTTCTTAAAAAACCAAATTACAATGGATAGTCAAGTATACCTATAGAGGTCGGGTTCAGTTGATGGTAACTATGTAAAATGCTACGATCATCCTTCAAAAGTCCAATCTCCTTAAATCCTTTGCATAGCATGTCGACCTGTGATACCACGTGGCATGATGAGAGATGATTGATCAACCATCAGAGTCCACAGGAGCAACATATAACATGTTCCAAAGGCCGTGTAGCAATAGAGGTATCTACTACCCACTTTAAGACAAGTATTGCACCATAAACAAGGAGATAAAATTCATGTCATCACAATTGTACACATAGAAAACCCCCTAGTCCTGCATTTAGTAAAGTAGAAAAAAACTATTCCATTTTGACAGCATGCCAAGAAGAAAATTTGTTAATTGCAACAAAAGTAGCAGTGATATGTTCACAGGATCAATCTTATTTAGACTTCCACCAAAGTTGCATAAAATGAAAATTGAATAAAAACTAAAAACAGAAGCACAGGAAATCCATTTAACCACAAGCAATGATAATCTTCTGAAGAATGAATAAGAAAATATAGGAACACAATAATTGAGCACAGGTTGCTATGATGTTTGTGAAGAATCTAGCATCAAATACATCAGCAAACAATTACTGATAAAAATGAATATTGCTCATAATGGCAAACATTCTTTTAGTTAAGGACATCTCAAACCCAAATGAAATGAGCGAGGCAAACTCAGATACAAAGCAAGACAGTATTTATTTTCAGCTGTATTATGAAAGAATATTCACAGGCAGTAGAAAAATAGATTCTTCAACCTGCTTATGTAAGAACAATCTAAACATACTGAGTATTTGTGAATTTCTCGAATGGTTGTGCCCGGTTTGCATAGCTTGATGCATTCTTTGTTTGTTCGCAGTAAAAGATCATAAAGTTCTTCCTGAAAGAAAAGATTGATATCATGGTGATATGATACAAAAAGAATATAAGCTCCAACCATAAAATTATTAGGATATGGTGGAGAGCAGGAAAAATTAAAAGATGTACAGGATCATTGAGAGGTTCAATGGATATGCATTTAATTGGAAAAACATTGAAGGAGTCTGAAAAAATCCACTCACAATAGATGAACGGAAGTGTGATAATCGAAGTCACATGTAAACATGCAAATTGTGTCATGTCAATGAATTATAATTTATGTGATGAATCCATGAGATGAAACCATGGCCATGTGATGGGATGGATTCATCCTTTTTTTTTAAGTATCGGCATGCATCAACAGGAATGACAACAAACTTACCAAAAAAAAAAAAAAAAACAGGAATGACAACAAAAACAACCAAGCCAGAGAGAGAGAGAGAGAGAGGGAGGGAGAAAGGGAGGGAGGGAGGTTGCTGTTGCGTACTTGAGAAGGTGAAAAGCTGCCACAGGGAGGCCAGGTGCGAGTTAGGTCACTGACATAGCCATGCAACTCACATCCAACATCCATCAAGACAAGGTTCCCATCTGCAATCTGCAAAGAGTATTCATAATGTTAAAGGTATTATCAGTAGAATGTTGGAGGCCTGGATTAGCTGATGGAAATGGATCTCACTTTCTGATCATTTCGAGAATAGTGTATCACACTTCCATTGCTCCCACCTCCTACAACAGGGTTGAATCTGGAAAAGAGAAATTGAAGAAGCATCTGTCAATTGCTTCACTTCATTGCACATGTTTCATATAATAAGCACAAATTTTGACACCAATCTGATGCATGTGTTAGATACTTTATAATAGAATATACAGAAGAGGCATTATGGCAATAATGATAAGCTTCTTTTGATGTTAATGAAAACACTCACGCCATCCTCTGAGCACCTCTCATTCTACATTCATATTCAAACTTTGTTGAAAGCATAGCCTCATGAGGGTACACTTTTGAATGCATCATCGTCTGCAAAAGAGCCTAGAAATAGGAGATACACATTAGTGAAAAATACATGAGAAGTTTCCATGACAAACTAATTTTTAGATGAAACGCAACTACTGACAAAAGTATTCGCTCAGAGTCTCTCTCTCTCTCTCTCTCTCTCTCTCTCTCTCTCTCTCACACTCTCACACACACACACACACACACACACACACACAACAAAAGACAAACTGGTTGCTGTATTCATGTCATCCATGTACCTCATGGTTCAAGCACAAATTCTAGTGTGAGAATGATCCTATCTGTATATCAGTGTTCATAGCGAAATGCAAACAACATTCAAGGATGAGGTGTAGACATATCAAACAAAGGAACCTTAGATGGGCAATAGCATATATAAGAAGTACTATCTCTTCACTCCCTAGACACTTTGAGAGCAGAAACAAAATGTTATTAACAAAGATGAATGTACCAAATCCTTCTGAAGTAGCGAGTCAGAGCAAGTGATGATGACAAAGATTGCAATAAAGTTTCCAACAAGTGACAGGCGAGAGGTTACCTCACATTGGTGCATCTTCACAGAATCATGATCAAGAAATTACTTTCTAAGTTTACAAGATAGATTAACTGTCCTTACTAATTACTTGAAATTAACACCTAGCTCTCGTTTCATCAAGTCACATATTCAACTGAAAACTCTCAAGGTAGCAATAATAAAATCCAAAAAAAAAAAAAAAGAATTTGCCAAAAGGATAATACTAGATCTGCAAGGTTTTCCTTTTCTATTTCCTGAGCATCTAAATGCATGGAAGTACCTGGCAAGCAATAGATGCCGATTCCCTCATCAACTTTAGCTCTGCAGATGATTTTGTCCACCGTAATTCGTGTGTACAAGTAGATAAGTTATTCACTTTGCCATTGCTGGCTGCTAACTGATATGCCTCTAAATTTGTATATGCAGGTACAGCAGTATTCGCATTATGGAACAACCTAGAGCTTTGCCGAATCATTTCTGAGAGAATCTGCAGTCAGCAACTTATATAGTCACTAAAAAATAAGATTCAATCATAAACAATTACATTCACTCCAGCTTGAGTCTGAGCAATGATGATAAAAGCAACCTCTAAGTTTACTAGTTTTTCAAAGATACCACCTTAGGTAATCTGCTCATTGGGTATGCTGAGTCAGCTTTGAATATCTCCAATGCCACATCAACTCCAGCAACATACCCTTGCCAAAGGACATCCTGAGGGTTCATAAGGAAAATCTATCAGGCTTGAAACTGAATCTTATTTCCCAACACAAAAAATGGAAATCTGTAGTAGTTTTGAAATACACATGATATGGTCCACTCCGTCCTCTCCCAATCTCAGTATCCACATACACTGATAAGGAAAAGGCTGATCAGAGATTAAAGGAGCATGCAGAGTATCAAACAAATAGATCCATTTTAAACAAAGACTATTCTAATGTATTGCATCATATGTGATGATTGACAAAGATTCTAGCCAACCCAAGAAAAATAACTTGTGAAAAGGTACTAAGCCAATCCTTTTATACAAAACCGGCCATACTTGAGGTGTTGCTTCTGGCATGAACATGCATAAACCACACTCACGACCTAGAACCGCGATGCCACCTGGTTGTTGGCACCCAGTGATATATGAGTAATCAGCATCTTGTCGGAATGTATAGGGCACAACATCTGTCATCATCTTTATGGGAGCAGCTGCGATGATGGCCAAACCCTCTTCTGGGAGAAGATCCAGTAACTGGTTCCGTCTTGAAATGTATTCCTCTGCAGTAATGCCAGGTGTAATCTCTCCCTCATTTAGTAACTACATGTAGAACCAAATGATGTTCTTAATTCTCGTAAATGATAATAATGTATAAACATTGACTAATGGGAGTCATTGTCAATGCAAGGGTTTTTGGTAGATGAGCATAGCACCATATACTCCACTCATCCTTCGAAAAGCATACCCATGCATTGATGAAAGCAGCAACAGTGCAAGATAAAAAAAGACCATAAAGAAGTAAAGTAGAAGTACCTCAGGATGGGTTGCTGGAGTTGGCTGTCCAACATCAATCATCCTTTTGGAAGAAAATGAACAGGAACTGATCCCCTGAAGCTGAAAAGAAACTCTTGAGCATCACATTGATTGAAAAGGCTAACTGAGATGAGTTAAACCGTATGGACATTACTCAAGACGAAGTCCAAGAAAAGCAATACAATTGATCACATTATCGGACCAACATAAGCATGTTCGGAAGCACAGGTCAGTCCAAAGAGATTCTGAATTGGAACATCAAGGTGAAGCCCTTAGACATTATGGTAGTCTTTAAAGGCCATTAGAACGTAGATGATAAACATTTCAACTCTCACAACTCACACAAGCAACACCAAAGACCCCAGACCGGAACAAGAAATACCAACTCAAATAAGGCATTTCACCGTGGAGTCATCACCAAGATTTCATCAGGGTACCTCCACAAATCTCTCTACTTCCCATTAACCTTGCATTGCCTAGGTAGCACTATCCCACATGGCAGAAGTCAACAACACAGCTCCCACTCCATTCTCACCACGAAAGTACAAACAACAACCGACCCATCACCGCATATCATCCAAAGATCCAAATCCAACGAACAGACCGCGAAAATCTCCGACTTCCCACGTAAAAATCACCTGTTGGGGCGTAGCTCTCTGCAAGAACTTCCTCGCGAGCATACGAAGCGCCATTGGAGTGCGTGCAGAACCTCCTCTGAAGCTACCCACGATCTCAACTTCGGTCAAACTGAAAACCCAAGTCTCGTCGTCACGAAGTTCCAATTTTTCTCGCTCGTTTCCACGATTTCATCGGACATTCATTGCTCCCTGCTAAGCGAAAACTCGCCGGAACCAAGACGGAAGCAAAAGGCAAGGGTTTAAGGCGCGAGGGGGGATTCCCCGAATTCACGAAATTGCCACTGCTTGGGCCTCTTCCCGTTGCAATGGCTATTGGGCCAATAGGCCCACTTAGCCAGCCCATTTTCATGGCCTAAATGAATGTTGGGCCGGAGCATCGTTACCCACGCAAACACCGTACGGACACTTTCGCCGTTAAGTAGCCCGTTAGTAAGCATGGTTGACATCAAACGTGGCACCTAACGTGGTGTAATATTTCAAATTCCTTCTAAGTTCGGTTTGGAATCTGAAATTTACCCTCAAGTATGAGAAAATATTCAGTGGTTTGTGCGCGCCATGTCATATGCTGACGTGGCGCGCACAAACCACTCACATATCAACACCTGTCCCGAACGGGACCCCCTCAAAAATGAGAAAATGGCTCGTTTTCGGCTGGCTCGGCTTGGCTCGGCTCCTACAGAAGAAAGGACGGTCAGCGATTCATCTGCTCAAAATTTTTCTCTCTTCTCACTTGAATGGACGGGTTCTCTCTCTCCTTATAAAACAACCAAGAATGCTCAAAGCCTTCCTCTATTTCTTTTCGCGCATCCCACCTCTCTCCGCCTCCACCTCCAACTCTACCTGTCCAAAAGCCTTGCTCATTTGCCTTTGGCATCTCGGTCTCATTCCCGAGTGGCACTAGGCTCCCCGCTACTGACCGGGTGCTGTTCCTGACGCTGGCCCACTCAATCGCAAGGGAGAACTTGGCAAACTTGGGCAGGGTTGACGGCACAGCAAAGAAGGAGAGGCCTGCAGCATTTTCTCTCTCTTTTTTTTCAACGGAGCGTGTGCTATTTCTTCTCGATTCTGCCTCTCTCTTCCTCAAGCACTCCTCTCCTCTTTGTCCCGAGCCCTCTCACTCACCCCAAGCTCCCCCCTCCTCTCTATCTCGAGCCCTCTCACTCACCATAAGTGCTTCCCTCCTCGCCTCTATCCTCGTTGCCTTCATCGACTTTCCAATCGCGGCTTTAGAAATCGCCGGCTGCCAACTAGCCTTTCGAGCTTTTTTTCTTCTACTCCTTATTCGGTCACGATTTCGGGCTCGAGTACGTAGTCAAGGATTTTGAAGCAAAAGAGGTTTGCAAGGCTAGATATACTAGTGGTGGTGCTAAGTTTTAGGGTTTCGGCAACACCATGACAACCGCGAGGGATACTGTGGTGGAGGAGAGAGAGGCGTATGGGTACCATGAGACCTCTCTTTCTCCTTTGCCTTTTTTTTTTTTTTTTTTTTCTATTCTATTGCCTCTGTTTCAAGAGGCATGGAGGCTTGGTAATAGTGGTTGCTTTGGCTTCTAAGTCGAGCCAGAGTCAGATAGCTTATCAGGAGGCTAAGGGGGAGAGTTCTTCATCGGCCCTTTTGACTCCAGAAGTAAGTCGTGTCTCGTTGTTTCCACCGGAGTATTTGTCATCATGACCTTTGGTATGAAAGTTTTAACCTTATTATTGTTGTTGCGAGGAAGAGCGCATGATAGATAATTGTCCATGGTCTAAACTTGTTACAATTGGTGATAAAGTGATCATTCTTTAGTACCAAGATCATTGTTAATATGAAAACTATAATGCTCTTGTGACCTTTTGCACTTTGAATACTTTTCACATATGTCCTACACTCACATCATGTATTCTAATGTATTCAATTTAAATAAATACCTACTAGTAGGAGAATGAAGGGAAAAGGGTTGCCATTCCCATACTGCAGGAAGTAAACATATCTTCCTAGAATATAAGCTAAATAGGATTTAAGTATCATTAGTAAGTGTCAAAGCTGGATGATTAAAAAATCATTGCTCTATGATTGTAGCCATGTTTTGGAAGGACCAGATTTTAAGACCCAAAGCTTTTGAAGTACAATGGCAAGGTTTGCTTACCTTGGCATGAGTAATAGCGACATTGATCCTATGCCAATCACCAAGTAGTGAGGAATTACAATGATTCCCCTCTTTGTTAGACCTCACGAAGGAAACCACTATGCAACCTTTATCTCGTCCCTGGACAACGGTAACAGAATGCTTAGTGTGAAAATTATACGCTTACCAAGAAAAATACAAAAGAAGGAAGAGCGAGAAAATAAAAAAAGATAAGCATTGAGGTGAGAAGAACACACATTTCACATGCTAGACGCAAAATGAATATTGTTAACGAATGCCCTTGCAGCAGTGGTCAAGGTTCAAGAACATATATAAAATCGTTACCCTATTTGATGTGGGAAGTTTTCTCGTTATCCTATTTTGTAAATTTGAACGTTACTTGCCAAACATTCATAATTTGTTGGACATTAAGAAATTGAAAGCATGCTGGTTACTTTGTTAAATATTTACTGCTGTTTAAATTGGTAAGGTTTTATATTTGTTAAGATACAAATTTACTTTGTGCCACACTCTAACTATTGAAGTGAACGATTGCGCATTTAGCTTCAAGTTGATGGCAGAGTTAGAGTTCTTGAGTTTGATTGCTAATTGTCATTTGCAACCTGTTATGGGTCTGCCTATTCTTATGCCTGCAAGCACAGGGTTTGCATGCCTAAGGCCTTTGTCATCAAATCACCTTTGCATGAGCAAAAATAACCACCACACTCTAATAGCTTAAGCTTTTGTAGTTGGTTGTGCATGTAACTTTAAGTTTATCAATTGATAAATTCAAGTACCCTCCGGTACATAACTTCAGGTTATCAAATTCTAATGTAAATGACTAGTTTTCTTAGTAAAACAGACAGCCGCCAGCAGAATTTCAAAGAAGTCAATAATAACCTATTTATCAACTTGACCATAGTGCAGTTTGTTAAATTGAAATATTTGTTGGTAGTTTACTTGCAAGTTAAGAATTACCACAAATACCAGGCCGCTCATCTGTTTTTTAATTAGTAGGCCATTCATCTAACAATGCAAATAAAAGTCAGTGAACTGGCCAAGTGCATTAAAATTTTTCTTTTCTGTTACTCTAATGGAACCCCAAGTCTTCTCTACCAATTGGAGTCTGGCCTTCTCCTTTTGAGCTTAGAACTTATCTTTCCAATATATCTGAATTTATCTCAACTATTAAAGTCTTACAGGTTCAATTCTCTGTAATGTTAATAAAAGAGAATTTTCATGTTTATTATATCAAGCCTAACCTGATATTTATCAATGATATGAATCTCCACAAAGGATTTGCAAACAGCATCTCCGATGAGATCCGCTTGTGAGTTATAGGGAGTAATGATGCCAATGTCTTCTTCCTTGATCCCACTTTCTACAAGTTCCTCTATTATCTACAATGACCAAATCTAGGAGATGGTTTGGTGGAAGCTCCAAGCTCGTATAACTTTATGAGTCATACAAAGAAAAGGTATTAGGGAGAAAAAAATCAATTAATTTTTATTTCTTTTTGTTCTTGATCATAACGGTTGACCAAGAGAATAACATTACTGTACTGATCAAAATAAAATTATAACTGCGAAAATTGTACCTTCCCAATGATGCAAGCTTCTATTAGATTCTTTAAAGTCTTGTGATCTTTTTCTTCAAAAGCATGTAGCAGATCTAACCATTGAAGGACAATCTATTTAAGATGATGCCAAAAAAGAGAAGCAAATTGATTCACGATAACATCTGTTAGGGCTGGAAGCCTTAGAATAAGAGAAGCGTATATCGATTGTTCATTTGGTCAAAAGTCACTTTTATTTATGTACTTCTTCCTAATAACTTCAGCTTTGAGCACTAACTATTTTTTTAACAGTGATGTTCGATATGATGCAGACTTTAGGAGAAATTTTAAAAGGTAAACTTGCTCTCCTGGATAATAATTTTCATAATGACTTGTGTGCAAGACACCCAAATTTCTACCACAAAGGATTCAATCCAAAAGAACAATTACATAATCAGCTCATTTTTGTCGTAGCTGCAAATTGTATCTTTGGAAACTCTTTTGCTGAATTCATTACGTAATGGCAAGGTTGTTCATGGTGGTATGTTGAGCTTGTAGTTGGAGGAAGTAAATTTCATGATAGCTGCAAAACCAAGAGTCAGAACAAAACCAGGAGTGCTCCATATATAAGTGGGTATGACATTTTCTACTATGATTGAAATATGTATAGTTCACAATCTTTTGAAGTCACTAACTTACATTTGTACAAATTTTTTGACAGATTATTGTAAGTACTATGCTGCTAGCTCAACTTATTTTAAGGATAAATGAGTATGACTCATTCTTTTAAAATTAAAGTTAGTTTTCTCTTTATTTGCCTTCTTTAAATGATTGGATTTTTTCTTTGAAAAATTTGTAGAGGTTGCAAATGATAATATTATTATGCATAATGTTGATAAAGAATTTCAATTTATAATTGGCATGACATTTGCTAATGAGGATGAAGCATATAAAACATACAATGCATATGCAATTTCCAAGGGATTTTGAGTGAGAAAATGACAAAAGGCTAACAATAGTAAATGAATATTACGAACATACACATTTTTTGTAATTATGAAGGACATTCTTCATCGATCCCATCTCATGAATAAAGATATGTTTATAGGACTGTGAAGAGAACTGAATGTGAAGCTTGTATAAAGTTCAAAATCGAAAATGGAGTATGAATATTGGACAAGTTTAAGAATGTTCATAATCACTCTTTCATTGATGATAAACAGAAACACTTCATACAATCATACAAGCATATGATGAATACTAATAAAAGTATTTTGACTTCTATGGCTGGAGTTGGTATAAGGGCTACAAAAGCATACTCTTACCTTAGTGGTGAAGCAGGGGGACATGAGAATATTAGATTTACTTTACGTGATAGTTAAAATTTCTTATAATCGAAGAGAAGGAACTTGATTAGTGCGGGTGATTGTCAAATTTTCATTAACCATTTTAATTACTTACAATCAAATTGAAGCAATTTTTCTTGTACATTTCAGCTGGATGAAGAATAGATATTAACCAATTTTTTCTAATTTAATGGTGTATCAAAGCTAGACTATCAAAGTTTTGAAGATATAGTATTATTTGATATAACTTATCATACAAATAAGTACAATATGATATGTGCTCTTTTCGTTGACTTGAATAATCATTGGAAGAATATCTTCTTTAGTTGTGCATTTTTATTGGATGAAACAATTGCTTCTTTCGTTTAGACATTTTAATCTTTTTTAGAGGCAATGGGTAACAAAGCACCAAAGGCTATTTTCTTCGGTCAAGATCATGCCATGGCGAATGCCATTAAGACTGTTCTTCCAAATACTAATAATCATTTATGTGTATGGCATATTGGAAAAAATGCTATGCATCATATTGGGCATCTTCTTGGAAAGTCAAATTTTCATGATAAATACTGACATAAGCTTTTATATTATTGTGAATCTGAATTGGAAATGGAAAATGTTTGAAAATATATGTGTCAAAAATGGAGCTTAGGGGACCACAAGTGGTTCAATAGCATGTACCAATTGCATCATAAATGGTGTCATGGGTTTTGCCGAAATACTTTTTTTGCATAAAGAAGTGAAAGCACAAATAATATCTTTCAAGATATGACATATAAGACTATGGCTTTGTTTGAATTTGTCGGTCATGATGAGAAACGAGCAAAAAAAAATAAAATGCGCAACTCTAAAGTTATTGATGATTTTGAGTGCGCTCGAGGGAAGCCACAGATTGCAGTTAGAAATAGTGGAATTTTGAAACATGCTGTAGATGTATACACACATGTTATTTATAGGAACTTTCAAAATGAGTTTTTGCATGTTTTGTTTGTGTTTATTTGTAGATTGGAAACTAATGGACCATTGCACACTTATATCGTGGCAACTGAAAATAATGAAATGAGGTATATTGTTCATTTTGGTCCAAGTGATTTAACCATTATATGTATTGCAAGTTATTTGAAATGCGAGGATGGTTGTGTAGGCATATTTTATGCACTTTGGCAAATGTTGTAAATGTTAGAAGTATTCCTTTACAATACATTATGAAGAGGTGTACAAAAGTAACAAAACAAGGATTTATTATGATGTTGGACAAAGCTCTCATGTTGCGGTAAAGTCTAAAACATTGCGCTTGAAGATGTTGATGCAATTATTTTTCAGTGTTATGAATATTAGTGTAAATCATGATATTACGGAGGAGCTTGCGACTACAACCTTGCTACATCTTCACTCTCATATCACAAACAAAATACAATCTTTGACGGGTAATGATTATATTAATTTCTTGGCAAGAAACGATGAATCTAAAGATGTAGAAAACAATGGAATTTAAATACTTGATCGCCTTTGTTGCGACCCGATCTCGCCCCCTCAAATGTCAAAGGGGAAATGGTTGGGTTTAGGGATACTTGATCACAAGAGTTCCCTCACGAAATCGCAAGCTCTCCCAAGCTCGTACCCCGCATGACAGTAGGTTTATTTATGCAGTCTAGTTGTTTATAACAACTTAAAAAATAGACAGGAGTCGCCACTAACATCATTTTGGGGGACGGCTAGAAATCCAATCGAGGGTTGGGAGTGTTCCCTCAATTCCTACGTAATCAGATATCTAGGTTCGGGGATTTGAGTTACACTAATATTGCTATTAGCGCCCTTTCGGTACCTAAATAGTATGTTGTGTTTTTCCTAACATGTTCATGCATTTCTTTTTATATCTTCAAGATCGTCAATTTTATACTAAATGATCATGCGTGGTGATTACTTTCATGTTATTCTATTCCTAAGAAATAAAAGGAAAACAAACAATGAAAATGAAATTGCAAGACATGAAGTAAACAATCAAGAAAAGTAGTTAAACCTAATCATATAATTCTAAAAATATAAAAGAGAAAACAATTGGGAAAGAAAAGAAACCTGCAACTCGTCGGGTTTTATACAATGCATGGAACCCAAGACATATGTCAGGAAAACAAATAGTACATCGGAATGGACATTGACTCCACCATCTTCACGCTTTTTCTATCTTCAAGGCCCTAATCTAAACCTAATCCAAGAAATCTATAACTAGGTACATATAGATGAAAAAAAAATCATCACAAATAAGAACAAAGCAATCGGGGTAAAACCCATGGATAATTGGCTCTAAGAAAAGCATAGAACATCAAGCACATCAAGAAAAATCACTTTCATGAATGGAGTTTCCTAAAATGGGTTACATATGAAGTCATTCGTGGCCTATTAGGATAGTTGAATTGCGTATATAGTGAGTTTCCACAATTACACATTTCTTCCCATGATTGTATATTTGGTTCCCTTTTTTATGCCATAAAAGAGAAAACAATAAAAGAGATTATGTTTTGCACGTTAATAATCTTAGATTGCATATTCACAAAGTGTCACATAGATCTAGGATTGTATTGGCATTTAGGGTAAAATTACCTATTTCCATGATTTAGAGTACATTTAGTTTCCTCTTAAGCACAATTTGAGAGCCATTAAAACAAAAATTACTATATTTACATAATTTGCCTTTACGTGTACACATAGGATACTATTTATATTTTTTTTTTTCATGTTTGGAAGCTCATATTTAAAAATGTAGTTTACTCACTACACCTTTTTAGGGCAAAAAATACCCCAAGTGTCACAACTTGACTCGAGAGACATACAAGTGCCCAAACTTCCAAAAGATATAATTAATTGTCACTTTTTTCGAAAATTGGACATTTAGGGCCTGTTTGTTAATGTTCTTTATTTCTGTTTATGAATAAAATTTCTGTTTTTTTGTTCCAAGGAACAAAAAAAAGAACAAAAACACGTTTATTTGCGTTTTTGTTCCAAATATATTGTTTTTGTTCCCAGGAACACATTTGGAACATAAACAAGAAACAAGAAAAACGTGTTTCTTGTTTCTGAAACAATTTTTAAGAACAAATTTTCTCTTTCATTTTTTTTTCTTTTCTTTTTTTTCTTTTTTCTTTGGTTGGTCGCCGGCCATCGAGAGCTAGCAACCTCGCCGGAGCGTCGCCAGCCCCTAGTAAGGCTCGGCCTCACATTGGCTAGGCGAGCTCGGGCTCGCCCAGATTCGGCGAGGCTCGGCCTTGCCGGGCCGCTGCCAGGCCAGTGGTTGGGTGAGCTCGGGCTCGCCGAATCTAGGTGAGCTCGAGCTTGCCCAGCCAAGGTGAGGCTGAGCCTCGCCGGGGGCCGGCGAGCCTCACCATGGCTGTGCAAGGCCACCGGCCCTCATCGGCCGGTCACCGGCCATGGCCGAGGCCGCCGGCCATGGCCGAGGCCGCCGGCCATGGCCGAGGCCGCCGGCCCTCGATCGGCCAAAGAAAAAAAAAAAAAAAAGAAAAAAGAAAAAAAAAATTGAAAAAATTAAATAAACAAAAAAAGAACACAAATTTATCAAACGTATTTCTATTCATTTTTTATTCCTAGAATAAGTTTACCAAACGCATTTTTTTATTTCAAAAATTGTTCTCCGGAATAGAAATTTTTTTTCTATTTATATTCCTTGGAACAATTTTTAAACAAAAATGTTACCAAATGCGCCCTTAAGTGCCCACTCCGGCGAGCTTGCCAAAAATCTAACGTAACGTTATTTTATTAATAAAACCAATCTACATGGCTCACCCAACAATCCTCATCTAAAACAATGTCGGCCTCTATGTTCACTTGAGTATCAAATCGTGATTAAAAAAGGATTGCTTAAATGTCAAGTTATGAGGTAAGTGATTGTTAGGGAAATCCCTTATGATGTTTTGAAGATGACAAAATAAATCAAAGGCTACTAACATGTTTGATGGTTGAGTAATAGACCATGCAGATGATAAAACATCTAAAGGATTTTATCAAAGTCAGAAGATGGCCAGAAGACTGAACGTAACATATGTCCAGAGTATATTATGAAGATTTCCAGACTTCTGTGTCAAAGTCTCAAGACTCAGATTGTAAAGTCTCAAGACTCAGATTGTAAAGTCTCAAGACTCATATTGTAAAGTCTCAAGACTCATATCGTAAAGTCTACAGACTCAGACTTTACATCCAGATTCGATGAATCGTAACTCAAGCCCAATCATACAACGGCTAGTGATCTGGTTTGGATTCCACATCAAGATTGATTTGATTGATTCAATCTAATTGATTGACGATTGGATCTTGAAGACAAGAATTTTCTATACGAAAAAGCTTTACTTATGGAAACCAAGATTTCGTTTGTATGGGCGATCGGAATCAATTTGGGATTCTACCTTTGTCACTCAACGGCTACCAAATCTTCTAGATACAGAGCTGTCCAATGGGTATATTGGAAGATGATTCTCCGGGATGCTGTCCAACGGCTAGTTTGGAAGTGGAGGAGTATTTAAGGAGGTGAAGGACCGATGAGCAAGTAAGAGACGAGCGTAGAATTTATAATTCCAAAGTCGAGCGACTTTCGATCATATACTTGTCTCTTGAGAGCTTAAACGTTTGTAATCATGAGAGAAATACCAAAAGAGTGACTTAGTGAGATAGTGTGATCTACTACTAAGTGTTTGCACTCGAAGTTGTAATCTCTTGTTGATTGTATAGTGGAATCAGCCAAGAAGGCTGTTATCGTGGGAGAGTGGACGTAGGCTTGGATTAAGCCGAACCACTATAAATCTTGTGTTTTTTTTTTCTCTTCCCTAACTCATTTATTTTGTTCATACTAGCACTCTCAATTGGTATCGAGCCAAGTGCTCGGTTTATAAAAGTGTTTTTACTTTTGAGCTAAAGATTCTTTATGGCTAGTATATTGGCACCAGGTCTTATGGAAGGGCAAAGCAACACAAGGCCACCATATTTCGATGGAAGAAAATACAAGTAGAATGGCCAGAAAAGAACAAAAAAGGAAAAGAATCGTGATCATCTCAAAAAGGCAACAAATTGAGGGGGAGCTTTGATCAATTATGGAAAAATCTTTTTGAATTGATCGTGATCTTATTATGAATGGAATGAAAGGTAAATGTGTCAGAATTTATTCTAAAAAATCCGGTTAATGCATCTTTTATTACCTTTTGTCATTAACAAATATTTCATTGATATTATCATTTTATTATGACAAAAATGGTACGTGAATTTTATGATGCATCCGTGATTTTCATTGGATATTTCCTGATATATATATGATCGAAGTGAGCTATATTGCATATCTTTAATATTCGATTAAAGCTGATTTTTGGAAATTGTGATTCATGCAAAATATTTGTTATCATTCTCTACGTGAATCCATCATTATCGCTTTTTGATTATGACAAAAAGGGGGAGAAGAAATGAATATGCATATGTGCTGATTGGTTGATATTATTTATTGCATAATATTGAGCTGTGATTATTTTTCTATATATTCTTATGCTCAATCTATTTGTTATCTTCTGATATCCTTTGATTTAAAAGTATGTTTACAAATCTGCATATTCAGAGATTGTTTTGTCATCATCAAAAAGGGGGAGATTGTTAGGGAAATCCCTTATGATGTTTTGAAGATGACAAAATAAATCAAAGGCTACTAACATGTTTGATGGTTGAGTAATAGACCATGCAGATGATAAAACATCTAAAGGATTTTATCAAAGTCAGAAGATGACCAGAAGACTGAACGTAACATATGTCCAGAGTATATTCTGAAGATTTCCAGACTTCTGTGTCAAAGTCTCAAGACTCAGATTGTAAAGTCTCAAGACTCAGATTGTAAAGTCTCAAGACTCATATCGTAAAGTCTACAGACTCAGACTTTACATCCAGATTCGATGAATTGTAACTCAAGCCCAATCATACAACGGCTAGTGATCTGGTTTGGATTCCACATCAAGATTGATTTGATTGATTCAATCTAATTGATTGACGATTGGATCTTGAAGACAAGAATTTTCTATACGAAAAAGCTTTACTTATGGAAACCAAGATTTCGTTTGTATGGGCGATCGGAATCAATTTGGGATTCTACCTTTGTCACTCAACGGCTACCAAATCTTCTAGATACAGAGCTGTCCAATGGGTATATTGGAAGATGATTCTCCGGGATGCTGTCCAACGGCTAGTTTGGAAGTGGAGGAGTATTTAAGGAGGTGAAGGACCGATGAGCAAGTAAGAGACGAGCGTAGAATTTATAATTCCAAAGTCGAGCGACTTTCGATCATATACTTGTCTCTTGAGAGCTTAAACGTTTGTAATCATGAGAGAAATACCAAAAGAGTGACTTAGTGAGATAGTGTGATCTACTACTAAGTGTTTGCACTCGAAGTTGTAATCTCTTGTTGATTGCATAGTGGAATCCAGCCAAGAAGGCTGTTATCGTGGGAGAGTGGACGTAGGCTTGGATTAAGCCGAACCACTATAAATCTTGTGTTTTTTCTCTTCCCTAACTCATTTATTTTGTTCATACTAGCACTCTCAGTGATCATTTAAGTGCAACTCGTGGTTAAAAGTGAATATTTAAGTGAAAATGATCACTTAAGTGCTAAAATAACATCGTTTAACATTGTTTCGCCTAGTCCACGTGGATAGCATGATGTTGTTCGCCCTATTTACGCGGTTATATTTTATTTAAAGAAATCTCATGTCATTTAAAATTCTCACTAGAAAAAGTTACGTCAACTGTTTGATAAAAAAATTCATGCTATTGACACTTAAGTATTCATTTTTCCTCTGATTTCGGCACTTGAATATACCTTTTGGAAATTTTGGCACTTATGTGTCCCCCGTGTCAAATTGCGGCACTTTGGGTGTTCTTATGCCGCATTTTTGACATTTTAATTTGTTCATTTTTTTCATGTATTGTCTGAATTTGGTAACATTTTAAATGTTTGATTTACTGCCGTAAATGAAAGAACATGTAGATGCATGTTAGGAATTAAAAGTCACTCAAAATTGAATGAAAAGTTCTTCTTAGTAGAGGGAAAAAAAATTAACCAATCCATTGGCATTAGTTTAATCTTGGTGACCAAATCCCCAATTTGGAAGCTGGTTCGCTGAGACAAAGCGATCGTTTTCTCGTTCTTGTGCATTAGTTGGCTTCGTAAATGGTTAGTGGCAACTGTGAAGAAAAACCGAATTGCAAATGGTAAGGCTCATTAGAGGGTCTGCGAGAAATGCAGGCACCACCTCGCGAGAAGATTATTTGGGTCCATCTGGCAGCCCGTTAAGGCCTGTTTGTTCACTTCTTTTTTCTGTTTAAAAACAGTTTTTTTTTTGTTTTTTGTTCCTGAGAACAAAAAAGGAACAGAAACGAGTTTGTTTGCATTTTTGTTCCAAATCTATTTTTTTGTTCCCAAAAACATATATGGAACAGAAATAAGAAACAAAAAATTTTGTTTCTTATTTATGGAATAAAATTTATGAACACTTTTTTCTCTCTCTTCCATTTTCTTCTTCTTTTTTCTTTCTTTTTTCTTTGGCCGGCAACCTCGCCGGAGCGTTGCTGGCCCTCGGTGAGGCTCAGCCTCGCCAACCACTAGGCGAGCTTGGCCTCACGTTGGGCTAGGCGAGCTCGATCTTGCCTAGATTCGGCAAGGCCGAGCTCGCCCAGCGGCCGGCGAGGCTCGGCCTCGTCGGGTCACCACCAAGTTGGCGTTGCCTGGCGATGGCCTAGCAATGCCGAGCTTTGCCGGCCACTAGGTGAGTTTGGCCTCACCGGAAGCTGGCGAGCCTCGCCGTGGCTAGGCGAGGCCGCCGGCCAAAAAAGAAGAAAAAGGAAAAAAAGGAAAAATAAATAAGAAAAATAAGAAAGAAAATAGAAAAAATAAAATAAAATATATTTAAAAAATTAAAAGAAATAAAAAATTTATACAAATTTACCAAACGTGTTTTTATTCTTTTTATATTTCTGGAACAGATTTACCAAACGCGTTTTTTTGTTCAAAAATTGTTTCCCGAAGCAGAAATACTTTTTTTATTTTTTTCTATTCCCAAAAACAATTTTTAAATAGAAATGTTACCAAATGCACCCTAAGCCTCTTCGAGGCTTTCCTCGGGAGGGTTGCAACGCACATTAACTTTAGGATCTTTCCTAACCAAGGTCTCCAAATTTACTTTGAACAACAAAATATATCGAGGAAAGGTGTTTTCGTGCATGCAAAGTGATTTTAAGTTTTAGAAACCGTATGGAGTATAGCATGATTTTTAAGTTAGGGTAAAGTCTGTTTGGCAACTTGCCAAATAATTTCTTTTTCTTTTTTTCTTTTTTTATTTTTCGGAAGTAGATTTGGAATAAAAATCCATTTGGTAAAATTTTTATTCTTGAAAACAAATTTCTATTTCTTTGTTTTTGGAAATAGATTTGGAATAGAATCGAGAAGTAATAAAAAGTTGATTCTTTCGGGAACAATTCTAGAATTAACCAACCTATTTTCTCTCTTTTCTTTTTTTTTTTCTTGTTCTTCTTCTCTCTTTCATCTTCTTCAATTGCCGCCGTTGCCATTCGCTCCGCTGCCATCCACAGTCCACCGCCACCGATTGCCGGCAACCAGTTAGGCAAGATCCGGATAGTTCGCCCAGCCACCGATGAGGCGAAGTCTAGCCAATGGCCAGGTGAGCCTCGCTCGAGCCTTCCCTAGCCATTGGCGAGGCTTGACCTTGCTCAGATTTGGCGAGGTCGAGCCCCGTTGATAGCTAGGCGAGCTTGGCTTTGCCAAATCTAGGTGAGGCCACTCACCTAGCCATGGCTCGGCCGAGCCTTACCTAGCTGCTAGTGAGGCTCAACAATGAGGCACGACTTCACCAAGGGCTGGCGACGGTCCGATGAGGTCGTCGGCCCTCGTCTCGTTGGTCACCGATCATCCCAAGGGCGGTGAGTGGCAACCTTGAAGAAGAAGAAAAGGATTTGAAGTAGAAATTTTGAGGATCCTGCCAAATACAATTCTATTTCAGAAATTGAAATTTTGGAAAGAAGTAAGAAAATCATTTAAAAATGAAAAGAAAAGGATTTGAAGTAGAAATTTTGAGGATCCTGCCAAATACAATTCTATTTCAGAAATTGAAATTTTGGACAGTTATCAAACGGTTTAAAATGCTTAGAAATTATTCTTGGGAACAGAATAAAAAAGAATAATTTTTTTATCAAATTTTTTTTTAAGAACAAAAACATTACTAAATGCACCCTTAGTATCCATTCTTTTCTCGAAATAATTTTTACTTAGAAATAGCTTTTCTGATTTTGTTCTCTAGACAAATTTTTGAGTATTTGAAAACATTTGGTGATTGTATAAAATTTGTATTCCTAAAATAGAAATATGTTTGGTCTGAATTTCAAATTTTTTTGTGACTTCAAATTTCTTTTAATTTTAAAATAATTTTCTTACATCTTTTCCATTTTTTTCTTTCTTCTTCTTCTTTTCCTCTTATCAATCGTTGGACTTAGAGGAGCCTTGCCAACCCCAACGAGCCAAGCCTCTTAGGGCCAGCAAGGCTCTAGTAAGGTCACTAGCCCTCATTTGGTAGGTCAACGGCCCTGGCTATGGTCGGCGATTGATAAGGGGAAGAAGAAGAATAAAAGGAAAAGAAGAAAAGAAAAGAAAAAAAAATGAAAAGGCTTGATTTTGGAGTTATTCCTACAAACAAAGAAGTAATTTGTTTTTATTTATTAATGTTGTTCCAAATCTATTCCTTAGGACAAA
Source organism: Eucalyptus dawsonii (assembly GCA_016097615.1). NCBI lineage: Eukaryota > Viridiplantae > Streptophyta > Magnoliopsida > Myrtales > Myrtaceae > Eucalyptus > Eucalyptus dawsonii. Next base: position 36,639,779 of record CM027872.1, on the reverse strand, counting down.
TTTGTTCCCGTTGTTCCCAAAAACAAAAAAGTTAACTAGTAGATTTATGTTTTTTTTTTTTTAATTATTCTAGGAAAAAAAAGAATAGAATCAAGTATCGTTTGGCACATAACCAAGCAAGCCCTTAGTGAGAAAGCTGAAAACTACATACTAGCTCACTTGCTACTGATGAAATGAGTTACTAAATTTGAAAATGCTCATCAACGAGCTTTTATGTACTTTTTTTGCGAAAACTTTCAAATGATTGTAATTATCATTATAGACATAAAATATTATAGTGATAATTGCCAGCATGAAAAAAGTACCATATAAAACATGTGTGACACATGATTATAAGAAATGCTACTTTCGATGTCAATGACCATATTATGAATCGTCACTTTGTCTATGCAAATTATCGGTCATATTCTTGTTTTACCAATAAAATCGAGAAAAATTACCAGCAACTTTGAAATTGTACTGACATGAAAATCTTCCCAGCTTTTTAGGGCATATTCAGTAACTTTTCTACTTCTTTTTCTTTCTTTTTTTGGTTCTCCAAAATAGAAAAGGAACAAAACTCTACTTGTGTACATCAGCTAATTTTTCAATTTCCCAAAATAGATTAATGGTTAAGGAATAGATTTGCCATAAAAAAAAAGAAGTAAAAAAAAATAGGAATAGATTTCATACAAAAACAAGAAGTAACAAAAAAAATTATTCTAGGAACAAAAAGAGAAAGAATATAATTTGAGAAAAACAAGTTTAGCATAATCCAATGGTCGCCTTTAAAAAACCGAAACATAATACAAGTGAGACCTACATCCGGACTAGGTCTCCCAACCCGATCCGAGTCATCATTTTTTTGGAATAAAAAATTCATAAATTTAGGAAATAATTTAGAAATTAACGTTGCGTTTCTAGAAAATATTTTCTAGGATGTCATTTTTCAGGAAAATGTAATTATTTTTTGGTGTTCGGATGGAACCTGAAAATGAAGTGAAAAATATTTTTCGCTATTCGATAAGGAAATGTTTTTCCTTAATATACTCTTTTTCGTTTGTTTTTTTTTTTAAATTGATTTATAATTATTTTTAATTTTTAAAATCTATTATTAATTTTTTCATTTTTTTTTCATTTTTCTTTGTTTTCCATCTCCTTCTTTCTTAACCGGTTGCCAACCACGGCAATGGCCCGCGATCGGCCACTAGCGAGCCTTGAGCTCGCTGACAAGCATGAGACTTGTCGCTCACCAGATTGGCGAGCACGAGCATCGACCTCAAGGCTCACCAGATCGACAAGCACAAGCTTGAAATCGATGAGCTCGAGGTTCGCTTGGTGATAGCCAACGACTAGCCAAGAAAGAAGAAGATGGAAAACAAAGAAAATAAAGAAAAAAAAGAAAAGAAAAAGGAAATTAAAAATAATTCGAATTAAAAAAGAAAAAGAAAATTAAAAAATAATTTGAATAAAAAAAAAGAAGAAGAAGAAATTGGAGGAGAAAGTGAGGATTTGTAGAGGTATGAGATAAGAGTGATCAAGTGAGGAAAATGTTTTCCATTTTTCAAAAGTGGAAAACTTTTTCCCCTAATTTAGAAGACTTTTTTTCTTTCATGGAAACATTTTCACTAAGAAATTTATGAAACGAACGCCAAAAAATTTGGAAAACGTTTTCTCGGAAATTATTTTTGCGAAATGAACGGAGCCTAGATTTTAAATAGTTTTACTAGATTTTAGTGTTAATTCTAGTTTAGAATTGTTTAGCATAAAAAATGTGAATATTTTTATCAAAATTGAACACAAAATTGAATAAGCTCTTAAGACTTTTATCACATGGATTTTTTAATGTTGTTTTCTTCTAAAGACAATGCTAGGTTGCGACGGCTTGGTGACTCTATAGAAAGAAGACGTCTTCTTCCCTTAAGAAAACATGAACTTTTAAGTCTCCATAGACATTTTTATAATTAAATGAAAAAAAATTGGGAATAAAAATTTATAAGGTCTTACCAAATCTATTTATGTTCTTTTAATGTTTTGGAAATAAAATTTTTGTGCATTTACCAAACGTATTCTCCTGCTCACAACCTTATCTAGGGATATAAATAAAAAGAACTATTTCTAAACATAAATTGTTCCTAGTAACAGAAATGAACGCTTAACAAACAAACCGTAGAGTTTTCACCCTTTACTTTCACAATCATCGTGTACTTAGGGTGCATTTATCTTGCAGAAAATAAATGATTTGAAAAATATTTTTAAGAAAATAATCGCTTGTATCTATTACAAAAATGCCAAATGAAATATTTTATCATCATTTTTGAAAATGTTTAAACATAAATTGTTGTCAATAATGAAAAAAAAATTTCATTAGCTAATTATTTTAAGTGCTACAAACAATCACTTTTAGGAAAATATTTTCCAAATCAAAACAAATAGGAGCCTTGTTGTGACTTTTCTTCTTTTGCAGCTTGGAAATTCTTAGCATCTTTAATCAAATTTTCCTCATTTGCTCGTGTCTCGTTTATAATGGGAAGTTCAGGTAGAACATCCCATTTTCCTCATTTTTCCTAGTCAAATGTTGTATTGGCTATTATATGGAGACTTTTTACCTCTATCTTGTTAATTTATTAGCTCTTCTTGTAATGCTAGGGGATGCCCCCTGGGTGCCATACTTCATATGCTCTATAGTACTTATATTTTCAACAAAAAAGAAAAGATGAGCACGGACTTGCATGCTATAAGAGAAATGATTTAGTGACGGTTTCTAATTTACTGTGAAAATAATAATTTATTTTGAACCATAAAAAATCAAATCACAAATAATTATACATTTTTGTCAAACCTAATTATTCAAGAATTTGCGGATCATAACATTATATTATTCTCACAATACCCGAAAAAACAATGTTAGCAAAGCCCCATGTGGTAATCTTCCTTTTGCTCTTTAATTTTTAGAAGGACATGTTGCCATTTAGGCCTCTACTCGTCCTGCTATAAGTGAAAGTTGGAATAGTGGCGTTATTTTTCGGTCTCATCGCTCCTTTTCTCTCTCTCTCTTTCTGGATGTCTTCTTCCAAATTTTCCTTTATCCTTCACCTGATGATGGGTCTTTTGTCCATTTCCGACGCATCCGACCGCTCGGTTCCGAAGACCACCATATACGTGGACAAGTCGGGTTCGGGGAATTATTCCTCGGTGCAAGAAGCTATCGACTCCATTCCGGACGATAACAATCAGTGGATACATATCCTCATCAAACGGGGAACCTACCGGTAAGTTCAGGCTGAAATCACTCGTATTTCTTTCTGTACCTTAAGTTATGACTCTCTTGCTTGTTCAGCGAAAAGGTGAAGGTTCCTAGAAAGAAACAGTACGTCTTCCTCCAAGGCGACGGTCGCGACAAGACCACCATCGAGTACGGGGATTCGGGGAGCGCCATCGATGCCGCCACCTTCCAGCTTTATGCAGATAATTTTGTTGCCTTAAACATTACCTTCAAGGTTGAAATGAGCTCGATGACACCTCTATCTTGTCCTCTTTCTTCCTCTCTCATGTTTTGCAACGACAGATAACTAATGAGACCCTACTATAGTCCGCGAGCTAGAGCAGTTCATGTGAAATTTTACGTGCAGAACAGCTACAGTGCTGCGATATCGAACATACACAATACTAGCCTTACATGGGCCCCGGCTGCTCTACTCGTTGCAGACAAGGTGTCGTTTCACAGGTGCGGCTTTCATGGCATTCAGGACACTCTCGGAGATGTGCAAGGCCGACATTACTTTGAGAAGTGCCACATCTCAGGAGCCATAGATTTCATCTGGGGCCATGGCCAGTCGGTGTATAAGGTAAAACAAATGACATGCTGCTTGAAATTAAATCGAAGATTTCATCTAAATGTTGGATTCCTGTACCCTGAGTCACGACCCTCCTACTGATCGAGCAACAGCATTGCCTGCTGGAGACTACAGCCTCCACCATTGGCCAGGATGGTTATATCACGGCACAAGGCCGACAAGGAGCAGACGATCCGAGCGCATTTGTGTTCATTCGATGCTGGGTGAAGGGAGAAGGCCGCACCTATCTTGGGAGAGCATATCGGCGGTACTCAAGAGTCCTATTTTACCATACAAGAATGACTGACGTCGTTGTGCCTGCCGGTTGGTCCGCCTGGAACTACCGAGGCCATGAGTAAGAACTAAGATCTGCTACCCTTTTGCTAAAACCCTAGTCACGAAAACACAGACTTTTGGGCTTAACCACTTTGGATGCAAACAAAGGAAAAAAAAATTATAAGTCGGGTCTATTTTGAATTCTAATCCGGATCTTATTATGCAGGGAGGACATCACATTCGCCGAAGTCAGATGCACGGGAGAGGGCGCCAGCAAATCCGGGCGTGTGAAGTGGATGAAAAACCTGCCATCTCAGGAAGTACAGTACTTCCTCTCAAACGACTTCATTAGCCAGGATGGCTGGTTGAAGAACCAACCTTGATACATAGAGATCCAAACACCTCGTTACTGATATGTTATCAGGTTAAATGCAAAAGCTGTCACAACTGTATAGTTATTAGGATACTGTCTGACGCGGGCCTCTTCAATCATGTACAGCAGGTGCAGAGGTTCTTTCAAGTTGTAAATAAATATTGCGGTGCGTAGGTCGGATTTCTTTGGCTTCGGTGTTTTGAAGTGTTTGCCGCTATGGCTCATGTAAGTTTGTCCCATTTTTCGATCATCTGAGTGCCTGAGAGTTTGCGTATGACATGCCGCGGGGAAGGGTCATTTTGTCCGGACAAATAGTGAGGAACTGGGAGATCGAAACTGCTTGATCGTCCGAATGCATTTGAGCAACCGGATCTTCTGTCCATCTTGAGACGGTCCTAATTACGGTCCTAATTACGTTATGACGCAATTGACTGGAGGAAAATCTTCATTTTGACCCGGTCTTTTTGCATTGATCATCAAGAAGCTGCGTACTAAATGGAAGCATAAGCCCTGTGGAGTAGCAGTGGCAAAATGAGTCTAGAATCTATACTGTAACTCATATTTGGGTTATAAATGGGTTCCCTTAGCTTTTAAAAACAAGTTTAAGTGGGTCTTAAATGAGTTATTTAATAGGTCTTAAATGAGTTTTAAATGTTATAACATAAATGGTTTACCTAATGAAGTCATTTTTAAAGTTTTTAATTTTCTATATATTTTTAATAAATTATAATTTATTATATTTTATTTATTTTCTTTCTTTTTCTTTTATGAAATTTGGCAAGGGTCAACAGGCTAGGGCTGGTGACCATAACGGAACTTAGAATAAAGAAAAGGAAAAGAAAAAAATATATAAAAATTGTCCATTAAGCTATTATGTAGAAGTGTTTTAGCAATGTAGTAAAAATCATAAGAAACATTTTTTCCGAGATTAAGTTAAATATGGAGGTGTGCTGATGACCCTCATTGAACTTAGAATAATGAAAAGGAAAGAATAAAGAAAAAATATAAAAGAACTCAATTAAAAAAAAATTTGTCCACTGGATTTGTATTAGTAGAAGTTTTGTGGCAATACGATTTGTTAAAAATTCAAAAGAAACATTTTTTTTATGAGATTAAGCTAAATATGGAAGTATTTTAGCAATATGGGTTGGTTGGAGGATGAGACACTAGATTTGTGTCAAATGGAAATGGTTCAAACCGGTTAAACAAGTCAATTGGAGTCGAAACATTTGTAATTCAACCCATCCATTTGACACTTCTACTGTAAAGATTACAAATAATTAGACTAGGGGCTCAAATGTCAAGTAGCCCATAATAAATTGACTCTATTAGGAATTTAGCAAAAAACTCCTAATTGGTGTCCTAGGATTTTAAGGACATTCAAATAAAGTAGTAAATTACCAACTCTAATGAAGTGTTTCTAGTGTGGTTAGTAAGGCGCGCGTTTATGTTCAAAAATTGTTTCAAGGAATAGAAATAGAAAAAAAACTATTTTTGCTCCAAGGAACAATTTTTGAACAAGAAGACGTTTGGTAACTTGTTTAGGAAATAAAAAATGAACAAAAACCCATTTGGTAAATTTGTATTCTTTTTTTGTTTCTTTTATTTTTTAATATTTTTAATATTTTTTCTTTCTTTTGTCTTTTTTTCTTTTTTTCTTCTTTTGGTTTTTGCCGACCTCGACCATGGCCGGCGGCCGACGAGGGTTGGCGACCTCAAATCGAGCCTCGCCGCGCCAAAAAACCGAATCTGGGCGAGACCAACCAAGGCGAGGCTGAGCCTCGCTAGGGGCCGGCGACGCTCTGGCGAGGTCGCTGGCCCTCGATGGCATCGCCAGCCCTTGACAACCGATCGCCGGCCATGGCGAGGCGTGACCGGCCAAAGAAAAAGAAAAAGATTATTGTTTATTTTGCAAACAAACGTGTTTGGTCTTTTTTTGTTCCCTGGAACAAAAAAGCAGAATTTTTGTTAAAAAAAGAAGAAGAATGAAAACAAACATGCCCTAAGAGAGCTAGAAATAGCAAACAAGCTTGCTTACTATATTCCCGAAAACTTCTCTTAACTTATTGTACTGTAGTTGACTTCATCGATTTCTTTCTCTTCAGGTGTGTTTGGAAAGTTGACTTCATTGATTTCTTTTCCCGTTTGGGAAAGCCCCAAAGGGCCAATTGTAGGTGTTTGGGAAATTTTTTTGAAACTCGAGTTGCCTTGGGCTTTTAGCCTTCTTGGCATGTTGAGCTAGGGTTAGTAAAAAAAATATTCTCCAAAATTATCCTCGCTAACATTTTATTTTTTTTGGTTTTGCCCTCGATGATTATTCACCTTTTTCTTCTCCATTGAACAAGACCAACATGGCTGTGAGTGGTTAGCGAAGGCAAGCAATCACTAATGAAGGGCAGGCCGTTGGGCGACCCGTAGCGACGGTTGCCATGAACCAGATCATGCGACTGACCTCCATGATCTAGATTGCGCGACCCAGATCATGGCCCCATGCAATGACCTCCATGCGATTTGGTCGCGATGACCCGTGGCTGCGCAATCTAGGTAGCAACGACCTCCGCACAGGGCCACGCATTCTGGTTGTGCGATTTGGGTCGCATAGGTGGGTTGCACGGTTTGGGTCATGGTGATCATCACCGGCTCCCGTGACCCTCTCAAGGGGTCGCTAGGCTGCTTGCCCTTCATTGATGACTGCCCGCCCTTTACCAGTGACCGTCTACCTTTAGCCGACCAACTCTTCTTTTTTTTAATAATAAAAGTCTTTTGCAAATATAGTTTTTCCAAACACTATTTTTCTTAAAGGTATTTCACCATAAACTTTTATAATACAATTTCCAAACACAATTTGCATTTTAGAAAACTCCTTTAACTCAACGGCTTTTGCATTTCTCCAAAGACTTTCCTAAAAGCCTTCCTAAATGCACCTCTAATCAATTGAAGTTTGGTGGTGGGACGCTATGTGACCAAATAAGCTGTTCACATTATGATTTATGGATGAAATAATCTCGGTTTACATGTAAAGGATTAAAGTGATGATCGTCTTCATGACGAAAGTATAATGCAATATATGGGACAGACATGTGATAGCAAGAAAAATAATTTTGACCCATAAGTTGCTTAAATTTACGAATTTTTTTATATCAATGAACGTATTTTGTGTTGGAGCACACAAAAGAAACTTGATATCTTCATTTGGGAATATCATCAAGGAGAGCTCAAGTTTGAGCTTATGAATATGTCAAATTAGACCTACTTTTGCTAAAACACTTGAGCTAGTGAATTATGAGTCAATTATGATACATTAATCGCCATATGCCATACCGACACAACTCACGCTTGCAAGTCAACATGTTAAATGCATGTATCTCGGGAGAGCGTGGCGGCACTACTCAAGGGTCCTATTTTACAAGACATACGCAAGCAAGGCTATCGTGCACGAGGGTTGGTCCGCCGGCAACTGCCGAACCCATAAGAATTAAAATCTGCTTCTTTTGTGCGAAACCCAACTCGATCACAGAAGTGTAGAAAATTATTCACATGAATAATTAATTAATCAAGAAGAATCGGATCCATATATGATTGTAAAACACCGAGATCAATAAACACAGCGGAATTAAAGCGTACCTGTTTGAGCCATTGCTTCACTTGAAGAAAATAGATCAATCTGATAACCAATGATCTATTGGAATGCTAGATCTTCCTCTCTATGACCTATTTCGATGTAACAGCTTTCAATGGGATTAAAGCAACTGATAGGTATAACCTACCCTTTTATAGGCTAGAGAAGGGACCTAGCAAACCCTAATTAACAGCGTGTCAACTGGGCCCTTCCCATTACGGGTTTCAGTCAAACACAATTGCTTACACTTTGCTGCTCAACTAGGTCCGTTATCAATAGATGCCAATACCCAATTCAATCAGATCATTGTAGGGTTCAATAAATATTGGAATATCCATTAACCCGATTATTTAAAATAGAAAATCAATTAATTAATGTAAGCCCATATTATAGAAAATTTCCAACATTCTCCCACTTGGGCTACATTAATTAACTTATTTTATTTTGAAAAAATTTTATATTGAAAACGACACTATCAGGTTAATAACTGAAAATTTTGTTTTATGTGGCCACAACTTTTAAAAAATAATATTCCAATAATAGCATCTCAATACTAATCCAATCCTATATAACCTCAGTATAGGACTATGGAAATCAATATGTTAAGAAAATACCACAACACATGACCTTCCATAATCATATATAATAAGTATTATATTTTCATGGATCATGGGCCTAGTAGTGTAGTAAGAAATAGTGCCAACATGTGATCAAAATATACACTATTTCTTATCGGTCCTCAATGCAATTTCTCAACGACATGAAACTACATTAGCGCAATTTCTAAACAACATGAAATTGCACAATTATGTCACAATCCAACATGAGATCTTATAATTAGTGACATCCAGTCATCTTTAAACTAAAATTGTTTTAAAGATACTGTTTTATACTTCCATTTCTCAGTCAATAGGAGAAAGGATAACAATAGAATCAACAATAATAATCATTGAAAATAAATGCTTTACTAAACATCATAAAAGCATTATATGTTTGCATATAAATACAATATCCAAAAATACAAATTATATAACTCCAACTAACAAAAGAAATCAAAAGAATTCAAGACACTCATATTCTCTACATGTTCTTTAAACAAAATGGGCCGTAAGCCTTTTTGTTAGAAGATTAACCAACATGGACTTAGTTCTAATATTCACAATTACAATGTCTCCCTTTTTGACCAAGTCTTTAATAATATAATATTTGATCCAACTAACATTTCAACCATGGCATTGTTGTTATTTATAGCAAAAATAACTGTTTGTCACACATAATGCAATAAGGTCAATTATGGGCAATAAGTATTTTAACAAAAATAATTAGTACATTATAAACTCCCCTCTGGGCAGAGTGTATAATGCACCATTATTTTTCACAGCATGAAGTTTATAAAGCAACAATAAGGAGAATTACATATAATTGTCAATGATCCATCCCCTTTGGGCAGACAAATCATTTAAATTATACATCTCCATGATATCAATATATAGAGATGATAAAAGAGAATTACATATAATCTTCAAGGTTCAATCCCCTTTGGGTAGACAAATCCTTTAAATTATATATATATATATATATCCATTATCTTAACATATAGAGGAATTATATATAACTCTAAAAAATTTATCCCCTTTAGGCAGATAAACCTTTTGAGTCACACATCCCCATCATTCATCTCTAATAAATCAATATAGAGGGGAATTACATATGACTTTCAAAAATTTATCCCCTTTGGGCAAATAAATCTTTTTGAGTCATACATCCCCATCTTTTAATTTTGGAATTTATCTTCATGCAATTTTCAAATTAATATACACAATAACCCAATTTGGGCAGGTAATTGTATATACTAATTTTTATAAATAGGAAACTCCAAAAAATATATGCCCAAAATTCATCTAACAATATGAAGTACTTTACAACATGTGCTTCCCAAGATCATATTGCATTTATCAAGCAACAATTTTTGCCCAAATTTTTTTTAAATTATTATTTTAATATTTCGGACTCATGGCAAAACAAGAATGGATATGAATGGTTACTAGAATTAAAGGGAGCCAAAAATTCCGTAGCTATCATTAATCATTACATCAAAAAATCATGAGGATAATCTTTATCTCGCACTTCCTCACTGTCAACCCTTGGTTGGCATATTTAAATTTGGCATCTTTTAAATTTGGGAAATTTCATAGTCATGCAATAACTCAATCTCCACCTATTTAACACAATCATATCATTTGAATTTAGAAGTATCATTCATGCATGTTAGCATGAAACCCACAAGAGATCAAGCAAAATCTCTATAAAAAGAACTTCTAAACCCCAATCATGTTAAGCCAGTCCACTCTGATGATTCGTGGTAAAACCACACAAGAAGACATGAAAGGTCCGTTTGGTTCACCAGAATTTTTAATAATATTGATTAATTTGTATTTTGATATAGTCTTCCGTCAGTCATCGGTCCAAAGATTACAATAAAAATATAAGAAGCTACAAATGAATAGATTTAAAACATAATTCCCATGAAAAAAAAAATCATTCATGTGCTTCTCATCATGCACCATCTACGATTTTCCCCTTTTGAACCTAGGGTTTCCACAAAGCACTGCACAGTAGACTGTGGAAACCCCTACACAGTAGACTATGGACTTTTCTTCCACTGCTGAAACCTTCAGCTTTTACATCTCTCTAGCCTAATCCTAATTTTATTTTTTTGATAAATAACATCCTCTTGTTTGTATCTATATACATTTGGATCTCGATTCACAAATTTCTTGGTTTCATTGTATTGCCTTCAATGGAATTTTAAACCTTAGTCAATAAAACACCAACACATCGCAGGAGCCGTGTGAGCAATTTGCAAAAAGATTAGAATTTGCAAGTTTGGAATTTGCTGGTCATGCCACATTACTCAGCAAATAAACTATGAACCCAACAAATCCAGACATATAACTTAGCATAAAACCACTCGTACAAACAAAAAATCACAGTTTGGTCTTTTGCTCACCCCACAATCAACATATTTATGGCGAAATCACAATGAAGCCTTAAAACAGCGGTTTCATTTAGAATCTAGCAACAAGATGCACGCACTACACGTGAAAAGCAAAAACCGACTATTTCCATCTTTAAATTTTGATATCTCGACAACTTGAGAAATCTTAACCATTGGTTCTCTTTTCCAGACTATAGGGAGCACCATAGCCCCAAAGCTTCGGCAACTCACTAACTACTTAATATAGAAATAACCCAAATCAACGAAAAATATGGCACAAATCTCAACTTTATAACAAAACACCCCATAAATGTCACCCATTGCGTACGTGGATCAATTGATGCGTAATCTCGGTCCACCGAGTAAAACGGCAAAGCGGCAATCAAGGAAAAGGAAAGAGGTGCAAGAACCTAATGCGAACGCACAGAAACCCCGTACGCACAATCGCACCGAAGCACGAGGCGGGAGGAAGAGAAGGCAAAAACCCTAACCACTCGTCCAGAGTGGAACAAACAATCAGCTACAATAATCTCTAAACCAACCATTGCTACCATTGAATAAAAATCAAAGGTAACACTTGAATCTAACTTAAAATTCTAGAACTTTTTCTATATATATACGAGACAATCACTCAATTGCACCATACATAGCAACCCAAAACCCAAAAATCTCGAGTAGCCAGTTAAAAATAAATAAAAAATTCTCTCTTCCAAGCAAAACAATCACTGCACAAGCTGCATCTGAAGAATTCTACCACAAGATTTCGGATCTCTAAAGAAAACAAGAAAATGTTGATCAAACACGGGCACTTACTCAGAATTGACCCCTTCGAACACCGAAAAAAGAAACAATCTTTGCCATCGAAACGGAGCCCAAGGAACTTGCCCGAGAACGAAAGAGAACACTTTTGTCGACAATTCGCCTTCATCGTTTCGTCCGAAGCAGGATTGCTTTCCTAGGTGAAACTATAAAAGAAGCCGATGGTCGTGTCGTACCGCGACATGGTAAAGCGGTCATAGACCGGCTCTTGCTTGAATAATTTAGTGTTTCCTCTCTCTTAGTTAGATGATTTTAGAAAGGAATAAGAGAGGAAGAAGAAAACCCTAGCCGCCATGGCCGAATTCGTTTTTTTTTTCTCAAATTGAAGCCCAAAAAACTTTCTTTTAATGCAATCGAAAGATGCTAAAACATATATATAACAATGCTCATGCAACGATTTACAACGAACATCAACCAATTGCAAGTAATTTGAAAATTCTAGAACTTTTCATGTATAAACCCTAGAATTTCAAATTTAAAATTCTCTCTCAATTATCAACGAAATTATATAAATTATATATGATTGGAAAGATCTCGACATATAGAACAAAAGCCCTATGGTTTCAGATCAATCAAGCAAAAAAATCCACACGAAAGATAATGCCCATATTTGGATCAAAGAGGAAAATTTCGAATTTATCCATAAAAAGATAAAATTTGGGTTATACAATCATATATGACAAGCTCTAATACCACATGTAGAATATTATTCTCATAAAAAATTAATCAATTAAGAACAAATGGATCCATATATGATTGTAAAACACCGATATCAATAAACACAGCGGAATTAAAGCGTACATGTTTGAGCCATTGCTTCACTTGAAGAAAATAGATCAATCTGATAACCAGTGATCTATTGGAATGCCAGATCTTCCTCTCTATGACCTATTTCGGTATAACATCTTTCAATGGGATTAAAGCAATTGATAGGTATAACCTACCCTTTTATAGGCTAGAGAGAGAGACTGTAAGAAACCCTAATCAACAGCGTGTTAATCCGGGCCCTTCCCATTACGTGTTTGATCGAACACAATTGCTTACACTTTCTTCAACTAGTTAGTTATCAATAGATGCCAATACCCAATTCAATCAAATCATTGTAGGGTTCAACAAATATTGGAATATCCATTAACCCGATTATTTAAAATAGAAAATCAATTAATTAATGTAAGCCCATATTATAGGAAATTTCCAACAATAAGTGGTTAACCACTTTGGATAGAATGGAAATTTTAATCTTTGAAGTTGGTCTGGTAATGTCTTAAATAATAATTGGACACCTTATGATATAGGGATGATATCACGTTTGCCGAAGTCAGATGCGAGTTCACTCTCTCGAAAAGGTCGGTGAACTAGGAAGGCTGGATCGAGGCACAACCTGGGTACGCAGATATTCAGACAGCCCGTTACTGCTAAATTGAAATGCAAGAGTGACGCAACTGTCTAGTTGGTGTCGTTATCTGATGTGGATATTCTTTCAAGCTGTCTGTAATTTGATGCGGTATCTGAGTCGGATCTTTCCGCTTCGGTGTTTCGAAGTGTTTGCAATTGACAAGCCTCAGGCATCGGTCGTGCCGAGATACAAAAAAATCTACATTTTTCGGTAGCTGGACTTATCAAATTGTAAATATGAGTCGCCGCATATGGTAAAAATCAATCCGGTCTAATCTTGCAACTACCATAAGAACGATTTATTTCTTTCAATATGAATTTCCAAATCATGGTCCGACGTGAAATCTACATACCATAATGAAACAATGAACGTTTTCCATGGCAAAAAGAAAAAAAGAATCCCTTACTGTGATTTTTCGACTGAATTGCAATTATAGATGCACTAATTATATTCAACCATCCCATAAATTACAGCCCTTCATTTCTATTCCTAGTAAAAGGACACCAAGTAGAATGATTTACGCAAGGTTTTTCGTTTCTTAACTTCCGCGATGTGCGAAAATAGAAAAGAGACTGCATATAAATATCTCAAGCTCCTAAGGATTTTGAAACAATCTTGATATCCATCATCGCCATCATTTCTTGCGGTTAATCTGTCGAGTTCGTTAAGAACTCGACCCCCATACCGTTAAGGAAGATGGATAAGAAAATGCAGCTTCTCATCACGGCTCCGCTTGCCGCCACGCTCTTCTGTATCTTTCTCACCACCTCCAGAGCGGCGGACTGCACAGCCGGAAACGAGGGCGACGCAATCACCGTCGACCTGAACGGCGGCGGGCATTTCACCTCAGTCCAGAAGGCTATCGACTCCGTTCCCTCGGGCAACAGCAAGTGGATTACCATCCGAGTAAATCCCGGGACGTATAAGTATCGTCTTCCTCCGTCCTTGTAGCTTTGAGTTATGCGTCGTTCTCGTTTCATGTTGGTGTCGGTGCGCAACGTCGGTTACAAGGTTCTAAGGCTTGATAACATGTTGCAGGGAGCTGGTGACCATCCCGCTGGAAAAGCCGTGCATTTTCCTTCAAGGAAAGAGCCGTCATTTGACGACAATAGCGTTCGATTCTCATCAACAAACAGATACGAGTGCTACTTTCACTTCCAACCCGGACAACATCGTCGTCCAAGGCATTACTTTTAAGGTCAGCAGCCACGTTCACGTTCCGAATCGGTAAAAGACTGGCATTATTCCTTGCAAGACGATATGGCGGACACTAACTTCTTTCCTTGTTTGTTTCGTTATATGCAGAATTCGTTCGACCGGTACTGGAAACAGACCGAGCCGCCCGTAGTTCAAGCGTTGGCGGCGAGGGTATACGGAGATAAGTGCGTGTTCTTGCAATGCGGATTCTTGGGGGTGCAAGATACGGTGTGGGACGTGCAGGGCCGGCATTTGTACGACTCGTGCTACATCGAGGGTGCGGTCGACTTCATCTTCGGCGGTGGGCAATCCTTTTTCCAGGTACGACGCGACGGCATAGCATGGATAGCATGGATAGCATGGAGTTTCGATTCGAAAGCCATCTAGATTAAGCAATCTGCATGTCCGATGTCTGAAACGGTTGAAATCTGCACACATGTAGGACTGCAACATGAACGTTACGGTTAGTTTGCCGCCATACAATCTTCGGGACGGTACCGTCACAGCTCAGGGTCGAGAAGAGCCGCACGAGCGGAGTGGGTTCTTTTTCGAACGGGGTGCCGTCTTCGGGGTTGGTAAGTTCCTCCTGGGGAGGGCGTACCGTCGTTACTCCACGGTCGTGTTCCACAAGACGAAGCTGGCGGCTGGCGTGGCTCCTGAAGGTTGGGATGCCTGGACTTATAAGGGACACGAGTAAGTTCTCATTCGACTCGACCGACAGTCGCGCCGTTTCGATCGGATTCTTCTTCGTGCTCCTTCGCCCTGATTAATCACCCGATCGTCATTTCTTCGGGCGAATTCTCAGGGACTCCATCGCGTACGCCGAGGTGGATTGCGAAGGAAGAGGCTCGGACACTTCGAAGAGAGTCCCGTGGGAGAGGCATCTCACCCCGGAGCAGATGCGATACTTCTCGAGAAGAGACTTCATTGATCAGGAAGGATGGCTCGGCAAGACTCCAGTAGCGAAAATGCTTTAAGCCCTAACGGAAGCAAAATGGACTCGTTTTTGTCGTTGGCCCGATCTGTCGGATCGAAATTTTTATTTCCGTTCCTATTTCGACAGATGGATCTCGAATTTACCTATCTAAGGCCATCTCTCTCGTCTCCGTGAAAGATCATATGAAATTTTTCTTCTTCACTTGTATTATATTTCCGTGTATGTAATATATCAGGGGAGAAGTGTTAAAAAAGTCCTAAACTTTTTGTATTTATGCCAATTTAGTCTTTAACATTTTTTTAGTGTCAATTTAGTTTTAAACATCTTTACTTGGTGAGAACCCACCTCTAGAACCAAAGCCAAGGCCCAAGTTCAACCTTCACCAAATGAACACTACAAGTAGAGCTGTTAAATGGGTGGGTCGGGTCGGGTTTGGGTTGGATTATTAATGGGTCGACTCAAATTGATCCATTAACCCATTTATGACCAATTTATGTCTAATGTAAATTTTTCGACTCATACCCGGCCCGACCAATACCCGATCCATACCCGACCCGACCTATATTAATAAAATATTTTCATATTTAACCAAATTTAGGAAAACATATTATTATGTTTTTTTTTTAAGATTATATTACTAAAAAACTTCCAAGCAATACAAATCCAATCAATAATTTTTCATTTTTTTATAATTTTTAAAAAATAAAATAGTTTTATACATTGGACAATTTTTATATTTTTTAAAATAATTATTTAAAAAAATCAAATTTTAATTATTTTTATTTTATGAAAAAAAATCGAATTTTAATTATTTTTATGTTTTAAAAAATTAAAATTTTAATTATTTTTTTTTATTTTTTTAAA
Organism: Eucalyptus dawsonii; assembly: GCA_016097615.1. NCBI lineage: Eukaryota > Viridiplantae > Streptophyta > Magnoliopsida > Myrtales > Myrtaceae > Eucalyptus > Eucalyptus dawsonii. The sequence goes on along the minus strand of CM027872.1, from coordinate 36,623,485 downwards.
ATATAATTTTTAATTTTTTTTTTTTTTTTTTATTCTTCTTCTTTGGCCGGCCGTCGGCCATGACAATGGCCAACGGCCGGCCACAGGTGAGCCTTGAGCTCACCTGACTCGCCGGCGCTGGTGAGCTTGAGTCTCGCTAGATCCGACGAGCTCGAGGCTCACCGGCGACGGGCGAGCTTGAGCTCGCCCCTCACTAGATCTGGCGAGCTCAAGGCTCACTGATGTCAAGCGAGCTTGAGCTCGCCCCTCGCCGGATCTGGTGAGGTTCAAGCCTCGCTCAACGCTGGTGAGTTCGAGTCTCGCCAAATCGGTGAGGCTCGAGCCTCGCCGGGCATTAGCAAGGCCTCTGCCTCACTAGATTCGGCGAGCTCGAGCTCGCCCGACGTCGGCAAGCTCGAGGCTCGCCTAGCCGTCGTCGGCCATTGCCATCGGCGCAACCGGAGGAAGATGAAAGAAAAAATTAAATTAAATTAAAAAATAATTATAATCTGATTTTTATAATATAAAAAAATCTATAAAGTTAAAAGAGGAGAGAGAGATGGTGAGATTTTGAGTGAAAATAAATGGATTCATTTTTAATGGGTTGATAAATGGGTCCTAACCCATTTAAAACCTATATATTTTAGTCTTGACTCATTAAAATCCATTGTGAGTGCTTTATGAAATAAAGCTTGACCCATTAATGACCCATTTAACCATAAATTGGTCCATAAATGGGTTTCACAACCCATTTAACACCTCTAACTACAATTAGTCTCATCCTTATGCCCTATCCTTTCTATCTATATGTTGATTGATACCCTAGGTTCCTTCTCTCCTTTTAAGGACGTTAGCAAGAAGCACTTAATGCCGGTTTCTTTCCCTAAAAAAGAAGTGAATCTAAAGTGACTCTGCTAAGGTTAAGACTTCTTCCTTTCTAGCCTTTAAAATTTGTCCATTAATTCAGTCATTTCCAGCCAATTTTGTTTGATTTTGCTAACTGGGTGCCGACTAGCTGACATGATTCATCGGTGTTGACGTAGACAACTTTTAATACTATTTTTTTTTTTTCTTCTCTCCTCATTCCTTCGGCCGATCGCCAAACCTCGGCGACTAGCCAAAGGCAATGTCAACCTCATTGGCCATGAGTGAGCCTTGTCAACCACCTTGTCAATGGCCTCAAGCGGGAGGCCGCCCTTGAGGCCTAGGCGGCAATGCTTGCCAATCGTCATCTTTGGCTGGTTGCCGAGGGCCGGGGACTAATTGTAGGGGGAGGAGGAAAAAGGAAAAAAAAGGAAAAATAAAATAATTCAAAAATATTAAATATTATTAAAAGTTGTTAACGCCAACACCAATCAGGCCACGTTAACTAGCTAACATCCAATCAACAAAATTTGGCCAAAATTGGCTGAAAATGACTTAATTGGCATAAAGTAAAATTGTTTAGGACTAAATTAATAACAAAAAAAATTAAGACTAAATTGTCATAAATGCAAAAGGTTTAAGACTTTTTAACAATTCTCCCATTATATTGTTATGAAATGCATCTTCTTACTGTTTGGATTTGCATTTTCTTACTTCATGTGATGTATATAAGCCAATGAATTGCGGCATAGTTATTCTTCCATTACAAAAAGGAATAATCAAACAAACTAATTGCTTATATCACTTAGGGTGCGTTCGTTTCATGAAAAATGAGTGATTTGGAAAACGTTTTCAAAAAAGAATCATTCATATTGCTTTCAAAAATAAATGAAAGGAAAAAAATTTCATCACTTGTGAAAATATTTAGGCATGGATTACTATCAATAATTAAAATGTTTTTTGTTGAATAATTTTTTCAAACAATACAAGCAATCATTTTTTACAAAATATTTTCCAAATCACTTATTTTTATGTAATGAATGCACCGCACCATCTCTCATTATCTTCGCTACTTCTTTTCACTCAATAGAGGAATTCTTTATAGAGTACTATTATGATTTATCGGAACAAGCTAATATTTATATTAAGAAATTCCAAATGCCCTGAAGAGGGTAAAAGATTAAATCATTCAAACTAGCTAGCAAATTTAGAGTTTTTGTTTATAAATAAATAAATATTTATAAATATATATATATCTGCATCTTAAACTAGAGAAAGAAAATATCAGAGCCACATTAACTCGAAAATCTTCTCAGATCTTGATATATTCTTCAAAAAACTTCCATGTCGTGCCATGCATCGTGCGAATTCTTACCCCGGCTCACTTGTTGGATTTCTGCTTATCTGAACGGTTCATGAACTCGAGCTCAAGCCTGCGAGCTTGTCAAGCTCGGGGTGGGCAAAGCACTGTTGGATATCCGCGGCAATGGAGGCGGCCGTGGAGCTCGACAACAGCAAAATAGAGGAGAGAGAAGACATGCACTGTAGGGCTTGGGGTGGCGACGATATAGTGGCAATAGACAGTAGACACTGCCACCCATCTTCTTGGGCTGTTGCTTTAAAACATTTATTTATTTATTTATTTTTTTGTTGGTGTTTTCAATATGAGCATGTATATGTGTATAAAAGACAACTCATAAAAAAGATTTGATGGTGATATGTCCAATAAAAATGTAAAAGTCTATATACACGCGATTGTGTTAAAAAATTATCTATGCTAAAATTTTTCTAGATTTTATTGGACAGTTATTCCATAAATTTGCTTGACAATGTAGAAAATAATTGGATGTCTTCGAAAGTTCTCTTTTCAACAAAATAATTTTTACGGTAGTAAAATCTAAAACTAAAAAGAAAACACAATGCCTCTAACATTCATGAGATATCCACAATACACAGGAACAAAAATGTGATATTCTTAGTCATGGCAACCAAATCCTATGTAGGAATAGAAAAACTAACAAAACAAGGAAAGTAAATAAATTGGGGACTACCATTTTAAATTGCAATTGAATAATTAAGGGCAACTTGTCCTTTTAATGAAAGTGGGGTTGGATTTAGTCATATAAGGGGTGGAAATAGTGTCACCCAAGAAAAAAATTAGCATAGTTGAAACGAAGTCAACGTGAACGATTTATTTCTTTCGATGCAATTTTTCCAATCTTAGTTGGACACGAAGTCTACATGGCATAGTGAAACACTGAACTTTTTCTATGGCAAGAAAAAAATGCTTTACTGTGATTTCAAACTGAATTGCAACATTATGGGCACTAATTATGTTCAATTATAATATAAATTGCAAGATTTTATCGAGAATATAAAAGAGAAACCACATAGAATGATATTTGCAAGATTTCGTTTCCTTAATTTGCACAATGTGCGAAAATGGAAAAGAGACTACATTATAAGATCTCAAGTTCATAAGAAAGAATCTTGAAAAATCTTGATACATGTCAGCGCCATCATTTCTTGCGGTTATCTGTCGAGTTCATTAAGATCTCGACCCCCATACCATAAGGAAGACAGAGAAGGAAGATGCAGCTTCTTCTCGCAGCTCCATTTGCCGCAACGCTCTTCTGTATCTTGCTTTCGTCGACCTCAGCGGCGGACTGTGGAGCCGGAAACAATGGGCTCGAGGGCAACACGATCGCCGTCGACCAGCACGGCGGCGGACACTTCACCTCGGTCCAAGCGGCTATCGACTCCGTTCCCTCAGGCAACAACGAGTGGATTAGCATCCGAATAAATCCGGGGACATATAAGTATCGTCTTCCGTGCTCGTAGCTTTTGAGTTTACGTTGTTCTCGTCGCCTGTCGAAGTCGATGTGTGCGTCGGTTAGAAAGTTCTAAGGGTCGATCACATGTTTCAGAGAGATGGTGACCATCCCGCCGGACAAGCCGTGCATCTTTCTTCAAGGAAAGGGCCGTGATTCGACGATAGTTACGTACGATTCTCATGAACAAACAGATACGAGTGCTACTTTCACTTCCAGCCCGGACAACATAGTCGTCCAAGGCATTACTTTTAAGGTCGGGGCCGCTTTCGTGTTCCGAATAGATACACGATTGGCATTTGTTCCTCGCAGATGATTCTGCAGGCAGTAACTTCTTTCCTCGTTTCGTCGTTCGCAGAACTCGTACAACCGGTACTGGAGAGAGTCCAACGAGCCGCCTGTAGTTCAAGCGTTGGCGGCGAGGGTATACGGAGATAAGTGCGTGTTCTTCGAATGCGGATTCCTGGGGGTGCAAGATACGTTGTGGGACGTGCAGGGCCGGCATTACTACGACTCATGCTACATCGAGGGCGCGATCGACTTCATCTTCGGCAGTGGCCAATCCATTTTCAAGGTACGACGCGATGGTATAGCATGGATAGCAGGCAGTATCGATCAAAAGCCGTCTAGATTAAGCAATTTGCCCTAAAACTAATCAAAATATCAGTAATGGTTAGTTTTGTTCGATGTACATATCCGATGTCTGAAACGGTTGAAATCTTCACACATGTAGGACTGTACCATGAACGTCACGGCTACTTTGCCGCCCTACCGTCTTCTATACGGTTGCATCACAGCTCAGGGTCGAGCATCGCCTGGCGACCCAAGCGGGTTCGTGTTCGAACAGGGTGCCGTCATCGGGAGCGGTTCATATCTCCTAGGGAGGGCATATGGTCCTTATTCCAGGGTCGTATTCCATAAGACATTGCTGTCGGCCGGTGTGGCGCCGAAAGGTTGGGATCCTTGGCATTTTCAGGAACGCGAGTAAGTTCACTCCACCGAAGATCTCGCTTGATCTCGCTGTTTCGATCGATTTCTTCGTGCTCCTTCGCCCGATTGATCATCTGGTTGAATGTCTCCACGGGTGAATTCCAGGGACAGCATCATGTATGCCGAGGTTGATTGTGAAGGAGCAGGTTCGGACACTTCACAGAGGGTACCGTGGGAGAAGCATCTCGACAAGACACAGCTTCAAAATTTCTCCAGATCATACTTCCTTGATCAAGAAGGATGGCTTGCCAACACTCCATTAGGGAAAACATTCGAGTCCTAATGAAAGCAAATGGATTCGTTTTACCGTTGACATGATCTCTTGGGTAGATATTTTCCGATGCTATTTCGACGGATGATCTGCAATTACATTTTTAAGACAGACTTTCTCGTCATGAAAAGAGATTGTATGAAATTATTTTCTTCTTCACATGTTTTATCTTTTCCTGTATAAATGTTGGTAAGAAATGCACCTTCTCATTGTTTGGATTTTCTTAACTCTTTTTTTTTAGATCAAATTGGATTTTCTTACTCTTCTTTTTTAGGTCAAAGGATTTTTTTACTTCAAATTACTGTATATAAGCCAATGAATTGTCGCATATATATAGGATAAATAACGTAATTCTTCTATTTCAAATAAGAATAATCAAACAAACAAAAGGTTCTATTTGTTTCGTAAAAAACGAATGATTCAAAACACATTTTCTTATAAATGATTGTCTACATCACTTACAAAAATATTGAGCATAAACTGATCAAGATCGATGTTATCATTTTGAAGAACTCAATAGATTTAGCAGTTGAACCCTGTGGGAAGAAGCACTCGATGTTGGACCCAAATCGGCCCCTCGCCGTAAAAAGAACCGCCAAATCGCAAACCCGACTTCCTAGAGACATCCTATGCAGAACGAGAACGAAGAACATCGATGTTCCCGGAATTCATGGACTATCTTTGAAAGTAAGAAGCTTTGCCCTTCTTCTTCTTCTTCTTTAAAGTTCGTTTTCACTAGAATTGGACTTCGGTTTTTGCACTTAAGGGTGTCCGGGGCAATGGGAATTGTGGAAATGGCGGATGCTTTTACTGATTTCGTGATGTTTTGCTATCCGAGGCAAAGAGAAAGGTGCAGTTATTGTCCGATTTTTATAGTCCTTTCTAACTTCCATCCAATCCATTTATTACACTTTTGCCAATAATGAATCAAATAAACATTTCAATTTTACCAATTTAGTTTTAAATCTAAATTTTTTACATTTTACTAATTCAATCCTAAACATTTTCATTTCTTTGCCAATTGAGTTAATCCAACTAATTTTGATTGAAAATTGCTGATGTGGATAATCAACATTAACGTTGCACTTTTTAAATAATATTTTGCCTAAAGCTCATGAGGGGTGCAATGCCCTCGCATAGAGCCAATGAGAGTCTACTGGCTCTTGCCTATAGCCAGCGAGGTTGGTCGGCAACACTTTTCAGCCAGATCCAAGCCCCCCAAAAGACATAAAAAAATTCAAAATATTATTACAAAAGTGTAATGTCAACGTCGGCCATCCACGCGGTAATTTTTTTCCAAGCTCCCCAAAAACATAAAAAAAATTCAAAATATTATTACAAAAGTGTGACGCCAACGCTAAAAAGGTTTAGGATTGAAATTACAAAATTGAAAGGTTTATGACTAAATTGATAAAAGTGTAATAAATTTAGAATTTTTCAGACAAATTTTCTAATCCTACCCATCGGATCAAATGGGAAAAAGAAAATTTGAAACCATCTCAATTTCAAATAAAACATGGTCGTTTCTTCGAAAGAGAACCCTATTAAGAATCCGAGCTAATTTTCGCCAACCCAGCAAGCTGAATTGGGTCAACGCGCAAAGATATTTTGGACAAAATTATGAGTGCATCCCTAATCTTCGCTAACCCCGCAAATTGAACTGGGTCAAAATTTCGACCCAGAAAAAAAAAAAAAAGGCCTGGGCCAAAAGCAAGATCTTTTGGACAAAATTGTCCCTCGCTTTGGTCCCCGGACGACAGGCCATTTAGGATTTGTGGGACATGTCAAACGTTATCCATTTTTATCTTTTTGTTACTCGAAACAAAAAAATAAAAATGATTTGGTAACACTTTTATTTTGAGGAATGGATTTGTGATAGAAACACAAAATAAAAAAAAATGTGCTTCTTTATTTTTAAAAATCGAGCATCTTTTTCTTTTTTTTAAATTATAAAAAAATTGAAGGATTGTATCAAATACATTTTCATTTTTCATTTAAAATAAAAATTTTGTACAACTATCAAACTTCTTTCAATACTTAAAAACTCGTTTAAGGAATAAAATAAGAAAAAAAATCATCTATAAACATCAATTATTTCTGAAAATAATCGATATGATCGAAGTCTCGAACTCTTATTCAAGACTAATCAAATCTATTGTTCTTTTGAGATGACGACTTTAAAAAAATTTCATTTATTGATTGATGAACTCGCTAATACATCTTCGGTTTCACAACCGCGAAGGAAAGTTGACGGTATATTCATAGTTCCTTTATTTATTTTTATTTTTTTTTTTGGGCTTCTGGGGACTGTAGGGACTGTAGAAGCAGACCCCAATTGCTTTTCATTTTCTTGCCTTTCCTGGCCGAAGAAAGAGAAAACCTGATCTTGACTTCCTCGTCTCATCTCCACCATCCTTTTTTTTGTGGAACGTCGGCATGAAAAATGGCAAGCCATCTGGTCACAAAATTAGTAAAATAGATAAGTCATTTTCCCTTTATTCCATTTTAGCCCATCATTTTTATGAAAAAAAAAATACCCAAGAATTGAGAAAAGATAAAACAAAATAATAATAAAAAATTCGAGCTTCGTGGACTCGCCACTCGCCAGCCACCAAAACTCAACCATTCTCCCTCTCTCCGCAGCCATTGAAGCGACCACCACTGCCACCGCGCAAGACTCGATTTTTCTCGCAATTCGATCGAAGAAATCGTCATCTCGATTCGACCCATTTCTCGTTTCTCTCTCTCATGAGCTTTGGGATTCGTCGCGAGGGTCGAATCCGTCGTTCGCCGCCGCAGCAGCCTGCATGAGTTTGTGCGCGGGGGGCTCGAGCAGCGGTCGGTCCTTCAGGCTCAGGCACTTGAATTGGAGGAGGAGGAAGCTGCTCTGGATCGGTGACCCGCCATGCCCGTCGCCGTCGCCGTCTCCGTCGCCGTCTCCGTCGCAAGCCCGCCGTCGCTCCCCAGGGTCGCTCGCTCGCCGCCGCCGCCGCCGCGGCATTCCGGTCGCGTTCGCCATCGCCTCGCTTCTTGCCGATGGGTGAACTTCAGCAGCCACCCGCTCGATTCCAGAAGGTTGGGTTTTTTCTTCTTTTTTTTTTGGGTTAATGTCAATTCGAAGTGATTGTGCTTGAAGGGGCGTTCACTGCAATCTGCTACGGGGTATCGAGAAATGATGCTTGTTCGAGGACTAGAAGAGGAGTTGAAGTTTGCTTCTCTGTGGTGTCTTGCTCACTTTTTAGCGGTGTCTTTATTGCGAAGGAAATTGTGAGCTTAAGAAGGCTTTACTTAGTTATGATTTTGCTCTTGTACTGCTATTGCATCCAGAGATAAGGCAGAGATATTTCTTCTATGTATGGTACTGTTGTGTTCAACTACTAAGGTTGCCTCAGTGGCCACCCTTCTCACATGGAAATGGGGAGATGAGGAGTTCGATTCCACACCTTCTCAAGGGGGGCTAGGGGTGGGAACGTTTAGTTTAGTTTTAGATTTGGAGTTCGACTCTCATATAAAGAGTCAGGGTAAAAGTCTGGGAGGGAATTGAGAGTTAGAGTAGGACAGACGAAAAAATAAAAATAAAAATAGTACTGTTCTGTTCAGGAAATCTAACTTCATTGGAGTTCATTTTTTCTCCATCATCATGTAAGGATCAGGAAGTGAGTCTGATGACAGTTGTTACCTTGCTTCAGTTGAAGGGTCCTGGTTGTGGTAGCATGGTAACGATCATATATATTCAGATTATTAAAAGGATCATATGTGACATGAGTAATTTTCTTCGACTGTGTTCTAATTTGCAGGTTTGAGCATTTGAGTTCCAGGTGTTCAATAACAAATACAGATGTACAGTATGATCGTGTTGCCACAGATGATGAGGCTTCGAGTGAAGAATCAGTCATAGAAGCCGAATGTCCAGTCCCTGTTGTTCACCTTAAACCTGAAATCCTTGAGTCTGACTCTTCAAGTTTACTGACTGAAAGAGTTTTTGTGGATAATCTTTTGACAGCCTTGCCTGTACGTTTCCCATGAATCTATTAAACACTTTTTATCCTCGAATGCAGTCTCAAATTGACTTTTTCTTCTGTCGTGGACTTACTTTCCTTTTCTCATCATTGTCTGTATTTGTAGGTTTTGTCAGTGGAGGAGCAGAATGCCCTCGCAGCTATTCCAGCCCACCCGGCAGGTTTATATGGTAAGAAAAGAAAAATACAAAAAATAGTAGACTCCCTTGTTTCCCCCTTGGCAGTCTGTTATCGTGTCTCTTGTTTGATGCAATATATGAAGTTGGTAGCAGAACCAAATAAAGGAAGTTGTCTATCGGCTGTACGTGCCTCTTCTCCTTTTGTTGAAAAGAGTAAAGAAAGATCTGGGGTCTGGTTGAAAAGAATCTGGGTTTTGATTTGGGAAGATGGTGGAGGAAAGTTGTACAAATGTGTATGGGCCGAAAGATGGAAGATCTGAGTCTGATAGCCACCTTTCCCAGTGTCTGCATCTCTGATAGGTTGCAAGTTAAGCTTGGTTTTGAGAAATGAGTTAGCACTCAACGGAGAACCAGAGAATCATTTCTTTGTTCTTCCCTTTCCTACTTATTTCTTGGAAGTGTGCATCAGAGAAATGAGCTGGCATGGTCCTTAGTAACTTTTCTCTTTTTGGCTGGAGGTAGAATGAGTTTATTGAATAAAACAATGGACTAAGAATTTTATTATATCCTTTACGAGTATTGTATTTCTTACTTTATGAGTATATATGGAAAATCTTGTTTGGCCGCACAAAAGCACGAACTATACTCAAAGAATTAATAATTTTGACTAAAAGAATATGACATGGAAGAGTCAATGTTCATATATATATATATTTATTTATTTATTTATTTATTTATTTGAAAAGATCAACTAGGTTGAGTTCTTGATCAGCTGTGCTAGGAAAAAGTAACAATTAAGATTAATGAAGGAAAACTGCATATTAAATTCCTTTCTATTCATAACTTGCAAGATCTGAAATTCATGTCCACAGCACCTGCATCGAGTGTGATACCCAGTGCACTCAATTTCCATGACAACTGCGCTATGAGCATGACGCAACTTGTAAATTCCTTGGTGTTAATAGATGGAGTTTAAGATAGGTTCTTTAATGCAAGCTTTAAATAGGTGAAGTATTGAATTGACATTGCACTTTGCTACCATTGTTCTAATTTGGAGAGCCTATGTCTCAGCAATGTATGCCAGTTGCTTAACTGGAAATCTGGTGGAACAGTTATGGAATTTTGCTTGGCCATCAGCTATAGCACTGCTTCACCCAAGCCTTCTTCCTGTGGCAGTCATGGGGTTTATTGCAAAGGTATGCTCTAAGACATGTCTTAAGGATTTGGCGCACAACAAGAATCTTCCTAACGCTTTTTATGCACAGCTTGCAATAATTGCTGGAGGCCCTTTAGTTGGAAAGCTCATGGACTCTTTTCCCAGATTGCCGGCGTATAACTTTTTAAATACTCTTCAGGTAAAGTATTCTACTATGGCCATACATTCCTGCGAAAAATTATGAGAACTTAAGTTCGCGACATTTTTGTAAATTGACTTTGCTGTTTCTCAGGCAGCAGCTCAGTTGTTATCTGCGGCAATGATAATTCGAGCTCATTCAATTCCATCTACTTCTGCATCAGCTGTGATTCTTCGTCCTTGGTTCATTGTGCTTGTATTAGCTGGTGCCGTTGAGCGGCTGTGTGGCATAGCCCTTGGGGTTGCTATGGAGAGGGATTGGGTTGTGCTGGTATCTCCTTTCACGAAGCTTTTCATGTTTCTGTAAAATGCACATATGGCTTCTCTTTCTTTCTCCATCTTGAAGCTTAACATTTTCTCACCCTTAGTCTAACTTTATGCAGTTAGCAGGAGTGAATAGGCCGATTGCACTTGCTCAAGCCAATGCTATTATTAATCGGATTGATCTTCTCTGTGAGGTATTGTCAAATCTCCTTTATCATAAGTACTTACAATAATTGGGGTCCTGAATCTTGGGTCCGGTTATCCTGTCATTGCAAATTGTCGTGCATGTAGCCTGTATACATGTTTGGAGTCTTTTTTTTTTAGAAAATTAAAGAAATCATGCTAGCATAAACACTAGAAGAGGTTTGTCACTGTTAGACTTCTCTTCTGAAAAGTGTGATTTTAATAAATAAGTACAGATTGCTGGAGCCTCTCTGTTTGGCATTCTTCTTGCCAAATACGACCCGGTGACCTGCTTAAAGTCGGCTGCTGGTTTAATGATATGCTCGTTGCCTGTGACGGTAATAGCTCCACATCCTCTGCCAAATCTTTTTGGATTAAAATGTGTGTACATGTTTAAGCCTGAACTTCTGAATCATTTTCCAGGTTTTTCTCACATGGTTGACTAACAAGCTTTCAACTGGTGTTTTGGATCGCCCTAAATCCTTGCATAATTGTTGCAAATCATGCAATGGTGTAACAGTGAATGAGAATGATAGTATAGGTAAGTCTTTTGAGACATCACGCATTATAAGGTAATGTTTTGATATCTGATTTGACCACTTGAATGTCTAGCAGGTGTAGGTGTAGACGCTATCAAGCTGGGTTGGAAGGAATATATACAACAGCCTGTCCTACCTGCAAGCCTTGCTTATGTGCTTTTGTACTTTAATGTTGTTCTGGCTCCTGGAAGTCTGATGACAGCATTCTTGACGCAGCGCGGTACTTATCCATATTTGCTGATATAATCCTTAATGAGAAGCCCAGTTCTGCAGAATGTCCATAGCTTTCATAGGCCAGTATTGTCTGACCAGTATTTAGAAGTATGAACTATCTTCAAAGTGGCTGTATTGTCATATCATGGTCCATTATTGTATGTTTTCTTATCATATCTACTGCCACTATAATTATCACTCAAGGAGTGAAAATAGGTTAATCAAAAACCTTGTCTTTGTGGCACAAAAGGGGCATTAGTTTGCATAGAATAAGCATAAAGTAAAGTTTCTTGCAAATAAGAACTAAGTGCATTAACATCATCTTCATTTCTGGCTTATGTGAATCACTCTATAAGAAGGAGAGAAATTGGTTATCCTTTATATGGGACATCCGTTACTCAACTATGTTGCACAGAAGCATTCTTAAGAAAATCTTTCCCATCTTCTCAGCATGTTTCGTGCTACTTGAATATCATTTGGTGGAAATTCATGCAGGTTTGAATCCATCTGTAATTGGAGGTTTTAGTGGGTTATGTGCCTTTATGGGTGTTGCGGCAACATTTGTGTCTGCAAACCTAGTCAATCGCCTTGGAATATTGAAGGTTGGAGTGGCATATTTTTATATCTTCCACAACTTTCTGATTCCTCTCTCCTCTGAGCATGGTTTTTACTGGATACACTGTTGCAGGCTGGAGCAGCAGGTTTAATCTTTCAGGCTTCACTTCTTACCATTGCTGTAGCTGTGTACTGGAGTGGGTCTCTTTCTCAGCAGTACCCTCTTCTCTTTTTCCTCTCGTTAATTGTAAGGATCCTACTTCTCTTACAAATTTTGCACAATTACCTTATTTCTGCAATTGAGAGAATATCGTGTGAACTTACGTCATGATCTACTAGAGGATGGTAAAAAGGCTCAATCAGTTTCTTACTTTTTAAGGTCTATCTATCTGATATCATTATGTGAACCTAAAGGCCTAAATATCCACATGGAGAATCACGAATCTAATTAAGCAACATAAGAATGTTTGCAACAAAAAGCTTGAGATCAATTTCAAATTGCGTAACATCTATTAGTGCCCACGAACTCTACATCCACAAGGCTCAAACATAACATCTATCCTTTCTGTCTCCTCTCTTTTATTTTTCCCTGTGAACGGAAGGCTAATTTTTTGAACTACATGAAGTAAACAGGCTGAAATGAAATTTCAATAATAATGCGTGCGTTGCACGCACGTAGGTAAATTCATCATAGTAGAATTATCAATGTTTCCATGTTATTGATGTGGGTTGTTTGTAGGTATTATCGAGGTTGGGTCACATGTCCTATGATGTGGTCGGGGCGCAAATTCTTCAAACCGGGATTCCCTCTTCCAAAGCTAATCTTATTGGGACGACGGAGGTATCTGTAGCGAGCTTGGCGGAATCTGTGATGTTAGGAGTAGCGATAGTTGTCAATGATTCTTCGCATTTCGGAATTTTAGCGATGTTGTCGCTTGTGTCTGTGGTTGGGGCGGCCTGGATGTTCTGTAGGTGGTTGTTGAACCCAACAGACGAGCAAAGGAGTCTTTTTGCGTTTGATTTTCAGTAATAGCATTGTAAATGTCTGTGCAAGTCGCAGTAGCTCTAGAAATCCATTTTTCATTTGCATAGTTGTACATTGCATTCAGAACAATTTTTTATAGGATGTATCCAGAAAAGGTTGACGTGACATGGACACTGATCTCATCATATTTATACCAGAGGCAAAAATCCTTCTGATTGTAAGTTTACTGAACTATCAGAACTCTCTTTGAGGGCTTTGATGGAAGCTGAGAAGGCTTTGATGGAAGCTGAGAAGGATTAGGTATTGGCCACGAATGAGATTAGTGAAGCTTTTATTCATAGATTAGAAATCAATGAGCAGGGGAGGAAACCGTTTGGTGGACTGATGAGCATTGAAGGTCCTGCTGTACTTAGTAAATATGTGGGTACCCCGAGGGCGGACGTAGGCCTTGGACCTCGACATAGTGCTTGGGTCTCATGGCACCCAGACCCAAGGTAGAATTAGGAAACGGGGTATGATTGGTCAAAAACTATTTTGTTCTCACGATCAATTTTTCTGACTAGAAATAGAATTATATTTTTATTCTCTAGACGAGTTACGAGTTTCTAAGTAGAGATATGCATTTGATAATGGCACGAAACCTTCCTAAAGATCTCTCTCCCAACGGCGGACAGCGAGAACGAGTTATGAAAGGAGTTTTTTTTTTTTTTTCTAGAAATAAAAAGGTATAAAATTTCTATTTCTCATTTCTATTTCTGAGTGAAAAATTTATCTTAAAAATAAAATAAAAATGAAATTATGTTACCAAATGAATATCTATTTTTCAAATATGTTCATAGTAACAGAAACTAAAGAAATAAAATGGTTATTATTTCCACCCTTATATTGTTCATTAACAACTCTATACTAAGGAGTATTCATAAGATGCTTTAGTTCTGCCCATTTCTTTTAGTTAACGTAGGCTAGTTTTCATGCATGCGCCTTATACGATGTCATGATGAATTAATAAGAACATTAGTACCTTTGATTGGATAGAGAAATAAAATTTTGGACATTATGTTTTTTAATATAACTTTACGGATTCTTTACTGAAAAAGGGATTTCGATAGAATATCTTCCTCTTCTTTCATTAACTAAAAAATATTTATCTAACATGAGTCTTGTTAACTAGTGTCCTAGGGAAAATTTTAAATAAGAGTATAAAGTGGGACTGTTTTCTTGAAAGATGGCTTAAAATAGACATTGTCTTAAAGTAAAGTCCTAAAGTGGTCAACTTAGTCTTAAACGAGAACCCAAGCTCACCAATCGGCCAAATCTTTACCAACCAAGCAAACCTATGCATTTCATGTAAAATGCATGAAAGATGCAAATGAGATGCATCTCATGCAAAAATATTAAAGATATTGGGGAAACTCTTAAATATAAATAACTACCACAAGCTTTAGATAATTAAACTAAGTGTCCTAAAAAGTTTAATCAATTTGGAAGAGTTACGTATGAATTGAAGATTTTGATCCATAAGACAGGCAAGTGTCACGGGCCGAAAGATGAACGACCCGAGAGGTTCCCCAGAGTCGACCCCAACTCGCCCGTGGACCTCCTGCTCTCACTTGGATTCCCTCCAAGCCTTCTCCCCATATTGCAAGAACGGGCGAAGCTGTCATTAGGCTAAGATTACGGTATTCCGTTTTGCTATTTATGTTGGTAGACGGTAGTTGGCACTTATGCTGGTAGTTGAGGCAGTACGATCTCGTCCGCCCGTAGAATACTAGATCAATGAATGTAATCCGAGGCCCTCAACTATAAAAAGAGGTGTCCTCCTTCACTTGTAATCATCCACTACTTCTGCAATACAAAGCAAGTCTTCTTTCCAGAGCTCCTCTCTCTAGATTCTTTCTCTCTCTATGATCCGGGTAAGGCGAGCGTTCGACTGTGAAAGGCTTGGCTTAGGCACTTCAGCGATCCATCCCGATCCTAAAGTGCCTGAGTCGCCGCACGGTCACGATCCCAATCGATCGGCCCGTGACAAGTGGTATCAGAGCTAAAGAGAGATTCGTTTCCAAGAGATTGAAGAGCACCAACTATTCGAGAGAATGTTGAGCCATGATGCAGCTGTGGTTGGAGAGAATGCGCTTGGCATAGACACGTGCAGCAAAGCAAAGAAGAGAGATCACTCGGTGGATGCTACGGCTACGTTCGATGAGAAGATTGGGAAGGTCCGGACTGCTGTGTTCGAACTCATGGAAGGTCTTGACGATGTACGAGACCGGATCATGGAGGTTGAAGGCTCAATCCGTGAAGACTTCACGACCGGCATCAACCAAGCCACGGCTCCATTGTTTGACAAGGATGAAGCTCTCGAAGCATCGATCGATGGTTTGGACGAGCGCGTCCAAATAATTGAGGAGGTAAGCCCGTGTAGGGACGAGGTCGAAGCCATGAAGGCCGAGATCCAAGAGCTCAAGACCGAGCTCGCCCTATGCAAGTTAAGCATCACGAATGGTGTGGCGCCTGCTCAAACGGTGACCAAGATCGAGGTCCCAAAGCCAAAGGAGTTCAAAGGCAACCGATCCGCCCAAGAGGTGAACAACTTCATGTGGAGCATGGAGCAATACTTCGGCGCCGTCAACATACAAGACGAGTCGATCAAGGTACGAACCGCTTCTATGTTCCTGTCTGATACGGCAATGCTGTGGTGGCGAAATAGGTGTGACGAGAGTAGACGCGGTGCTGATCCCGTGAACACGTGGGACGACTTCGTGAGGGAATTCTGCGACTACTTCTTCCCTGAGTTCGCTCAACAAGAGGCTCGTAGCATGCTCCATCGCCTCAAGCAAAGAGGCACGATCCGAGAGTACGTGAAGGAGTTCACAGAACTCAAACTCCAGATTCGCAACCTGAGCAAAGAGGAGGCTTTCAGAGCGTTCATGGATGGACTCAAGCCATGGGCACAACTTGAGCTGAAGCTGTGGGATGTGAGTAGTCTAGCGCGTGCGCTGAGCATGGCCGAGTCACTCGTTGACCTCACCAGGGTTGAACCGAGAAACAACCGAGCAAGAGACTGGAGGTCGGATCGACCTGACGACGAAGGAAGAAACACTCCCCGAGGCGTGCCTGATCAAGGCGGCCGAGCCAAGACGTGGGGAGAAGGGTCTTCCAAGCCGTCCTTCCAAAGAGGCCGACCACCGATCGACTATGCGAATAAGTTCGATCAACCTCCGCCTTCTCCTTGCTTTCTTTGCAAAGGTCCGCACTGGACCCAAAAGTGCCCGAAGAAGGGCTGCCTCAACGCCCTCCTTGCCATTGAGGAAGAGAAAGAGGCACACAAAGAAGATAAGAGGCAGATTCGGATTGGGGCTATGAAGATGATCAACTCGGCCCAAGCCCGATCCTTGACCAAAGGAGAAGGGATCACTCTAAACTCTGACATGTTCTTCGTGGAGGTCGAAGTGGGCGGCCTAACGCTTTACGCTTTGGTCGACATCGGCGCATCCAACATGTTCATGTCGACCGAGGTTGCAAAGACCTTGAGACTTCCCGTGGAGCCATCCGAGAAGTCGTACAAGCCGATCAATTTAGGCAACTTCCATGGCGTAGGATCAACACCCGACGTAGACGTCAAGATTGGCGGATGGAAGGGCCGAATGGCATTCGAGGTAATCCCTCTTGATGATTATGATCTCATCCTTGGAATGCAGTTTTTCCATAGTGTGGGAGTCATGATCGACATGAGGACCATGTGTCTGATGATCCTCAATCAAAAGTGTCCGTCCATGATCCCCATGATCAAGGGAGTGGTCGACACCAAGACCATCGCGTCGATCCGATGCCTTGACAAGAGCTTGAAGGCCGTCATGCGCATCAACAAGCTGTCCGAGGTGAAGCTGAAGGTTGAGTTGGATCCTACTCCAACGAACGCTATGCCCATCCAAGCGCTCTTCCCCGAGGTTGAGTGCGCGCCGCGTGTTCCGTCCAAACCGAAGACCGAACCGCGTGCATCCGACTTCATCATCGAAGGCTGTGGTCCTTCGTTCATGAGCGTACGAGCGAAGCAAAACAAGAAGAAGAAAGCTCGTGCTAAAGCCTGTAAGGCTGCCCGTCAAGCTGAGAACGACGAGGACGTCGCTCGAATGAGTGGGGGAGAATATCACGGGCCGAAAGATGAACGACCCGAGAGGTTCCCCAGAGTCGACCCCAACTCGCCCGTGGACCTCCTACTCTCACTTGGATTCCCTCCAAGCCTTCTCCTTATATTGCAAGAACGGGCGAAGCTGTCATTAGGCTAAGATTACGGTATTCCGTTCCGCTATTTATGTTGGTAGACGGTAGTTGGCACTTATGCCGGTAATTGAGGCGGTACGATTTCGTCCGCCCGTAGAATACTAGATCAATGGAGGTAATCTGAGGCCCTCAACTATAAAAATGGGTGTCCTCTTTCACTTGTAATCATCCACTACTTCCGCAATACAAAACAAGTCATCTTTCCAGAGCTCCTCTCTCTAGATTCTTTTTCTCTCTACGATCCGGGTAAGGCGAGCGTTCGACTGTGAAAGGCTTGGCTTAGGCGCTTCAGCGATCCATCCCGATCCTAAAGTGCCTGAGTCGCCGCACGGTCACAATCCCAATCGATCGGCCCGTGACACAAAGATGAAATACAATTGGAATATGCATAGTGCTAGGCTTGCCAAATTGAAGAGTATGACAAAACTAACTATTATGGAGTTATCAATTTGTGAGCCCATCATACTCTTTGGAGAATGATGATAGCCTAATTAGATTTTAGATCATGGTAGGAAATGTCTACGGGATAGAATTTAAAGGTTTGAGAAACATGAGTCTCAAATTGGAAGTGTGCAATAACATTATTTCGAGATAGTAGGTTCATAAAACTCTGATAAGGACTCAATACTTGTATTTCTTGAGAGATTTCAAGAAGAACACTTGAGAAGACTTGTGCACCCAAGGATTTCAAGAACTAAAGCATTTCAACATTTGCTTTTATGTTTATCAATAGGTATTTTATCTATTATGTTTCTTTTTAAAGAGCAAAACCTTCAAAAAGGAGAACACCATTAGTTAATTTCATTTTCTTCCGTTTTCATTTTTTTTTTTTGACAATTAAGAGTGGAAGAGAGATTATGATCAGAATATTTTTATCCGTGCATTGCTAGTTCTGACTAAAAAAATAGAAAAAATAATGAAGTAAGGAAAGTCAATGAAGCCGCGATTGAGATGTACAATTTAGTTAAGAAAATGCAAACTACCCTTGATGACGTAAAAGTTAATGAGATATATATAATATGATGTCAATGTCACAAAAAACTCCACACTAATATAGATAAATTTATTTAAAATTAATTTTTGACTAATAAAATTCAACTGGCACATCTGTGATTATTGATAGGTATATTAATTTAAAGTTTTATCACTTATTTATCATAAATGTATTAATTTTTAATTATTTTGCAGTATTAATTCAATTTAGTAAAAATTAACGGAGATAAAATTTATTAGGAATTTATCATAAAGTGTACTAGTGTAGGATTATTTATGATAAAAATTTAATTTTAGGTAATTTATTATATATATCAGTTTAAATTTTCTCATGATATTAACTTCGTAGAGTACGATAATTCGTGAGAAAACGTGTACTTCACTTCGTCGTTGAATTTCCCAAACAATATTAGTCGATCCCCACCCTTAAAAATAAATAGAAAATTCCGAAAAAAGAGAGATTGTCCACGAAACAGTGTCCCACCTTCGAGGACCTCAAACGCACCATCGAAATTCGGTTCGAATCTTGGGAGACTTCATCGTTCCAGACCACTTACAATTTGCTCGAGGATTTAAGAACCTAGAACCCCACGAGCACAGAAACCTGAGATTCGGGGTTCTTGTCTCCTCAACTGGGCTTCAACTCCAGTTTCGTCGAGGACCGAGTTCCGTTTTGCCCCGCCATGGTGGCGTAGAAGTGCTCCTTTCGAGAAGGTAAAAATCCCATCTTTGAGGAGCATCTTTTAGCTCTTCAGATTCTTGCTGCGTTTAATCTGAGTTGGATGTTGTTTCCATCGCCTATGGGTAGTGGGTTTTGCTAGTTTCACGCCTTTTTTCAAGAATTAAGCCGGGTTCTCGAAATTCTTGGTCTGACTAGTACGTTGTTGCTGTGATTACTTGAAGACTTTTGGGTTGTATTTTCGTTGTATAAGGCTATTTCTCCTGTTTTCTCTTCTTGAATTCGTCTTTTTGGGGTATGGTTCTGCTGGGGCGTGTGTTTGCGTGTGTTATTTTTGGTTAATGTTTTCATATTGGTTTCGTTGTTCATCGGAGTGTTTGTTTATTTTTGCAACTTCTTTCGTGTTGTGTTGTTTCGGTTGCTGCTGTTGGTATTGTTTCTGGCGTGCTGTGTTTGGTATTTAGTAATTGGTCGGGCTCATTGAACGATGCTGCGAGCATACACTTTTTGTGTCGGCTTGATTGCAATCCATGAACTGTGGACTGTGAAATGTCTTTTTCATATTTAGGTGTTTTTCTTTGGAAAAATTTATTGTTGAATCTTCCCCGAAATGGAAGTGAAGAAAGTAAAAGTTAGATTTCCAGGCTCCTGTTCAAAATGATTGTGAAGGTTCAGCTATTAGTTACTGTCAGAGCCAACTTTAGGAGAGTGAAAACTATTTCATGACTTCAACAAGGTCCATTACTGCTCGTCGAAGCAAGTAGTGATGTGATCAAATGAGAAGCTGAGGATACTTATGAAAATCTAGTCGATTAATAAGCTCACCATGGTGTACTGAAACCAGACTGCTTCCCAAAATAGAGATGGTAGTGATTGGTGTCTGCTGCATTTCTGATCCTACCATATTGTCTAACATTTCTTTTGTGGGATTGTTTTGTGAGAGGTGATTATGAGAAGCTTTATTTTTCCATTACTTTGTTTATTGACACACAGATGTTTGACTTTTGTTTTCTTCCTCACTCTTTTGAGGAATTCAGTGTCGACTACATTTTCTCATGGTTTGTGGTTTGTTCATGTTGACACTAAATGACTACATTAGGAAAACTTGCATCGGCCATGGAGGGAAAAGAAAGTGGTGGCAGGCTCCTTCATTTGGGGAATGGAGCAAGGAAGAAACGCAGTAATGCCTTTCGACGTCCCCATGATGAGCTGCAACCACCTTATAATTACATTGACATGGCATCTTCTACACCACCTCCTGATAACTTTAGTGAAGCTTCTGCTGACAAGAATGTGGATTATGGTATTTATGCTCACAAGGAGACACATCCGAAGCAGTTTTCCTCAAGTGCATCGTGCAATAACGTGGCAGATGCTGGAGAATCTCAATATGCCTCCGCACATAGTTTTTGTGGAGGAAACGAACAGATGCGCAGTGCTACTGATTCCAATACATCTGGTGAATGTGCTCTTGCCGCTGCTAATTGCGAAGTAGCCAAAGGAGCAGCAGCTCTTCATTCACCACCGATGAACGAGAATAAAGTGAAAAAAGTCAAGCTCAAGGTTGGGGGCATGACTCGAACCATCCACACCAACTCAGATGGTGTCTCAGTCGTTGGGTCCTCTTCAACAAAATATTGCGGCTCTTCAGATATTATGGGGCCTGGTGAAAATGCAATGCTTGAGGTAATAAATTGAATGGCTTACATGGACCCTACTTATAGTCATGCTATACTCTTTTAATGTATTTTGAGTTAAACTAACAAATCTCTCTCTCTCTGTCTCTCTAGAATGGCTCCTCTAGATTTCACACTCTTTCTTCTGACAAGGCAAGTCGCCTGCGAGGGGTGCCATGGTGGAAGAATTTCTCTGCTAGTAGTTTCAACATGGGGAAGGCGGATTCTTCTGGCAGTAGTGAGTCAGTTCGCAAGAGCAAGCGAGTTCCTAAAAGGCGTACATTCGATGGGGATTATGGAGCTGATGATTATGAGATTCTAGGAAAGGTCAATATGCCTAGATTCGATGCCGAGGACAATGATGAGTGTGATGAGGATTACGAAGGGGGAAAAAGGAGACAACAGAAATTATCGGAGGTGTTGAAGAGACAGTTTGAGGGCCCGCATAATGTGAACACACGGATAAATGCCCTTTCAGCCAAAGAAGCTAGAAAGTCCAAATCTGCCAGGACATTTGAAGACGATGATTATTTGGAAGAAGAAGAACCGACTTCAGATGTCGAACCCACAATTAAGAGGAAGAAAGACAAGGCACGCCGTCTCGAGTCTTTAGGGGGTTCTGAAAGGGAGACGACAGTGATTACCCGTCAACGGGCACTGCAATCAGGCAAAGATACATTCTCTGATGGCAGGTCAGATATGGTCAAACTTTCAAATGGTTTACCTCCTGCACCACCTAAAAGTGAGTCATCTGTCGCATCTTCTGTATTTTTTCTATGAAAGATTGTTATGCTCAAAGATGTTTGAGGAAGTTCGTTTGTCACAACCAGAGCAAAAGGATACGCTCTCTGAAGTTGACCGGCAACTGAAGAAAGCTGAGGCTGCTGAGAGACGTAGGATGCTGGCCGAGAAAGCAGCTATGGAATCTCAGGTTGGCTTCTATGTTTTTTCTCTCATAACAGCTTTTCTGCTTGCTTGATCATCACTCTTCGTAGCTGTACTCTGGCCTCTCTGTATATAGTACTTCGTGAACTGCATGAATCCTCAGGAGGAATTTAAGATTTGATTTGGCTTGTTTCCAGGCTGAGGCAATCAGGAAGATACTGGGCCAAGATTCAAGTAGGAAGAAGCGAGAGCAGAAGATCAGGAAACGACAAGAAGAGGAAGCCGAGGTATTTATTAATACCCCGCGATATTTCTTTTTTTAATAGAGGGGACTAATTATATACCTCCTTTTATTACGTTTAGGAGAGGGCTGCAAATGCTATGATAATTAAATCAGACACAGTGAGGTGGGTTATGGGGCCTGCAAGAACGGTAGTCACATTCCCAGAGGAGATGGGCTTGCCAAGTATATTTGATTCTAGGACTTGCAGGTAACTGCTTCTATGTTTTGTTCACAGACCTTAGTCCTTCCTCCAATTTTGGTGGCACCGCAATTTGCTACCGTACTATAAGAGCACGTAGCTTCTGATGTGATAAGTCAACTGCATTTTGATCTGACTAAAGCCTTATGATGTAAATTTTCAGCTACCCGCCGCCCCGTGAAAAATGCGCTGCTCCCTCCTGTATGAACCCATATAGGTACCGGGATTCAAAATCGAAGTTACCAGTGTGCAGTCTTGATTGCTACAGAGCGATACAACAAAAATCACAGCCACTGATTGCCTGCTGATGGAGCGGGATGTCTTTCCTGTAGTTTCATGAATGACGAAATTTCTGGTGCGGATCTTCACATTTCTAATGGCGATTTAAGGTGGGTCATTGGACGTACTTGATTGTAAGGTTAATGCTTGATAACAAGTTAAATAAGATACTGTCCCTCGGGTGGCAGGGGACCTTATATTTTGAAGCATATCTGTCTTGCGTTAAGCTATGAAGCCAGTTGGGATGATCTGGGTTGATAAGCTAGTAGTTCGGATCTTTCAAGGGTAGCTTTTTTTTCACTCCCTTCATTAGATTTTCGATGCCTGTACTGGTGCTATGTAGCCGGTGTCCCCAAAAGCGGGTGTAATTCAGTCGGCAGATCGACTTCTTAATGCCATGAGCAATCTTCACTGGCTTCTCTGGACTTGTGGCAGCATTCACTCTACCCTCTATCCTTTCCTAGGAATTCTTAGTTTCTTCTTACTTCATAATTGCAGTGAATTCCATGGCAGCATGATCGGCTTTCGAGCAGTGAGAAGAAATTCTTTAGCCTTTCAAGATTTCTCACACTTGGGCTCCGTTTGTTTAGAAATATACTCGGACATTGCTGCAGTACAAGTTCTGAGAAAGTCATTTTTAGGAAAAATGCATGAAAAGCAGCGTTTCCAAACCCAGTCAAGGAACCGGTTTGGCTTCCGGTTCGCAGGTCTACCGGTTCAAACCATGTTGAGGGTTCGATCCCTATTGTTGCCGCCTCTGCATGCTTTTTTATTTATTTATTAAAGATCCGATCAAGCCAAACCCGGTGAAGGGGGTCAAATCCGGGCTTGACCGGTTTTTGACCACTTAGGTTCTCAAGTAAAACCCGAACCATTTCAACCGGTCGAGCCAGCCCGGTCTTTATTGGGTTTAAAAAACGCCGGCGAAAAAGTTTTCGATGGTTTTTCATGTAACCAACAGGCTTTTGAAATACATAGAAAGAATAAGGGCAAAAAGCAACATCGATATTATTTGACTGTATTGACACAAAAGATGAGTCTAGGAAAAGGTGGAATCTTCATTATGCAGGTGAGGCCACAATGTAATTGCATTGCTGACGTGATAAGGAGAATAACTATTGGAAAGTTTCTTAAACTTTAAGTTAATATATAATGTAGACCCTAAATTTTTCATTTATTCAATATAATTTATGAACTTTAATTTAATATGTAATGGGATTTATAAATTTTAATTTATTCAATAAAATCCCTAAACTTTTGGGAGATGTGTAATTTAGTCCCTAAATTATATAAAAATATAGCGTATGAACTTGAATAAGGGGAACAATATATAGTTTAGGGAACATATTGAATATTTACCAAAAAATTATATACAACATTGAACAAATAAAAAGTTTCTAAACAATATTATATATTGGGTTTATGAACCATAATAAGTCTCAAAGACTTGGGAAATGAATGATGTCGTTTGGTGATCGACGCACTATTGGTGCGACGTCGTTTAGCTTGGCGAGTGAGCCTTTTACAAAAATAACAAGTGTATTAGAAGTTATAAAACTTATCATAATAATGCAATTGAGTTCTAAAATTTTCAAAAAGTGCAATTAAGTCCTAAAACTTGTCACAAAAATTCAATGAAGTCCTAAAATTTTAAAATGTTCAATAAAGTTCTAAAACTTATTTCTGAGTTATAAAATTTTCAAAAAGTACAATTAATGGAAGAACTTAAATTAAACTACTTTTAATTTTTTTAAAAAAACTACTTTAACAGATTTTAAGATTTGATTATACTTTTTTAAAAATTTTAGGATTTAATTACACTTTATGAAAAAATTTAGGACATAATTATTATTTTTAAAAATTTTAGAACTAAATTATATTTTTATGATAAATTTTAGAGCTTTTAATGCATTTTTCTCTTTACAAAACGTGCGACACACGTGGCAATCTCCACTCGGCCCACTTTGAAATTCGTCGATTCTCCAGAGGAATCCATTGACGCGCGACGGTCGAAAACTCTCTCTCTCTCTCTCCCTCTCTTTCCTCCCCCGTCTCGCGGTGCTCAGCGCCGTCGCCGCCGCCGTCGCCGCCGCCGCCAGCCTCGGAGCACCGTCATGGCTCGGGCTCCGGCCAAACACGGTCGCGATCAAGCTCTGGTTCGTGCTCTCTCTCTCTCTCACGCTCTTTTGCTCTTTCGCGCGCTCGGCGTACGGCGAACAGAGGACTGCGTTATGCAGCTGGCGATCGAGTGTTTCTCGATGCGCATTGCCGCTTCGGGCTTTCGGCTTTTCGGCTTTCGGTTGCTCTCTAGGGCGGCGATTGTTTTGAGTGATGGATGATGTGGGGTCGGTTCTTGGTCCGTCTCGAGCAGCTAGATTCTTCCGCCTTGATTCGTACTTGCAATTTCGAGCGATTGAACTGGAACGGCGGGTTTCGTAGGGTTAAGGGAATTGCTTCTCTTTGATGTTGGGGCAACGTTCTTGTGCGTACTTGCGACCTCGCGAAGACGTCCTTTTTGTTTTGTTTTTTTTTTTGGGTTTCTGGAGCCTTGGTTTCGTTGCGCGTTAGAAAAAGATCGTTGCTTTGGTGGGTCTCATTGTAAGTTCTTTGTAAAATTGGTATGCTGAAGTAGTTGGGGATCATGGGTAGCTGCTGTTTTTTCGCATTTACTTAGCTGGTATAGTAGCTGTTGAGTTGATTTCTCTCTTGCCGTTTTCTTTGGCCACTCCACCAGGATTTCCAGGGATTTTTGAATGACTTGCAGGATTGGGAACTTTCACTCAAAGACAAGGACAAGAAAATAAGACCAGACAAGGTATAGTGTTACAGTGTTATATGTATCGACATGCTTATAGACTGTATGCTTGAATGATGGTATATCCACTCATTTTCCTCCCTTCTAAACTTCCCAAAAGGTTTGCAAAGTTTTGGGTCCCAGATGTATATGCAACAGATGGGTAGTACATAAATTGCTTTTAGGCACTGATCTAATGTTCTCTGCTTGAATGATCAAGTGGTTGACATGTTAACATGCATTCTTTATGTCTTCTTCTATGTTCGGAGGGTATACAAGACATTCTCTTGCATTTTGTATTGGGGAGGAAACTGATCTGTACTGGCTTTGATCTCATTTTGTGAATATCAAGAGGCATAGCCAGCATTCGCTTGATATATGTTTTGGAGATTAAAGTTATGTCACAGAAGTGTGTGTGAACATGTATGGAAAAGCTTTGAGAGCATATAAATGGTCAAGTCTTTCATTGGTGCTTTTGCAGGAATCACCGTCATCAACGAAAGGATATCCTAGTGTGGATAAAAAATCAGGAATCAATCTCAGTGGTAGCGCAAAGAGTCTGGGAGGTGGATTCTCAACGGAAGAGTCTGCTCCGGATGCTGCTTCAGAAAAGGAGCTGGTAGGAATTCTCCTCTTATCATGCTTAAATAATCAACAGTTGTTGTCTCTAGCTATGTGGAGTTAGCTTCACATGCTATTTGTTTGATTGACGCCCTCAATGACAGGGTAATGAATTCTTCAAGCAGAAGAAATTTAATGAAGCTATTGATTGCTATTCAAGAAGCATTACCTTTTCACCAACCGCAGTAGCTTATGCAAATAGGGCAATGGCCTATCTCAAGATCAGAAGGTATAGAGTGAGGTTGTCAGTCCATGTGACAATATATCTATTTCACAGCTCTACACTACTATTACTACTACTATCACCACCACTAGTACTATTATTATTGTTTTTTGGGCCAGACTTCCCCCTTTGAGTTCTAAATTTCTCTATCATGAGAGAAATGCACATATATTGCGGGAAAGGGGAAATTCTCTGATAAGTCATGACGTAGAAAATCAGAGAAGGAGCATATTAATTGGTTTTCTTTCCTGTCATTATTTCCTTGGTGCCTTAGGTTCAAAGAGGCGGAGGATGACTGCACAGAGGCCTTAAATTTAGATGATCGATACATAAAAGCATACTCACGCCGAGCAATGGCAAGGAAAGAACTTGCAAAATATAAAGAATCACTTGAGGGTATGTGAGCCAATATAATGTCATGTCCATTGACTTGAAAAGATTGTAGACCGGTGTATTTAATAGAAAACATAATTTGCACCGATGATGTTCCTGTTATATATTCTTGAATCTTTACATATGATCTGCAAGGATGGGTATATTAATCACAGCTAACTGCAGATGCCGAGTTTGCTCTTCGGTTGGAGCCACAGAATGAAGAAATCAAGAAACAGTATTCAGATGCAAAATCTTTGTATGAGAAAGTACGCAATTGGCCTCTATCTTATGTTTTTGGCATGTAACTTCTGTCACTGAATCCTTGTTTACCAGTATAACTAGATAAAAATCACAGAAGATTGTCAAGAGCTTCAGGAAGTAAATTATGCATTTAAAACTGCACCTTGATATCATATCCCAGAAAAAAGAAAAAGCAATTTTGGGTTCTACTGGCACCCAGGCATAGAAGGTCTTCTTTTTTGTTAAGTTTGTTTTGTGAAACCATTTCCAATTCAGCATTAAAATTAGTTGGATGGCCCCTTCTAGGAGATTCTAAAGAAAGCAACCGGGGCATTGAGAAGCTCTATGCAAGGTCCTCAGAAATCAGGGAAATCAGAAAATGGACGTCACATCCACTCATCCTCTGTCAGTAACCAGCGGACAGAAGCAGCTGCAGTTCAAGATCGTAGCAAGGTATGAACTTTGTATTATTTCCAGTGGAGTTGCAATTATTTTGTGAACTTTGTGTGATTGCAAGAATTTAGTAAAATTAGTTATCTTTTGTGAGGTTGATTGTGTGAACGTTGAGAGGCTTTTGGAGTAGATTGCTAAGGAACATGGTTGCATCAGTAAAGTCTCCGACATCTGTTGAACTGATTTTCTATTTTTTTCTGAAAAAAAAAAAGAAAAAGAAAAAAAGAAAGTGGTTTCTAGCTGGGAGCGGGGGTAGAAAACCAGAAACCAATTGAGCAAGCTAGGCAAGGATCTTCATTATATATAAAGACTGACCCATTTCTGCAATTCTAGAATGCCTCCAACAAAAGAATGCACAGGAACACTGGATGTGGAAAACGACCTTCCTTTTTGACCTTCGATTTGTGGGGTGGGGAAAGGGCTGGTTCGCCTTCACCTTTATGACTTTTCAAAGTTTAAAAGAAGAGGGTTCTGTCTTTTTTACCTTGACAAAACTCTCGAACTAGTAGAGGGCAAGGAGTACCATTTGTGTCGGTTGCTCTGGGCATAAAACAATTGTGCATAAAAACATGGAGTCACTGCTTCAGCTTAAACCATTTGACAACTTATTCTGTCAAGTGGAGCTGCAAGAAACAAGAGTATGCCAAGAATTATGAGTACTCGGATTTTCTACTGATTGTTGAGCAGAATATAATTGGGTCTTAAATCTGTCATCAGATCTTTATACCTCAAATTATTATTTTTTTTTTTGGTAAGAAATTATACCTCAAAATTTCATATTCTTCCAATTGCATATTTGATCTTGGAAATCCAATGGCATTGATGGCATGTTTGAGAATGTAGTCTGTCAAGCGGAACTGTAAGAAACAAGAATATGCCAAGAATTATGAGTACGTGGATTTTCTATCGATTGTTGAGCAGAATATAATTGGGTCTTAAATCTGTCATCATATCTTTATACCTCAAAATTTCATATTCTTCCAATCGCATATTTGATCATTGGGAAATCCAATGGTGTTGATGGCATGTTTGAGAATGTAGTCTGTTAAGCGGAACCGCAAGAAACAAGAGTATGCCTAGAATTATGAGTGCTTGGATTTTCTACTGATTGTTGAGCAGAATATAATTGGGTTTTAAATCTGTCATCATGTCTTTATACCTCAAAATTTCATGTTCTTCCAATTGCATATATGATCATTGGGAAATCCAATAGCATTGATGTCATGTTTGAGAATGTAGTATTATGAGTCTTCAGACTTTAGATGGTTTGTGAATTTGCTTCTTTTGTGAAAATATGAAGCAATCTTTTTCCAAGCATCATGAGTTGCTGGATTTTTAGTAAATAAATAATATAAAAGGAGAGAGAGACCCCGAATGTAATTCTGGTTATTTCTACACCTTTGGCAGGAGCACTATGGGCCAGTGTCCTCGAAGCCTTCTGTCCACATCGAGGAAATAAAAAGCAAAAGCAATAAAGCTAGAATGGAAGATGACTCCAAGAAGACTTTCAAGGATGTCAATGGTTCTGTTGTAGAGAAATCTAAGGTCCTCCTATAAGCTCTCTTGCTTTTTCGTTTGTCCCTGGTACATTCATAAAAATATTCTATGGTGCTTTTGCCCTTTTTAAATTTTCTTTTTCCAAAAATGTCTTGTATTATGCCTGGCTTGTGCACAACTGAAAATTACACACTTGAATTATTGACTTAGTTTTGTACTCTCTCTCTCTCTCTCTCGGGAATCTTCAGGGACATGAGAGATCTGGAAAGCAAGAGCTGAAGGTATCAGTGCAAGATCTTGCTACTCGAGCAGCTTCTCGAGCTATGTCTGAAGCAGCTAAAAAAATCACCCCACCGAATTCAGCCTATCAGTTTGAGGTTTCTTGGCGAGGATTCTCTGGCGATCGTTCTCTACAGGCTCGTCTATTAAAGGTTCTTGTTATCATTTACCTTTGTAATTATATCCATTAACTAATTATTCTCGTTTATTAAAGGTTCTTGTTATCATTTAGCTTCATAATTATATCCATTAACTAATTGTTCTCGTAGAATCTTGAATATGCTATTAGTTAAAAGTTTGGTTTGCTCTACTAATTGGGCCCTTCTGGGACGCTCAGTACTTAGTCCATGGCATGAGTATGGTCTTTAACACTCCCTTTCGTTGGGTAAGAAATTGGACAGGAGATCATTTTCTGGGTAAATACGTGGCTTTAATGAACTTTTGGAAAAAGAAGACGGTCCTTACATCTCTGTGAGAATTAGTTAACTGGTCAGAGTAAGATTAGCTTATCCAACTTTTAGCATTGCTAGATCCTCCATAATTTTTGCCTGAAATGTGGTAATGTGATAGCTTGCCTAGTAAGAATGTGGATGTTCAATGTATGTGCTATAGATCTTAGGATTGATCTGTGCTCTGTTCCTGTAGGCAATCATATTAACAACTGTCTTGATTTCTCAACTTCTCTCTGTTTGTTATTTGTAGGTTACTTCTCCAGGTTCTTTGCCACAGATATTCAAAAATGCACTCTCTGCTCCTTTACTGGTTGATATCATCAAGTGTGTAGCCACATTTTTCACGTAAGTACAGGATCTTTTTATTATATTTGTCCAGGATGTCTTTGGACTTTATTTGAGTTCAGTGCTATTTCGTTTGGCTAACTTTCTACCTTTCGACAGTGAGGACGTAGATTTGGCTGTTAATTACTTGGATAATTTGACGAAGGTCCCAAGATTCGAGATGATAATTATGTGTCTTTCTTCTGAAGATAAAGCTGGTATGTTCACTTCTGAGGTATATACTTATTGATTTCATTTCTTTTCAATGTCTTGAAATACACATATGCACACCACCTGGCTCAATGTAATTCAACTGTATGTTGCTGCTTGTTGAGGCGCACTGTCATAAACCATCTCAGGAGCTGATGCTTGGGTAACATCTACCATGGGCATGCATATTTCTTCTGATAAGATTTGAGCATTTGCTTCCTGCCATTCCAGCAGATGCTCCTGCTGAGTTAGATGATCACTGAATAATTATTGTTGCTCATTACATTTTATGTCTTTCTTGACACCTAATTCAACTATGGTGGACCAGGGGTTACTTTGATCTGAGGAGTAGGAGTCGACGTGTGGGTGTCTGTATGTGCATATTTAGTCGCAACATTTAAATTTGACCTTAGCAATGACGGAGCAGATGTTTATAGGATTTTCAAAGCACAATCCATGTGCTTGACGTCTCTTTGCATCTACAAGTTAACACCGATGCCAATTGCCAAGAAGGCAATGTAAAACAGAATAGGCCTAGTATTGGCATCATGAGGTCATCTTTGAAAACTTTGGATATGAGAGATTTTACACATCTAAGTTTGGAAGCTGAATGAACGGTATATTTCGGAGAGGGTGAAAGCATTGATGACACTTTAGTGTCGTGGCCATATACCTATTTCTTGTTGATTGATGAGGGTGCAAAGACCTGGCAACATTGGCAATGGGAAAATGGAAATATTTGAGTGGAACTTCTTTAATTGTTGATTGGACTGAGAATCTGACCATAGTTCTCTTTTGGAGCAGATCTTCTCAGACTATGGAAGGATGTATTCTGTAGTGAGGCTACTCCAATCGAGCATGCAGAGACTCTTGATAATCTCCGCGCCAAATACTGCCTTAAGCAGTGAGATATGCGGAAGACAATTTGGAGCTGGGACGTTTTTCCTTTTGAAGCTTACGTCATTTGTCCATTTTATTAGAGAAATCTTATTTTTCCTTTGATTTGTTCTTTTCTGCCCATGAAAAGCTTCAGAAGATCGATGGGAGTGCGACATTCAACATGTAAAAATGGTACCTGTCCCGTTATACAGTGTACAGATGATTGTTGTGTGTGGTTCATATATGCATAGAAATGCGTCCATGAATATTAATACCACGGGGCATGAGTAATGTATATCTGGGTTCGAGAGGTGTCGAATACATCCTCTTCATCCCTCGGCCAATTTCTACAAATTGTTGGGACTTCTTGGGCGGTCTTATGTTGAAGTCTCTTCTGCACCTGTTCTTACTCGAAGTTGGCGGCGAAAGTACTGGAATCGGAACTTGTTCTAGCAGTTGAAGTCTCTCTTTTGCGCCAAATCTTTCATAGTTCAAATGCCAATCTTCTGATATGTAGATTGTCTTTTGAAATGCTGCTAATGATCATTTGGCTCTCGATTAGTCGCGTATCGCCTCTGGGAGTGATCTACGTCCGTCCTTGATTTTACCACACATCAAGTCAAATAAATTGCTGCTACGAGCATGCGCATGGCACGGATCTGACTTGACCATATGAGCTAATGTTATCCAAAACCGATGATTGACATGCCCTGCCTCGTT
The DNA here is from genome assembly GCA_016097615.1 of Eucalyptus dawsonii. NCBI lineage: Eukaryota > Viridiplantae > Streptophyta > Magnoliopsida > Myrtales > Myrtaceae > Eucalyptus > Eucalyptus dawsonii. The sequence goes on along the minus strand of CM027872.1, from coordinate 36,591,977 downwards.
CGCATCAACCATTTTCGCAACCATCGCCTGTCCCTCTTCTTCCTATTCTTTTATCTTCTTCTTTGTTGTTCTTTCCGTAGAAAGTATTTCCTTTTTTCAAGCCGGTAACAAATTGTTTCTTTCGATTTCGCTTTTTCAGCTGTTTTAAGGTATACCCTTTCTCATATTTTTGACTTATGTATGATGTTAGCACGGCGTCAAATGTTCGTATTAGCATTTCCCTTACGTCCTTTAATCGCACTATCATCTAAAGCAACAAAACAACATGAATCCGATAACTTAGAGAGATAAAAAAGTTCATAGGTTCAATTGATCGCTTGATGAAAGTTTTAAAGCTAGCGATGTTTTCTCCTATAGCCAAGTGGGAAGTAAAAAATACTATCCTCAGTCAGATCATGCATCTAATCCTCTGGTCAATCGTCACAAATCTCAAAGAAGATAAAGGAGCTCTATCCATATGTTTCGTTTGGCAAACTAAGGTCCAATCAAAACGAGAAGAAAACAAAGTTCGGAAAGGCCTTGTATGCAACAATTGATTGGGGGCAATTTTCAAGAAGCGTCTTTTTCCCATGGCCAGACAACAGATACAAACGAAGCACCCATGACCTTCGGTATCAACTCTCTCCCTGGCAATTTGCATTGATTGGAACGACTCGAAATGATTGCAAGATCCAAACAAAACAGCGCTCCAACAGCAGCAACATCACACGAAAATCAATGAGAAGGGGTCTCTTTCTCTATTATCTATCTCTTTCCTCCACTCAATCTCGAATCTCGTCATCTAGATAAGTCCCCACATGAATAACAACAACATGAACTTTCAAGAAGATGATTCAAGTTGCTGTATCGGGTAATTCGGTTAGTCTGTCAAATATAGCTGTTCCTATGTCATACTTCCATGCGTCGCAGCTTCTAATTTTGCCCCCAAACTAGTACAAATATACTCTCGGGCTTGAATTCATACCACGAGTCCTTAAAACGGAGTCTACCCTAGCGACTTACTTTTGTGAAGGTTGACAGTCTTGTCTTTTGCCATAGAAAAGGACGACAATTCACTATATTTGATGATTATTAAAACATTTGATGACCAGTTGGTCATTACACGAGATTACATAGTGGAACAACATAACATCCACAACACCACCCGGAAAGCAGAAAAAAAGAAGAGGAAAGTAAGGTTCGTAACTTTCACGAATATTAGACCAGAATTATTTCTCGACATAAAAATGCAAAGACGATGCACAAACCCTACAATCGCCAAGCCGACAGAAAAAATGCATGTATGTCAAGCCTAGGGATAGAGAGAGGGTAGAACGGAGCTTTCTTTAGGATTATTTCTCTTCAATGGTCAACTCCTCCACGATACTCCCGTGGTTGAGAGGATTGAAGACCTGATGGATCTCACAGCACTTGTTAGGCATTATGATGGGCCCGAGCGGCGATCCCTTTTCTTGATTGAGTGTCGAGCACTTGCGGGCGAGGATGACCGAATTGACGACCTCGTCTGTGGGATGAAACACCGAGAGAACCTGGAACCCTCTTAGGTCACTGGCCTCGATCACAGGATACAGAAAAGCCCTAGCCCCATGTGCACTTCGGATCATCAAGATTGAACCATTGGCCATGTACTTGCTCAAATGCTCAATAACCCTAATCTTTTGCTCCTTCTCCATACCCACCAAAGCTGCCAAGAAAACGACATCATAGTCCCTCAAGGCACATGTGACATCCATTATATCTGTGGTGTGAAAGAACATTCTCTTGGACAGGTCAGGGTCAGGTGAGACCAATTGGAGTGCCATGGAATTGGCCGAGGCGTCAATGTCATAGTTGTGGAATTGAGTCTTGGTCAGGTGGTTAGAGGCTAGGACAATTGAGGTCAGCGGGAGCGGGCCGGAGCCCACGAAGGCGACCCGGCTTGGCTCACGCCCTGAGTGGTGCTGGCTCAAGATGGTGAACTCAAGTTGGCTTAGCTTGAGGTAGTTGGTGAAGTAAGGGAAGATGTGAAGGTGGTCAATCGGATTGTCATATGAGGCCAAGATGGAGGAGTAGTGGCTCTCTAAGAGACCCTCACCTTCGCCACAAAGCTTGATGAGGTTGGACCTCATTTCTTGAACCTTTCTGCATAGTTTTGTGACATCAATCGGGTAGTTTGGTGGCATGCACGTGAGGACCAGCTGGCTGAAGAGCATGTTGACATCTTTGCATGGTTTGAGAGACTCGAGGCTTGAGATCTTCTCGTACAGTTCGCAGACTCTTTGGACAAGAGGGTCTTGTTGGCATCCCATGTCGACACTATGAGGTTATGGAAGCAAAAGTTTACACAGCAAATGAAGAAGGAAATGTTTGAAAATTCAGAGAGAGAGAGGGCGATGTGATCTTCCTCACAAGATCAGCTCAACTTATGACAACATCTAGGGTTCCCATGGTTGACTATTTATGGAGGGTTTGTGGGGACCACGCTATGTGGAGGATTGTGCTATTTCCCCTCTATTATAACTTGCGTTGGAGACTCTGTCATACGTTTTTCTTTTTTTTTTCTTTTTCATAGGTGAAATTTATTTGGTTAGATGAGTTTGATCCATTTATATTATCGTTCACACTACATCTTACTTTATCAATTTTAATATTATTGTGTGGCACTAATCTTATTTCGTAATATAATTTATCTTTGAAATGCGAGCTGATAAAGTTATTGAAGTTAGAGATTTCGAATTATGAATTATACGTGAAAGAAAAAGCCGATGAGCTCATAAGTACGAAGTTGGGAAAATGGGGGTTGAAAATTAGCAATCCTCTGCAGAAAACTTGTCCCTTCCTATGAGTGCATCTACGTTACCTAAAATGCAACAAAAAATTGAAATTGACTCTAATATGATTCTAAAAGGTCTTAGTTTCGTGTTGAATTCGTGCACAGAATGACCGGAAGATAATGGCGTGTGGCACGATGCTCCTGTATCCCGCAATCAGACGCAATGAACTGACTTTCACCCCCTTCTTGTTTCGGTTTTTTCTCCGCCAATGAAGGGGACAATTCATGTGGGGGTGAAAAGCTTGACATCTCCCCCTCCCATCCAAGCGAAGATGGACAACGATACCTACTCATAGATCAAGAAACAAGACGAACGAAAACTGACATAGACGAAGGAGCGGGCAGAAGTCGACATCCAAGACCCCTTTCGGTATTGTGTTAAGAAGTTTTCCAAACCCCAAGTTACTGGCGAGGACAACGTCAAGCACGTCCCTGTCTTGACGTTTCCTTAAGGTGTCTGCGTGAAAACTGACGCGGACGAAGCGGGGGGAAGTTGACATTTTTGGCCCCTTTTGAATGCGAGGTTAAAAGGGCTTTCCCACACCCGGAAGATTACTCGCGACAGCGCGAAACATGCCCCCTAGTGTGACGTTTCTAGAGATGGTATGTGCGAGGTGCTGTTCAGATTCTCTCTGGCCTCTCTTTTCACACAGCTCTAGTTCTCACCTCCCCATAATGCTACCCAGTCAAATGTAAACGCAGCGAGATTCTTCATCTTACGAGATAAACAAGATCTCCATGAAGGGATGCCGATCTCTGGCGAGACGGCATCGTACCCAGTTCACAGCAATCGCTCTCTTGATCGATCGAATCTTGGAAAGGGGCTCGAGTAGAGTTCTCTGCACAGGAGGGACTGGTCTATTGGGGTGCGGGGGACTGCAGCGTGTGCGTCCCTGGTGTGAACGCAAAGATTCTCGTGAGAAGATCGTTTTCTATGGAAACCCTAACCTAGGGAAGGCGTGCACGTCAATTTCCTTGGAGCATCGCTGTCGTGTAGATAAAGGTCATGGAAGGGGTCGAATTTTTCGTCTGTGACTGACGGTGCTTTTTGTTTTATTCCATAATCCCTTGCTTTTTAAGTGTGCCGAGCATAATTTCTCGTTTAAATGAGGCTCTATCGTTTTCATAAGTATTTTTTTTATAAATGTAATCGCTTGTACTTTTATTATCGACAACAAGTTGTACTCAAACATTTTCATAGATAATGAAAATAGCTTTCGTTTATTCCTCTTTTTTAAGTGATACGGATGATCATATATAAATAAATATTTTTTAAATCGTTCATTTTCTGCGAAATAAATGGAGATAGAATGTCTCAAATTTTCGATAAGTTTTCGATAAGCGCTTAATATTAACATTAGATTTCTATTAGAATGATCCTTTTGTTTCGACGGGAAAATGATAGATAAACTTAATTAACTTTTCATAAAACGAAACAAGTTAAACAGGATCTTCATCTACATCCGTGTGCTTTGATATCTTAATCTTCCTTAGGGAAAAAAATCATATGATGCTCTCCTTCTTATGGAATTACATTTTATAGGTATATATGTTCTTATTTCAAAAAAAAAATTACATAGATTCTCTTGTTAGAGCTAGTAGATCTATTTAGCTTTAATTTCAAATATATAAATGTCCATAAATTCGAATATATAATGCTAAATTTCTAAGATAAAAAATATATTTTTAAATAACGTATAGAGTTTCGATTTGGTGTTTGAATAGTACCGCATATTTGAATACTTATTTACAGTTTGTAGCACCATTTAATGATCAGATTTTGTAAGTCTAGGGTCATTTTCTCATTATTCACCTTATGATACTTGGCTGCAACTTTTTGTGGCCACACCATTTACTAATTAGCATTGCTCTAATTACATTTGATCCCTGCACCGGTATTTAATTTACTTCTAGTCGATCCAGGTTTTAAATATAAGTGAAATTTTCAACAAATCGCTGTCGTGGTTCCTATGTGGCGGCACAATCCATCTCTAAGGCACGCCTCCATGTTCAAAAACTTTACCGTCTTTGGCAACCAATCCTCTTTCTCTTCCTTTTAATGTTTTTCTTTTTAGATAAGTGCAGTAGAAACTCTAAATCTATCGAAGAAATACAATTGAATCATAAAATTTTCAAATAATGCACTTAAGCCCTAAAACTTGTCCAATTGGTATACTCAATTACTTTTATTAGTACCCTCCAATTTAAATTACGACAAAGAGTGTTAATATGATTCTTTCATTATTTTTTCGGGACACGTGGCAGGTGCCATAAATGTTTCCTATACAATAAGGAGCTATGCCTGCAATGTTCACTAAAAGTTTATGAGTTGTTTAAACAAATTCGAAGTTTTAAAATCGATTGCCTCATTCTATATGGTAAGTGATTGCATGAACTAGAAGATTTAGAACACTTCTCGTACAAATAAGGAAAATTACTAAAAAAATCCTTAATTTATTATGTAGATACCAATTCAGTCATAAATTTTTAAAGTTAATCAATTTAGTTATAAATCTATTGACGATTTGCCAATATAGTTCTTTTTACCAATTTTGATAGGAAATAGTTGATGTGGACACTATTTGTTTTACATAGCATGGCCAACATTGAATGTGGACAAATTTTAGTATTTTTTTAAAGAAATTACAAATTTTTTAAAGAATTGCAATATTTATCCACATTAATACCGATCATGCCATATAAGATGACCAGCATCCGCATCCTGTCTAAGTTAGGTATAAATATTACATTGACAAATTGTCAAAATATTTATATCTACATTGGTCTAATTAAAAAAATTTAAGACTGAATTAGTATTCGCACAATTTCTTTTTTAAAGTTTTCTTCATAATTATCTTGGAACAAATGGCTTAGGACTTCCTTGTATAATAATCACGATTTTTTTATTAAAGGCCCCATTGAGCTGCACTGTACTTGTTATCCTTGAAGATGCCACCATAGATTTTACGTCTTGATCATTTTTTGGCATTTTTCAATCGTGCCAGTGTCGGCTAATGCCTCAAAAAGAGGTGACTCTATATACCCATGGATGGCCACCTCTAAAAAGCTTCATTGTGTTGACATTCCAATGTCATTGAAACTTCTTTTATTTTATTTTTTTTTCAAAGGCGAAAAAGAAGAGAAGCCCATAGTAAGTACAAATTAAATATTCAAAGAAATTATGGGGTTAGTGCTATTTTGATTTTCAATCATTTTTTTATTCATGCACTGTCCCTTCGATTCCAGTGGTGCAAGTGAGAGATGAGCCATCCCTTTTGTAGTGCGCAGGTCATCGATTGGATTCTTTGTACCTTTGGAGATGTCCTCATGTTTTGACATGATCTTAGATGCTTGAGATGTTCTCATGTTTTGACAATATCTTAGATGCTTTTGTTTTCTAACATTTAAATTCCAAGACCGGATGAAATCCGCCCTTTAATTGATTTAAATTGTAGTTGAATTTGATTTTCGCAACATTATTTTGAACGTTTATCTGATCGGAATCTCTAATTTTCGAAGTAAAAAATCTGGGGAAAAAAGGAATAAATACATAAGAAATTACCAAGGCTATGCTTTCATTTTGTGTAAAATGAGCGTTTTAGAAAACATTTTCCTAAAAATGATCACTTGTATTGATTGAAAAAAATAACTGAATGGAAAATATTTTCATCATGTATGAAAAATATTTTCATCATAACATAGACAAATTATTTCATATAATACGAGCGACAACTTTTATAAAAATATTTTCTAAATAATTTATTTTTTGGTGAGACAAACGGAATCTAAGAAGAAGTCATAAAAATTTATAAGTACCTGCTTCACCGCAAAAGACTAATCGAAATGATATGAATCGCGGACCGGCGCGAAATGTGCCACTTTGAGAAGTAAAAGTCCACATTATTATTGCCTATTCGCCTGTGGAGTCGCTTTCACGAATTATCAAATTGCAACTACGCAATGCGACTACTCGACATTGAATTCGAAACGGGAGGACATCTTTGAAAGAACCTTTTTTCCTCGAGATAATCGGGAGAATACAAATAAAAAAATTATGATTGTAAGGTCCACTTTGAATAAAAAAAATAATTATGTCTCCCGTGCACCATTCATCCATCAACACGCTTGCTTTTGGGGAAAAATAAATTAGTTATTTAAACGAAATTACCAAAATGGAAACTATGCTGCTAAGTTGGATATGATCTTTAAATATACTCGATAACCTTTTTTTATCGCGTCAAATGGCACCATGGGTCAGCTTTATTATCGCACCAGGCTATCCATAACTTCTAGGTTGAGACATATATGACATCTATGGATGTTATAGCCGATTGGGCATGCCGACGAGCCATGTCAATCGGGAACATTATTAAAATATTATCACATTAAATTTCCGACAACCAAAATTGGAGTTGGGAATTAAATTATTTTTCTGATAAAAAAATGTGGCAATCCAATAAAAAGTTTTGATACAAAAATGAACATGATACGGCGTTTTTTTTTTCTTTTTTTTGATAACCTAGGGAACTTCCGTGAGTAAACCTTGGAGGGAGTAAAGTTATCATCACTTTTGCTCTCTAGATAAGGCAGACGACGCAAGGATTCGAACACTAAATCTCTCGTGAAAGGAACCGGCACCCAACCACTACGCCGCCACCATGGGTGGTAACATTATACGACATTTCTAGTGCTATTTTCTTGGATTTATCTGACAAAATTTCACATAAAAATAAATTGAAAACTGTCAAGTCGTGTCAATTTTAAAGTAGTAGACATGTTTCCCATTTATATTCGGTTTGGTGATGTTTATCAATAAGTATGTGCCGCACTCGAATCATGTTCCTGTACCTGCACATGAAAACACTCTTTTTATCTCTGGCGTTGCAGCAATTTGCAACTGCTTTTGCAACCGATTCGATGGAGAATTTTCCGAAGTGCGTCCATCGGCCGTCGCGGTCGGCAATAATGAAAAGATGGGAAAGCGAATCCGAGTGGAGCCAAGCGGTTTTTGGTTGGCCGTGGAGAATCGACGCACGGGAGCGTGTCGACCACACGAAGCCATGTGCCGGATGAGCTCACGCCGGTGCTGCGATGCTGATCGGGACAGCCGTCCTCCTGTTCGCTGGTCCATGCCATGCGACCACACACTTGCATTTGCCTCCATGACAGAATATACCAACCCTAATACAAAGATTGGTCAACCATCACCCCCTCACCACACGCTAGGGCAAGAAGATTATATCGCCTCAGTTCCAAATCAATCATGGTAAATCTAATTAAAAAAACTAAGGAATTAACATCATGAAAAACCCTAAATTTGATGACACATGACAGTTGATGGACTTACTAGTTTGAAGTTTTATCTTCCGTTTTTTATAAGTATATCTGTTTATAGTTTTTCATGATATTAAACTAATCTAACAGAATTTAACGGAATGAATATTTGTCACAATATATAGGAGTTTGAGATTTTTTGTGGTATTAATCCAAAAACTAAACATAAGTGCTCCACATCTTCTCGAAGCGAATTTATCTACTTTTTTCCCCTCTTGTTCGTTGAGTATTGCGTGTTCGATCGATAGGACAAACAATTATGACGCCACTTTCCATAGCTTGGAAGGTGGGGTCTATGCACAACTACGCCATGGGAACAATTCGGTCATTGTTGCGAGGTATGTGCGGACTTGCGCATTAGATGGGAGAGCTTTATGAAAGTGGCATGCGTGTGCATTGAAAGAACATCGAAACTTTTCTCTTGAATATGATATTATAAAACAAAAACAAAAAAAAAATCGAAGTTGGGGTTGCAAAAATTGGCAACCATCTGAGTATAAATTTATTGATTAAGGGAATACATAATCATGGCATCATATTATTGTATTGCCTAACCAGTGTGAACATGGTATGATTCTGTTTACTTCAGATTAATATACCCTTAAAGAAATTTATCCATTTTATAGCTGAAGAATCACACTGTGTTTCATTCATCTGGATTATCCTATGGGATGAGAAGGAGAGCAGTGTGAACAGACCAGCCAGAGAGAATCTAAATGTCACAACACACATCTTTGGAAACATCAGAACAAGGACATGATTAACGTTGTCGCTTGCTTACCTATGTAAGGAGTTTTAAATTACTGTTCTTGGGTTGAAACCTTTTAACGTTAGTTTGAAAACAAGAGATTGAATATTAAAATAAATTAAATAAGGAAGATAAACTACATTATTACTTAACTATCCTTTAATTTGCTTGTGAATAAAAGTAGAATGATGAAGTGAGATAGAAGACTTAATTTGTCTAATTAATCTAGTATACAATGAATTGACAGGACCACCCTCATAATCTTTCCTAATCCCTTCTAATCTTTTGTTTTCGTCTTTTTCCCTCCATCCAAACATGGTTACGATTTTAGAGCCCTTTTTCCTCCCTCCTTATCCCTCTTTCACAAGAATAGTGTTAATCTTAAGATTAGTTAACACTCGTCTTAGGTATCTTGACTTTCTCAAACTCCATAAAAATGCCATATATGTTCTAAGATGAATAATAACCTTACCTTGCCAAATAAAAAACAAAATGGTAATAAGTTTGGCTCAACCTGAGAATTGGCCCAAACTGATAATTGAACCAAACCGGCTTGGACTGAACGATTCCAAGATGAGTTCAGGGAGAATTGATATGATTCCTAGTTTGATAACCCTAGAATCAACTTGGGATTGGTTCGATTCCTAGCGTCAAGATCGAAACAGCCATTTCCACCTAGGAATTGGCTCAATCAGTCTAGTTCATAGATCGAGTTGGTTTTAATCTGGTTTTGAGATCTCTTTTAGAAGAAAAATACTTTTACCAGGCTCATGGGCCTTGAACGTGAACAATCATCGATATAACCACTTAACACCAACGGATAGTGATAAAAAAGACCAACAAATGTCCTCCTGGTATAATGGCGCAACTTTTATATTTTATTATAAGAGTTTGGTTATTTGCCTAATACATAAAAATGCTTCCCAGATAGATCTACACCAAAATCGGTTAGCGTAGAAATCAAAGGTTCTAGCTAACCAATTTGGTTTTTGATTCTAATATCTTGAACCAAGGGTCAAAGAGTTAGTTTCCAGTTCTATGCTTGGAAGTAACCTCCTCTAGAATTGGGTTACCCTTAGTTTAACTTGAAGCAGCATATGTTGTCCACAAATTCTTCATGGATTCCAAATGTAAATAAATCTTCCTAATTCAGCAACCATTCAAAAACAATTTCCTAAAACAACTCAAGTTTCAATTTTCGTGGCGAGGGGCCTTTTTTTTTTTTTTTTTTTTTTTTTTTTTTTTTGTGGAGTGAGAACTCTTCATGTCTTTTACTTCCTTGTGATCGAGTCTTTCTTGGGATTGAGTCATGTGGGCGATATTTGCATCTCATTTTTACTTCATCAATATGTCACACGGCATGCGTCTTTTCGATATTTACTTAGGCCAATCAATTATAGGAAGAAAGAACCTAAGAAGGTTCAATGGAAGTCTCCAAATGTTGTTACAATGCGATGGCGATCCTGTAAAATAGGAAAGTCAGGAGTGATGTTAGGCTTGGCTAAGGGCCCGGTAACTTTGGAAGGATTAGTCCATTGATCACTAACTTTTAATGCCTTCGATAACAATGAAATGTTCGAATGGAACAAAATTAGTCTAGTCGAATCCCAGCAGTCCCGCTACCTTTTAGTAATAGGATTGATTCAGCAATGACTAGGATGGGATCAACTTGGATTAGATCGATCCTAATGGATCTTCGTCTTCTTGTCTTTTGTTTTTTTTTTTTTTTTTAATCTTCATGAAAGTCTTGTTAATGATGAGTACCTTTAGCGTATCGGTTAATTATATGTGACAGTGTTTTGAAAATGACAATTTCTTAATGTGAATGTTTAACCACAATCCCCAAGCATTCATTAACAAAATCACTTCTTTAATTTATTGAACATCGAAACTTTTTGGCTCAGCTAATCCAGTAATGTGCCCAAATCCCCCATCTACTTGCACTTTCGGATTCAAACTCCGAATGTGCCATAAAAACCATAAACTCAATAGCCTATCATTTTTGCACCACTGCCTTTTTCTCTCATGAAAGGCCAAAATAAAGTTTTAATTTTCATCGGAGATGCAAACAAAGTACAACCCCATCTATCGTTCTGTAATTTCCGTCATTTTTTTCCCTCTTTAGATGGCCGGTAACCCTCGAGACACCTCTTTCTTAATTTCCGACCATTAAATTAGATTGCTTTGGCTATGACTAATTTATTCAAAGCATTGTCGTGTTATGCACAATTTTTGTATCGAATTTTTTTTATCAAGTACTATTAGGGTCAAATCCAAGACCATCTTATCCAAGTCATTACTATCGCATTGTATTACTGAGAGATGGTATGACTGGTGGGATTCGATTAAACTAATCGGTTCGGTTCGAACGTCCGACTGTTCCGAAATGGAACTAAAAGATATGATCAATATTCAATGGACCAATCCTTCTAAAGTTACTGCTGGGCAACGAGGCCGGGCAAGGCTGAGCCTTGCCTAACATCAGGCCTGAGAGACAGTGCTCAAACTCCCCTCTTACGTATTCAATATTTTCGATGGGCCTACAAACATCAGATCAGACCTTAAAAGAGAATGACTTAGCCCAATCTGTCCCACTTGAAGTTTTTGAGATTTGGGTTGGTCCGTATGCCCCTGGAGGCCTGGATGAACGACTTCCCAAAGCCCAGAATTGGGCCTGTCCGTGCGTCTGATCCATGATTAGGTCTACCCAGAAATGCGTTTAATTACCTATTAATGGAATAGCGCCAAGCACAACAAAAGGCAATTCTATTGACGGATTGTGATCACATTGTAACTAAATTTGGAGATTTCTATTGAACCTTTTTAAATATTTACTTCTTACAATCATTGTGAATAAATTTGGAAAAGGCTTATGTCACACAACATTGGAGGAAGTAAACATCGGCACAAATTGCCCACAAAACTCATTCGCAAGAAAGACTTTACCCTTGCTTATACTCAGAAAAATGGCACACATTTGCTTGTGTTAAAAATGAAAAGAGTACTCGTACCTAGGGTGAGCGGTTTAAGGTTCTGTATAGGTTTTACTTGGAAGTTATAATCTACTCGTCGGAGCATGTTTCTCACTTTTTAGAACTTGAAACCTACCCTGCATAATATGGAACTTGGAATCTATTCAATCACAAGTTTTCAAGTTAATTCCAAGATTTACTTAGATTCCACGTGTATTATTAATTGAATGATTGCGGTGAATTATACCCTTTAATAATCACTAGTTGTTGCTACAATTCATTGGCCAAAACTCATAGTTAGACATAAAAAATATGAAACATTAACAAAATAACAGTTTTATTCATAAAATGGAAGTTTAGACTAGTAGTTCCAGATTATATACTCATCAATGAACCCACATGAAATACCGCAAGATCTTGTGAAGATATAGATCAAGAATAGCACAAAAACTTGTTCCAGGTGCTATATTATAGGTTTTAGGTTTTAGGTTCCACTAACCTTAAACCTAAAACTTGAAACTTACCCATTGAAATAGGATTTCCCCTAAAACCTATTCTACATATCTTGGAACCTAGAACTGGACATGCTCTCATCGGTCCGATTCTTAGGTTCCAGATTTTACTTTGAAACCATGCTCACTTCTTCTTATACCACAAGTAAAATTTCTCTCGCAATTAGATGTGGAATTTGAATTGTTTTAGGAATTTGTTTTAAACACTTTCTAAATGAGAAAAATTAATTTAAATTAGGAATTCATTAAAGGATTCATGGAAAACATAATTGAATGGCCGCTTAATTTGTGACCATTTTGCTTATTGTTTGGTAAGACAAGGTGATTATTCACCTTATAACAAATATGGCCTTTTCATGGAATTTGTTTTTGGAGTTTGAGTTTTTTTTTTTTTTTTTTTTTTTTTTTTTTGTCCTTCTACAACACAACCTATTAATAGGTACTGAAAGTCAATACACCTAACATAGGTTTTGACTAATTCAGGATTAAAACTATGTTTGTTAAAAGATGGATTAGAAGGGAAAAGAAATGGCTTTAAAAGCACAATCATGTTTGGATGGAGAGAAAAGAGACAAAGACATAAGATTAGAAGGGATTAGGGAAGATTGAAAGGGATTAGGAAAAATAAGGCCAATTATAAGGTCAAATTATTCTTCTTTCTCACTTAACTGCATTTTATTTATATTTATAAACGCATAAACAGATATTTAAATAATCATGCATTTTTCATTTTTTTTAACTCAGCTTGCATTGCAACTACTTGATAATTCATTTCTTCATAATTTCTTAAATCTCTTGTTCTCCTTCCTAATCACTCCAACCAAATTGGGTGTAAGAAAAAGGGCAACTCCAATTGGGAGTTTAAGATCATGGTGCTTTAGGTTTGCTTTATGGTATTGAAGGATATGTCATTTTATAGAGATAAGTGTATTAGAAGTTCCAAAATCTGTCATAAAAGTGTTATTAATTTCTAAAACTTTCAAAAAGTGCAATTGAGTTATAAAACTAATTATATCCGATGGAGAATGCTTGATATGACTTTTTAAATTATTTTTTTAAGACATGTGAATGTTGCATTAGATAAAACTTAAAAGTTTTAAAAAGAAAAAAAAAGGATAAAAGAATTTTCATGAAAAAAAAAAAAGAGGATAAAAAGGGATAAGGAAAAAAAAAAAAAAAACAGAGAAGATAGTTACAAGTAAAAACCATGGCCACCTTTTAGTATGCCAACCATGATATCAATTTTCATCCTCATAGGAGCAAAAACAATGTGCAATTGAACTTGGGAGTGCACCATCATTCTAAAAAGGAGCAAGAACAATAACCACATGTAAATTCTATTTGAGAAAAAAATTGCTTAATAAAAAATTCTTAACATCACAATCGCTGATTACTAACCTAAAGTCCAACATCTCTTTGGAATAAAGTTGTTCAAGGGACTTTATTTTTCTTATATAGACTTTTGACATGCTTGGAAGGGGGCATGGCCTGTCTCAAGACTGGCAAAGTCAGCTATTAAGAAGAGACTCTATATCACCCTTAGTTATGTGATCGGTAATATTAGGAAAATTCCTTATGATGTTGTGAAGATGACAAAATAATCAAAAGCTACTAATGAGTTTAATGGTGGAGTAACCTAGTAATGCACGAGCCATTATGTAGATGGTATCCTAAAAGGGTGAACAAGACATTTGCCTTATAAGTGTCTCGAAGATGAAGGTACTTGAATAGAATGTGAGTAAGCCTTGAACGGGAAGTTCAGTAAAATTTGGAAGTACCATAGATTTGTGAACATAGAGGTAGAATCACGATTATTAATATACTTAGATATCACTAGAAAATTGGAGTTAGATATCATCAAACTCATCATCAAACTCATCATCAAACTCACCATTAGACTTAAAGTGACGCGTGCATATCATCATAAGCAACAACGTGGAAATTGATAGTATTTATACATGGATATCATCAATGCAGCTGATTACTTTAGACTGTATTGCTAAATTGAATATTATTAGAGTTTGAATTCTACATCGACAAATATTTAGACGCATGATAACACATTCATATGAATGGAAACATATTCAGATGCAAAACTTCATTAATCACAGCTGGTGCTTTGGGTTGGATTTCGTACTAAAGAAAGTATCGATCTTTAATCTCAAAGATAGTTTTACAACATGTCTTTAACGCAAAACATCTTTGATTGATTCACAATCACTTCATAGATAAGCTACTTTCATAACTTGGAGAACTCTACATATGGAAATTGTAGATTTGCTTGAATATGCAATCAAATCAACAAGAATTTAGATGTTATCTCACAACGGTTACTCAATCTACTCATACAATTTCATCCAATGGGTTGATTGGAGAATGATTCATTGAAGGCTGTCCAACGGTTAGTTTGGAAGTGGAGAAGTATAAAAGGAGACCAAAGTGATGAAAAGAAGAGAGGTATAGAATAAAAAATTCCAAAGCTTTGAGAGAACTCTGATCTTCCATACTTATCTTTGTTTTTTTTTGTAAAACCATACTTATCTTTGTTGAGCTACAAATTATGTTCACAAAGAAATAGTGAAAGAGTGATTGAGTGAGATAGTAAGACTTATCATATACTTGAGCATTATCACTTACAATTGTAACCTTTGATTTAATATCTAGTGGAATCCTGCCAGTAGGTTATCAACATTTGGAGAGTGAACTTATGCTTGGTATCAATTGAACCATCATAAATTTTGTAGGCACCTTCTTCTATCTCTAAATTTGTGTTAATTATTTTTTTACTCTTGCACATTTGTGAACTGTGTCTAATTTCTCTTCAGACTTTGACTTTTGCACTCTTGTGAATATCATCATATCATTGTCATTGTTTAGACTCTAAATTCACTTAAATTTGACCATACTTGTCTTGACTACCGCATTGATTTATCAAGTCTCCAACAAGTAGGAAATGGGGAACATATAAGAATCAAAGAGGAGAAACGGCTAAAAAGAGGAGTTATAATAGGCCTTGCTAATAGGGTGAGTCACAATTTGCTGCTGAGTTCATTTTAAGGGAGGAATATAGATATAATAAAACTTATTTAAGAGAATACTTTGATGATAAAATCATGAGAGAAATTCTTGCATATCCATATATTAATCAAGTGGCAAATGATAAGCTAGTATGGACTAGGACACAAGCAAGTAGATATATAGTTGTAAGCAAGTATAACAATATTCGAGAAGCAATGAATAAACAAAATGAAAACCAAGCTTCACTCTCCTTCCAACACTATGGATAGGCATTTTGAATATGCAAACTACCTCGAAATCAGGTTCTTTATGTTAGAGGCTAGCAATGTCACCCTAGAGGAGGATGGATAGATGATTTTAAAAACTTCTAACAAATTTGTGTAGAATTAAACAATCAAGATGAGTAACCTTAAAATCAAGTGAAATTAGGGTCTAAACTATGATCGTGATAATGGGATAACCACTAATGTCCAAATGTCTACTATAAATGATAAACATAAAGTAAAGAAATAGAGAAAATTGCACAAAAAATTTAGAGTGATTTGGCTAAGAACAAACATACTTACACTTTCCACACCGATAGCCTACTAACTATATTCCACTAAATAATCAATGAAATACTTACATCCAAGTGCTTCTACCAAAAGTTAATACTGGTTATACCCAAGCTAACATATCTCGCTATCTTACACTTGAGAAGGAATTAAAACACTATCAACAACTCTCAAATGATTACAATTGTAAGCTCAAGAAAAACAAGTATCGAAGTACTCTAAGACTTTGGAATTATTTATTATGGACCTCTCCTTACTCTTAGGTACCTTGGCCTCCTTTTCTATTCCTCCACTTCCAAACTAACCATTCGACAATCGTTAGAGGGTCACTCTCCAATCAATCCATTAGATGAGATTATATAATAAAGATTTAGTAGCTAATGCGATAAGATTTGAATCCGCATTGATTTAATCGCTCATACAAACAAATATTTTGTTTCCATAAGTGGAGTTCTTCGAATATGGAAGATCACCTGTCTTTGAAATGATTGTCAATCAATCCTAATTTTTATGTTGATAAATATTGTTGAAAAGCAATTTTTTAGATTGAAGATCAATAATTATTTTCTATAAGTGAAATTTGAGCCAGGTCATTACCTATATACTTATAAGAACTGGAGTTTGTGTCTAAATAGATCTCTAAGTTTGATGATATTTGAAACAAAGTCTAAACAATTCACAGTGATATGAAGTCTCTAAGTCTAAATGGACTTCTCGATTAGATGATACTATCTAACTTTGAATACCCTCTAATTCTGGATAGACTATGCCAAGTGTCTTGACAATACTCGAGTACAAGCTTTGTTGATTTCCTCAAATTACTCTAATGATGTCCATCACATATATCAATAATGTCCTTTACGTAAATATTCAGAACTTCAAATGCAATATCTAGATGACAATAACTAGAACTTGAACATTGTTTCTTCATGAATATCACTTGAAAATACTTTTGTTAGATTCAAATACTTATGGAAGGTTTTGTCAATCTTCAAAATATATATTAGGAAGTTTTCTCAACACTTTATGTGGGATCTTTGTCATAACGCACTACAAACTAAAGAAAATTTGCGTAGAAAAAGATTTAACCTAGCTCAAGGTGGTCCCTACACAATTGAAACATTGTAATTATGAACCATTTGTTTTTGTTATGCTCGTGGTCGAAAACGTATGGTCAAGGACATGCATATGTCTAGTTAGGGTCTAAGTTGAAGTGGAGTCTAGGTCAAAGATATAAGGAAGAACTTGAGCAACTAACCAAATCTAGTGACGATTGCCTCGATTTTATGGAACATATCAAAGTAGCACAACTAGGCCATCATTAGAAGCAAGAAACTACATCGAACAAGCTTGGTGGATGCTGCACTAACAAAAATAAAGAGCTTCAATAGGTGGAACTTCAATGAAACGTGAGCCAAGGAAGTTGGCTGTCGGTGGACATCTTTTTCACTTGAAAGTGAAAATTTCTCTTCATTGGACTAATCTGATCTCACATAGATTCATCAACCTCAACCACTATTCTTCTCTCGAAAAGCATCCCGAAAAAGAACAAGAAAAGAACATAAACTTGAGGGTTGCAGTTGCAAATCAAAATTCTCAAAATCTTAAGTTCAAGTGGAGACATAATACTGGAAGTTGTTTCACACTAGGCTTGAGCTTCCTCGTGTTTGTTGCCATGCCCACTTGAGCTTTGTTGAGCCTGACCACAGCATCAGGAGCTTCTTCAAGTTTCCTCTATGCAAGTGACATTCTAAATTGTCCCCATTGTGGGTGACTAAGCCACCGAATAGTTGGTGGCCAATAAGGCCTTTTTTTTTTTAAAAATTAAATTATTCTCATTTTTTCCTTAGGTTAATACCACGAAATTCCCTACACAAATATAAATGTGATAAATTTATCAAAAATTAATTTTTTGACTATGAAAAACCGTAGACCAATATACATGTGATTATTATATCCTCCTTTAATTTTTGTTAAATTTTACTAGCAAATTGCTGAGTTATTTGATATGTGACATTTGACGAATATACCCGTTTGGGGTTTTATCATCAATTTATCACATATGTATTGATTTATAATTTTTTGCCACATCAATCTAATTTAACGGAAACTAATGGAGGGTAAATTGTCACGAATGTACCCGTTTAGAGTTTTTAATAGTAAAAAAATTAGTTTGTGGTAAATCAATCCAATTTAACGGAAACTAATAGAAGGTAAATTGTCATAAATGTACCCGTTTAGAGTTTTTAATAGTAAAAAAATTAGTTTGTGGTAAATTTGTTACAAATGTAACCGTTTAGGATTTTTGGTGGTCAAAATATTAGTTAAGGATAAATTTGTTATATGTGTATCATTTTAACGTTTTACGTAATATTAACCATTTTCCTTTTGCTTTTAAGTTTTTAGAATTTTTTTTTCTCTTTTCCTTTTAAAAAAATTGAAGAATTTTGACGTGGCACTTTTCATTGCCATGCATTTTAAGAAAGTAATAAAATAACTACGTCGATATTTTTTATTAGTCAAATTAAAATAAATTAATGGACGAACTTGATTGCACCAATTTGATACGCATTGAAACATGTTGCAAGTTTTGAAAATTTTAAAAATTAATCATATTTTTGCGATAGGTTTTAGTCCAATAAATCAGATTAATTTAGATAGTGTTTAATAAGACTTCGTGGAACTTTGTCCTGAAGTTTTGGGAGACCAAGAAAGCAAACCGCGGCAAGAGGGTCGTCCATTTCAGGCATGCTTTTGTCCTTGGTCTCGCTACTATTGTACTAGAAGCCTCTTCCGCCTTCGCTAAGTTTACTTGCTCAAAAAGAAAAAAAAAGGCCCCAGTTCCCAAAATTTAAAATAAAAAATTCCAGAAAGCCCTCTTTGAAATGACGAGATTGCCCCTGCCTGATGCTTTTTCCTCTTCTACTGGGGAACCCAAAGACCCAGAGAAAGAATCAAATGTTTCCCTAATGATCAGAGGATGAGGCCAAACGTGTACGAAATCTGGTTGCCAAAGTAATCTTTGTTCCTATGCCCCCAGTTGCCGGAAAGCATTGGCAAGGGATCTTCCTAAGGTTTTGTGTAGTATTGGTGGATTCTAGTTCCTTATGCTACTACTTCTCTCCACATGAGATTGGCCAGTGAAATAAAACTAAGATAAAATAATAAGACTATGTTGTGAATAACACATATTATGCGCAAAGACATGGGTTATAAGTGGCTAAAAATAGGGTTACCTAATTGAATGTAATGCAAGAATATTTATAAAATAAAACCACACATCGTCCCCTTAATTATATTGAGAAGACAATATCTACCATTGATAAAATCACAATGTTTTGGAGAAATTTTTATAAGACTTGTTTATTAGAATCTAGTCTGAAATGATTATATCCTTTTGGAATTAGTGATGTCTAATGCTAAATATTCGAAAAATCAACGGTTGTTGGGTTATAATTATTATAAAATTTCATGAAACTTGTAAAGACTCACAAATGATTTTGATTAGTAAATTCAAAATCAGATTCAACATGTTTTTGTTTAAGAAAAAATACAGTATGAAAACATGTACAAGTTAGGCAAAGAATATTTTGGCAAAACAAACGCCGGTCTTCACTTGAAATAAAAAAGTCTCCTGTCTTTTGCAGACAACAAGACTCTCCGGCAAAAACTCAAACCAAAGTCAGGGGCATTTTGGTCATCCGAAAACCCTCTCTCTCTCCCCCTCTCTATCTCTCTCCTCCTCCTCCTCAAAAAACAAGGGTTTATGCAGGGCTTAGCTGCAACGCCCAAAAGCCACCTCCTTCCTCCGCAGAACCGCTCCAATGGCGTCCTCCCGCGCCCAGAACTAGGGCACCCACCTCCCAAGATCCGATTTTGCGTCCCCGGAACGTCCCTTCGCCCTCCGCCGATGTTGAAGCTCCTGTCTTCTTCGGCATGCCTCCACACCCGAGCCCAGCGCGCCGCGATTCGCCCCCTCTCGCCGGGGACCGGGCCGGGCGGCCCATTGCTCCGGGCGCTGAGCTCGCTGCGAGGGCTGGCCCGGAGGAGCCCTGATTCGGGGCAAAGGGCGTTCTTTGCTCCGACTCGGGCGGCGACGATGGGGCTGCTGCCGCGGCGGCGGCGGCGGAGGCGCAGGCCGAAGGCAAGGCCACCGATTCCGAGAGCGATGCCGCGGAGAAGCCGTGTCCGCGATCATCCCCACCAATCCGAGGCTCGATGATTATCTGACGGTGGGGCTTTCTCCGCGCATTTTGTGCGTAATTGATGCATCCTTCTGTTGCTAACCGTTCGGAAATTCACGTAATTGAGTTCTCTGTTGTTTGAATGCGCGAGAGTCGGTGCAATGTGGACGGGAAATGATGACGGTTCTTCGTAAAGTTGAGAAACACGTAATTGGGGAGCAGTTGCATCTTGCTTTTTCATCAAGTTAAAGTTTTTATGTTTCGAAGTTGACTTGACAAAAGCTCGGTTTCAGCTTTGGGTTTGGTGGTAGCAAGAGAGATTTGGTTGATGTCACGGAGAATGAGAGTGAGGGAGATTTGCCAATTGACCAATTATGTTATAGAGAGTGCTGTTTCTATCCTGGCAAGCCCTGTTGCTGTAATAAATTTGGTGGAATGTATTTTCTGTTGCATTTTCTGTTGACAGTGGGGATTCAGAAGTTGGTTTGATATTCATGGTGGCAATTCATGTTTCGAGGAAGCTCAACTTCTTTTTTTTTCCCTGCGATTTGCTTAAGTTCTTGTGTAGATGGATTGGCATTGGATGTGGCGCATCATAGCTGTGATTTCATGCGGTTTTGATGTTTGTTTAATTAGGAATTCCTTCAAAGGAAATTTTCTCCATATAGTTTTCATCTTTCTGTTTAGAGTACTCTTTTGTGCCGTTGGTTTAATTTTTCTCTTGAGTCAGTTACAGACATGTGCTGGAATTCTGAGTAGATTATGAAATAACTCTGAATTGCTGCTGTAAGCATGACTCTGCGATCAACTTCAACTCATCACGTGTTATAATTTTCCTTTTTGTTGCAGGTTTTGGCATTACCATTGCCTCATCGGCCATTATTTCCTGGATTTTACATGCCAATATATGTAAAGGTAGAGCAGAGTAAAGTGTCTCATCATCTTCTTTTCTTATTTTGCAGAGCACATATATTTAATACTTGGTGGCAGATCTTTTCGCAATTTATCTTACAAGTCATGCTTTGCTTAGATTTGGTGCTGTATGTCAATGACACACCATTGGTAAGCTATTTTGCCACTATGTGTGCTCTTGAAAGAAAGAGGTCATTTTTCCTCCCTGCCTTCACTTATATATGAAGGCACCAAAAAGCATTTTGGATTTCCAGCATTTTTTGGGTTCACCACTCGTTATTAACAGTTACATAGTTCAACATGCATCAACCTTTGAGTAAGATTTTTTTTTTTTTTGGGTCCATGAATGTTCATAGTTTTCAAGGTGAAGATCTTCTGTTTTGTTGATGATCTTGTTTGATATCTTCATCAGCTGAATGATCTTGACAGAATAGAAAAATTATGCAGGATCCCAAGTTATTGGCAGCTCTGCAGGAGTGCCGGAAAAGGCAAGCCCCGTATTGCGGTGCTTTCCTCCTGAAAGATGAACCTGGTGTTGATCCTAGTTTGGGTCCTGCTTCAGAATCAGACAAAAGCATTCATGACCTCAAAGGAAAAGAGTTATATGATCGCCTTCATGAAGTTGGTACGCTTGCCCAGGTGCTTGATCTCATTATCACACATAATGCTATTTAGATGTTGATTATAAGTTGATTTACCTTATTGTTCTCCTGTCTTATAACTTCATCTTCCAGATATCAAGAATCATAGGAGACGAAGTGACTCTTATTGGTCATAGACGACTTCGAAAGACTGAGATGGTGAGTATCTTCAACAAAATTCACCAATATTCTGTCTTGCACGTTTTCAAAGGATATTTCCTATATCACTTTTTAGCTTATCTAAGCTGCTGGTTTTTTATTCTTATGTTAAATGGTTCTCTATTACGGTTGAAATAATTCTTTCTGGAATCTGGTGTAGGTTAGCGAGGATCCCCTCACTGTCAAAGTCGACCATCTCAAGGCATGTTTTAACTCTTTTATCTTCTTAGTTTGGTTGGGTTAACTAATCCCAGTGAGGAACACTGGTAGGTAAATATCTGACTATGTCCAATCTTTCTTTCCTGTTTCCATTTACAGGAATTACCATTTGACAAGGAGGATGATGTAATAAAAGCTACATCTTTTGAGGTTATATCAACCCTCAGAGATGTTCTGAAAACAAGCAATCTTTGGAGAGATCATGTTCAAACATATCAGCAGGTTCATTTTCCTCCTCCTGCTTGTACTCTATTCCCTCCCTCTCATAGTTTATTTGTCCGTTTACCATTTTCTGCATTACTGTTCTCTCATAGTTTGGAAAGTATGCTTATCGGGGAAGGTGAATTCATGAACAGTTTTCTTGCTGTGCTTATTCTTCACTTTTTTCCCTTGTAGTGATTATGACTTTGGTAACTTAGAGTACTTAATTTCGATCCTTTATGCTTCTGTGTTCCATCATAGTAACATCATTTTCCCCTTTTGTATCTGCAGCATATAGGTGAATTTAATTATGCAAGATTAGCAGACTTTGGAGCTGCTATATCTGGGGCCAACAAATTGCAATGCTTGGCGGTGCTTGAAGAGCTTGATGTATGTAGGCTTCATCATATTTATTCCTGCATGGTTTTGTGATCTTTCATTGATTTAATTGTCTGCAATGTGTTGCCATACCAGGTATATAAACGTTTAAAACTTACCCTGGAGCTTGTGAAGAAAGAACTGGAAATTAGCAGAATCCAGGTACTTCCTTCCCCTCCCCCACCCCCCCGGGGCCGCGGGGGGGTTTAGTGTTAATTCTCTAGTTAGCCTGAATGAAAATGCAAAGTTCTGTCACTTTTGTTGAGAAGTGAAGCTTCATCCTATTATCTGTTTAATCGGGAGTCTGATGACTCATGTTAAGGGGCTAGAGAGATTGCCGGCATTAATGTTGCTAGTAGGGTCCTTCAAGCATACCCAAAATCTGTTATCTGCAAAAAATAGTAAATTTAAGTGAATATAATAACATCTTCCATTTGCTTGGCACATTCATAGGAATCAATTGCAAAGGCAATAGAGGAAAAGATAAGTGGTGAGCAACGACGTTATTTGTTGAATGAGCAGCTGAAGGCTATCAAAAAGGTAACTTCATCTTAAACCTGTTTTTCTTCTTATAACCAGGCTCCTTACTGTTCTAATGAAGGATACCTGCGTTGAGGGCCTGAGGCAATCAGCAGCATGTGAGCCTGGTTTAATTGTGTTTTACTTTTTCCTTTTCTCTTTTTCCTTATTATTTATTTTATTTTTTGGTTTCTGGTACTGAATTTGCTGTCCCTGATTCAGGAACTTGGTCTGGAGACAGATGACAAAACAGCACTTTCAGGTTTGTCCTGTCACAATCTATATACAAAAGATCTAATTGAGGAGGATGTTTTTTTACTAGGGCTGAAAAGTGTATTGGTTCTCGTAATACCATCAAGTTGGACTTGTGTTGTACTCACATTTTTATGGCATGAGGTGGACTTTAGCAAGCCCAAACTTACTGCATGTGACAGGGTTGATGTTTCAAATGTTTCTAGTATTGCTTTGTGGGAATGAGTTTGCAAGTATTTGAGAAAGTCTAACCACGTATAGTGGACTCTGTCTTTTGTGATTAACTAAAATTCACTTGAAAGGAAAAAAAACATATGTAAAAGAACCTTTATGGTTATAATTGAGCAATTCTATGATTGACACTCAAACCATCAGTGATAATGAGTATTGCCTTCCCAGATCCTGAAGATATTTTTCAACATAGGACTCCTCATGAAAACTTCCAAGTTTGTAATGGCTAGAGATGCTGTGTTGGTTGCACTTGTTCTTTAAGTCTTCTTGTTTGGAGTTGGATAAGAGGAAGACTTTGTCCTTTTGTTCCCTTTGTTTCCAGAAGATGTGCAGTCTATCATTAGTTTCTGTTCACTTGCTGCAGCAAAATTTCGCGAGAGAATTGATCCCAAGAAGGATAAAATCCCAGCTCACGTTTTGCAAGTTATTGAAGAAGAGCTTACAAAATTGCAGCTACTAGAGGCTAGTTCAAGTGAATTTAATGTGACTCGGAATTATCTGGATTGGTTGACTGCCCTGCCATGGGGAAATTACAGGTCTGTGAGTTTGTCTACATTTTTGAGATTGATTGGGGATCAATTTTGTTAGTGTGCTTTTTAGCTAGGTTGCTCTGTTTATAAATATTATGTAATGCAAATTATCGTGGTGGGGGATTGCGAATCAATCTGTATATCAAGAATGTGGTTTCTCAATTAGAATAAAAGATGTACCATGTTATATCAAGGGTGATTATTGCTTAATTACTGGCATCTGGCTTTCAAAGAATTGAAAAATGGATCTCTTCAGTGTCTTATGTTTTATGCTATTCCTGTTTCCTGTTGGCTTTTTCAACAGGACGATATTATATTGGATGAGGGTGCATTTTTTAACGCTTGTCTACTTTCGTGTGGATTCCACTGGTGCTTGTATCTGGCCGCTCATGTGTATTAGTTTCCTGCTGTATGATGAGAAAAATTTACCGATGGTTTGATAAACAAATTTTTTTCTGCTGGTTTTTGTTCTGGCTGCCAGATTTGCCATGTTCTGGTTACTTTCGGAATTGTTGATTCTTTTCAAATGCTGTAATTTTCATGTTCAACCAGTGACGAGAACTTTGATGTACTTCGAGCACAAAAGATTCTTGATGAAGACCATTATGGATTGACCGATGTCAAGGAAAGGATATTGGAGTTCATTGCTGTTGGCAAACTTAGAGGAACCTCCCAAGGTGTGTAAACTTGTTTTTTCCTTCCTCTGTTTGACTTGTACATGCACAGATATGGGTTGCTATTACATTGTCGATCAATTATTGCATAGTATATATGATACTTTTTGAAGTGAATGTGCTCATTGGCCCATTACATGGTGGAAATATCTTTGTTGGAAATACCTGTATTTATTACATAGGGGATCCAATGTTAAGTGCTTTGTGTTTTAAGAGGTTTGGTAATATCCGTCTTTGTTGGAAGTACCTCTCTCTATTATACAGGGCATCCACTGTTAAGTCCCTTGTGATCTCTAGAGGTTTTACCATTGAAAACTACTCTTTCTACGGGGGCTACAACGTACTTGCTCTATTATTCTTTTGGTTTTCATTTTCGTTCTTTGTGCATGGGAGTAGAGAGTTTGGAGGTTTGAGCTGATCTCTGATGTTTTATTTGGTTTTTTGATCATCCATTATTAGACTAGCTGCCATTTTATTTGACTTTTTGTCTATCATCTATTATCATTGTTAGAATGCTTAAATAATAAATCGCGCCTTCATTTAATAACTTAAGCTTTTAGAATAGTTGACAGTGGTCCCAGAAAACTCACATAGTATGAGAGCTATAGGAAGTCTTGAGTTCAAATCTTCCAGGCCCCATTTGCCTCTCCAATCATATATTTCCACTTTTTAGACTAAGGCCCTATTTGGTTCAGCTTTGGGAATGAGCATTTGGACTCTAAAGTCTCTTGGCCAAATACAAATGCGTTTGGTTTGAGTTTTTGAGTGACTTTGACAAGATGCAATTGCATCTTCAAAGGGCTCTAAGGGCCCTTAGACCAAAGTAGGTCCGGAGGTTCTTTGGGAACTTGCATTTCTGGAATGTAAGTTCCGGTTACTGTTCACTCGCGGTTACTGTTCATTCATGAGGAAAACCACCGCATGGAGGCCGGCAGGGGTCGTGCGTGCCGGCGACCGTTGCTAGACCTCAGGTGATGGTCACCGGGGTTGGGCGACCTCAAGCAGCCGTCTCCTGGGGTCGTGCGAGCTTGAGGTCGCGTGAACCTAGGCGACGGCTGCCTGAGGTCGCGCGACCCCAAGCGACCAGGTGGCCGTTGCCTGGTTTCGCGCGACCCAGGTGGCGGCCCCCAGGTGGCGGCCGACCCCGGTGACTATCCGAGCCGGACTTCAAAAAAATGTGTATTTTTGCTTTTTTAATTTGATAAAAGTTAATTACAAATGCAAATTTTACTAAACGGTATTTTGGCTAAAGTTGTTTCTCAATGCAAATTTTACCAAACAATATTTGGATTTCGGAAAACCCCATTCACCCAAAGGTATTTGCATTACTGCAAATGCATTCCCCAAAAGCCAAACCAAACGGGCCCTAAGCCCAAAGTCCAGCTTATGTGTGAGGGGGATTGTTGGAATCTTTAAATAATAAAATGCTTTCATTTAATAGCTTAAATTTGTAAAATAGTTGATGGTGGTCTCACAAAATCTCACAATCATATTAATCACATGGCAGTGCTAAGTGCTTTATGCGTGTGAAAAATGCTGGAAATTGCATGTTGATTGTTAATTTACAATTCAAATTATCTTTGTTCAATAATTTATGTATACATAAATAAGTGAGTATCAGTCCACTGTGAATTAGGAGAAAGATTCTAGATCATTTGCAAGTGGAAGCATTGGTAATTCATGTACGCAACTTTGTGTCTGTGCCATGCCTTGTGCCTTGGCCCTTTTCTTCAAGTGTAACTTTTGGCATGTCTGGTGCATTCATTGTGAAAACTTCTGAATGATTGGACTTGTCAGTCATCGAGAGACAATCTGCTGTGATTTTGTATGTTCATTCTTTCATCTCCGTTTTGGCTATGTATGCTTTACATGGCACTCCTATTTGCCTGGTGACTTTGTTCTTGTTTTAGTTCTCTGTTTTCCTGGGTTTACATGGCTGGAGAGCGCTATTCCTAATATCTGTTTCTAAACCCAGGTAAAATAATTTGCCTATCTGGTCCACCGGGAGTGGGTAAAACTAGTATAGGTCGCTCTATTGCACGTGCCTTAGATAGAAAGTTCTTCCGCTTTTCTGTTGGAGGACTAGCTGATGTCGCTGAAATCAAGGTAGTTTTTCTTGTACATTGTTATTTGGCGCATCAGCATCTCTTATAACAGGACTAGTGCAAAGGTACACCTAAATATGTTTCCTGAGTTGGCTTTCAGGGGCATCGTCGAACATATATTGGTGCAATGCCAGGGAAGATGGTGCAGTGTCTCAAGAATGTTGGAACAGCCAATCCTCTTGTCCTTATTGATGAGATTGACAAGGTGTGGGCAATAACTTCGCTGGTCACTGTACATTCCTAGTAGAAAGCTTAATATAGACCTTATCTCCTGCCTCTCCCACTGTCGGCTGACATCCAAGACATCTTCTTGACCTTCTGGTCTTGATTGTCAAGAAAATTAGGAAATCAATTCTGGGGTCAAATTTCAGCTGTGGTACCATTTTTGTGGTTTCCAGAATGAGACGCAAGATGGATATTACAAATATTACAGTAGATGACTTCAGATTGTTGAATGAGTTTGTGGTTCATTGCAGTTGGGAAGAGGACATGCTGGAGATCCAGCCAGTGCTTTGTTAGAACTTCTTGACCCAGAGCAGAATGCTAATTTTCTGGACCACTATCTTGACGTCCCAATTGACCTTTCAAAGGTTAGTTCTCATGCTGCTAAAATTACTAGTTTGTTGTCTACCTTCTGAGTTGTGTTAGACCAAAGTTGGTTATGAATCATGGTAAGGCAATTTCATTGCATTTGACTTGGCTGCTCTCGGACTACGAATAACTAGCTTTTCGATCATCTCTTAATAATTTGGCTCCTGCTTGATGAGAATGCAAGGAGTACTGGAACTTCTTACCTATTGTTTACCAAAAATGACAACCAAGACGTGCTTTTTATTTACGTAATTTTGCATTGTTTAGCTGCAGCATTCATTATTCTGTGTTTATTTTATAGGACTTTCAAAAGTGTCGTGGATTTTAGCTATTCTGACATTTTTCATGCTTTTGTTGTTCACAGGCAACATATTTCTTTTTTTAGCGTTTCTACCTATGCTTATGTGTCATTCCTTTATTTGAGCTTCCTTATTGGTCATTGTTATATGTATGCAGGTATTGTTTGTTTGTACTGCCAATGTGGTGGAAATGATACCCAACCCTCTCTTGGACCGGATGGAGGTCATAGCCATTGCTGGGTACATTACAGATGAGAAGGTGCATATTGCCAGAGATTATCTGGAGAAGAGTACTCGAGAAGCATGTGGCATCAAGCCTGAGCAGGTTGGTTCACTGCATGGGTACATCTGCATTGGGATGGAGAAAATGTTTATTACAGTATGAACATGTATCAGTCATAAGGTTTTACAATTCTTGTTTTCTGAATGATTGTACTTGAGTTGGGAGATTAAAGTTGCTCTATATGGATGATTAATAATTCTAGATAGCTTTTTGCTAAGGTGCATCTTGAATCTCACTGATATTAATGTTCAAGGTATCTAGGTATCTTGAACAATGAATTATGGTGTTGTATATGTTGTAAATAATTTGAAAGCTTATTCTCTTCCAGGTTGAAGTGACGGATGCAGCTCTTCTTGCTCTAATAGAAAACTACTGTCGAGAAGCAGGGGTTCGAAATCTGCAGAAACAGATAGAGAAAATCTACCGGAAGGTGTGTTGTTATATTTGTTTGATGATTTGATGTTCTCAAAACAGTTATAAGATAGCTGTCCTCGCTCATAAGTTAATCAGAAAGCTGGACAGTTGCTTTACAGTTGTGTTGCTGAAAATGTTGCCAAGGACAATGCTTTTGTTTTTTGGGCAATTGACTTCACTATTTTAGTTCTGTGACCACATAACTTAATCTGCCAGATTGCTCTGCAACTTGTCCGGCGAAGTGAGCTTACACAACCTGTCCAGGCTGCACAGGTAGTGGAACCCAGTGAAGCAAATGTAGAATATGTTGATAAATCAGGTAAGCAGGAGATTGAGAATAATGCGCATGCTGGAGCCCAGTCAGATGAAAGAAGTGGTCATGAACAAGCTCTGGATGTTCCTAATGAAGTGGATGTCACTGCTGACCAGGTACAGCAGCCAGCTGATCAACTTACAGAAACAAAGATACCTGATATCCTTCGTTATATGTATAAGAAAATTCGTCTGTTGATCCAAAAGATTGGTTTTGTGGTGTTTCTCAAACCAGAACCAACTAAATTTTGACCAAAATGAAACTAAAGTCATAAAAAATAGATCTCAGCAAAACCAAATGCTTCAGTTTGATTTGATTTAGCTTCTGTTTAAATTGTTTCGTTCAAAGGTACAAATGTTTTTGTCCAATTTGAAAGGCTTATCATATAAGTGCAGATTCTAGCTTTTGCTCCCAGCAGTAATCAGTAATTGTACGGTTGGTACTGTAGAACAGAATCATGTAAAATAGTCAGCACAAAAATAAATCAGAAAGTATTTTAAGCCATAGAGAAAAAGTCAAACCAAAAGAAAAGTAAATTATCGGTTTCAATTTTTTTCCCTAAAACCAAAAACGAACCAAGTAATGGGAAAGTTTTTCTTCTTGAATTCCCTATTTCACACGGATGGACATGCATGTGAAAAATGTGGTTGTACCATTTCTAATTCAAGGGAAAACATTTTCGGACCAAAATTGATGTTACTTGCATGATTGTAGCGTTCACTTGAGTGTAATCAAATCTATATTACTTTACAGCAGGTGATTTTGCTTCAAGTTTCTGTGTATTTGATTCTCTTTTCAACTCTGTATTTATGGTGCATGTGTTTACTTCGTTAAATGATCCTTGACAGGGCCATACTGATGCTGAGAAAAACCAAGAAAGTGAAGCAATAGAGAATTCAGAAAAAGTTCTGGTAGACACATCAAATTTATCAGATTTTGTTGGCAAACCTGTTTTCCACGCGGAACGGATCTATGCCCAGACACCAGTAGGAGTTGTAATGGGTCTTGCATGGACTGCAATGGGTGGCTCCACCTTGTATATAGAAACTACTCAGGTCGAGCAGGTTGAGGGAAAAGGGGCCCTCAATGTCACTGGACAGCTTGGGGATGTCATGAAAGAAAGTGCGCAGATTGCTCACACTGTTGCAAGGGCTATTTTGCTTGAGAAAGATCCGGACAACCCCTTCTTTGCCAATTCCAAGCTTCATCTCCATGTTCCTGCCGGGGCTACCCGAAAGATGGGCCTAGTGCTGGTTGTACAATGATCACGTCCATGCTGTCACTTGCCATGAAGAAGCCTGTCAAGAAGGACCTTGCGATGACTGGTGAAGTAACGCTCACAGGGAGGATTCTTCCTATTGGTGGGGTATGTTCTGTATAAGTCTTTGTTGTTTTTATCTTTTTGCATGGAATTGTCTCCTAATTTTCATAGTTAGTGTTTGGATAATCTGAATTCAGAGTGTCTTCATTGTGGTTTATCAGGTAAAAGAAAAAACTATAGCCGCTCGGAGGAGCGAAGTTAAAACCATAATATTCCCTGCAGCGAACAGGAGGGATTATGATGAGCTCGCATCCAATGTGAAAGAGGGCCTCGATGTGCATTTTGTCGATGACTATAGTCAGATATTTAAACTGGCTTTTGGGGAAGATGAAGCTGCAAAAAAGTGATCAGTCTGTTTACATTGGTTTGCCCAAATTTTTTTGCATCGGGAGAGTTGCGGGAATCAAACCCAATTTTTGTACAATATCTTCAAAGCCACCCAAAACGTGGGAAGGAACACGAGACTCAATTGTTTATTGCTAGAATGGTAGGTACCTTTTGTTTTTGCCGTTTACATTCTTCACACATATTATACCAATAAGAACAGCTTAATTCTTTGAGGCGATAACATTTTAGGCCATTGAGGACCGAGGACTAACTGATTTGCCGTGATCATCATCTTTCATTTTTTTTCCTAATATGAACTTGGTGTCGCTGTGATGTAGAATCTTTGCAGCCGTTGTAGTGATCGTGTCACGTACTTCTTAATGGTCTCAAGTCTGGACCCTCGATCGGAAGTTCCGTACTTGTATGTTGCCAAGAGTAAGTTGAATTTGCTAATGAGTTGCATTATGCCTGTTTTGGCTTTAGTTTTGAGCAGAAATTCATGGCAAGACTGGAAGTTTAGAGGAGATAAGTTATTACAGTTTCTAAGGTTTCCGTACCGTGGTTGATCGACCATTTCGAGTGTTGCGTGCTCTCTGATATGACTACGCTGTGGCGCGATGAAGATTTCAATGGGCGATGAGCGCACTAGGTGTCGTGGAGACGCCCTCCTTATAAAATCAAACGTGGTGTACTTTTACAAGGGCTTAGTTTTATTTGACGAGTTCTCAGCAAAATTGTTTACTGCTCGCCTCAGACGTAGATACATCAAAATTTGGTGTAGGATTTAGTTTTTTTTTTTTTGTTTATTTTGTTATTCGATAGCTTGCTTTCGCAGTGATAAGTATCATAGCTAGGCTTGGCCATGGAAGTGAATCGATGACTACATAAAAAGGAAATGTGAGAATTAACATATTTGAGAGGAAGGTTTTTGGTTTCAGAAAGATGCAAATTGATGATTACTTGTATAAAAAAAAATCTACACCTACCCTATCTCAAAAGAGACCGAAGTCAATGAACAAAGTTGAGTAAGAATTGCTGGATGGACAAGTGTAGGGCATTATCTGTTGACGTTGGCTCATAATGTCGCATTTAATATCGTGAAGAAGAAGATCATTGCAAGTTTGTTGAATGCCATGTCGAACATGTATGAGAAGCCCTGCGCAATCAACAATGTCTATCTATGTGATGTCTGTTTAACTTAAAAGATGAGTGAGGGTGTGTTAATTGCCGATTATATCAATGAATTTAATGTGATTATTAATCAATTGAGTTAAGCTTGACTTAGAAAATGAATTTTTTGCTTTGATATCATTATCCTCATTATTTAATAGTTGTAATGCTACTGTTATTATTGCCAATAATTTCTCTAGGTTAACAAGCTTGACATTTGATGGGATTCGTTATTTGATTCTAAGTGAGGACATTCACGAGAGAAAAATCTAGTGAACATGTTTACCGCTTTAGTAGATGAAATTAGAGGAAGAACTAGTACTCATGTTAGCAGAAATAATACAAACTGAACAAACATAGTTAGTTTAGGATTGGTGGCACTATCTATCGAAATTATGGCGAATGGAGCATCTTCGAAGGGATTTCTTAAGCTGAAGAATGAGAATGATAACTGAATTAAGGTTAAGTCTACTATAGCTGATAGTAATTCGGATAATGTTCTTGTTTGTCATTAAGGATCTGTGGTTTGATTAATGGATTACATATTTTAGTTGTTCATTTCATGCTACACCAAATATGAACTGATTTACTACTAATTAATGCATGGATAATGGTAAAGTGCAATTGCGCAACAATGATGAGTGTGATGTTGTGGGTTTGCGACACTAAAATCAGAATGTAGTTGATTAACTTGTATGTTCATAAGTTGTTGCGATTTTCTTTGTGGAAAAGCGCCACATTTATGCTAATGGTTTTGGATGACTACATGAGAAAGACCCAAGTGTTTATGCTTAGGCACAAGTTTAATGTTGTTGTTAAGATCAGATAGGTAGGAGATTTGATTAATAAGGAGATTGGTAAAACTATCAGGCACATGCAGACTAATAGTAATGTGGATTTTTACTTGGAGTTGTTAAATAAATTTTGCATTAAGGATTGCATGGTGAGATACTTCATTGGTGCTAATGAACCGTAGCGGGCTATAGAGTTGATAAGTAGAACATTAGATGATCCATAACATGCTTTCTAGAGTTGCTATGACTAGGAAATCTCTTGCAGATGCACTTAGTTTGATGAGTTACCTACTAAATAAATCCCCATCGATCATGGTTGGATGTTGGACTCTCGAAAAAGTGTGATAAGATAACATTACTAATTACTCTGTTATTGGAATATTTGATTGTCCATATTATGTTTGAATGAGTGATGATAAGCTTGATGAAAAGGCAATAAAATGCATGTTCCTAAGTTGTATACAAGGTGATGCATATTCCTAAGTTGTATACAAGGTGAACAAAGCTAACATCTATTTAATCTATTATCAGTAGAGAAGTTACATTTGACAAGTATTTAGTACTTTTGGATAGGAGTGTTTATAGCAATATTCTTATGGATTTGAACAATGTTAAGCTCAATGTGGAGATGTAACAAGAAACTCCTTAGGTAATTGGTATCGATGAAGTGATCAACATATTTGGTGTTTGTGGTAAGATGAAGCTTATAGAGCTAATAATTGCTGTAACTGTTGAATTT
This sequence comes from Eucalyptus dawsonii, assembly GCA_016097615.1. NCBI lineage: Eukaryota > Viridiplantae > Streptophyta > Magnoliopsida > Myrtales > Myrtaceae > Eucalyptus > Eucalyptus dawsonii. Next base: position 36,558,771 of record CM027872.1, on the reverse strand, counting down.
GACAAAGTTTGTATTTGATCTCCTAACACATGGAAACACCGGTGGTTTTGCTTTATCTGAGGTTGAGGAGATTGTGTTAGAAAATTATTGTGAAGTAATTAAAGGTATATGTGGAGTTGGTGTTTAGATGAGGTCCACATTTATGGCGCAACGGTTGTAACTTTTTGTGAAAAGTATCCACGAGGTGATTTTTGTGAACTTACACCTTGAAGCAATAGTGTTGAAGCCAATAAATATTATGATAAGATTTGTGCGAGATTGAGAGATTATTTCATGAGGAATTGTGAGGCTAAACATCGTGTGAGATTATTGGATATAATTAATACTTGGAAAACACACCATTTGAGCAACTCAAATGTGGAATTAATCTTTGTTGTACCACTTAATCTATCTTAAAATTCTTTTACTCTTTTCGTGAACGTATGTCACATCAACCAAACCACTTAATTTGTTGTCCGATTTATTTCCTTATTCTTTCTATTTTATTGTTCAATTGCTTGCTTCTGCAATAGTTGGTGTTTGATCCTGTAATTAGTTAAATACACTCACTCTTTATCCTGTCACGCTTAGGTGGGGGCGGTTTAACATGGGGAATTTTGGTTTTGTTCTTTTGGTATTAGATATAGGCCCAGATATACATGCTTTCGGTAGCGTTCGTTTTCTCTGGAGAGAGCTGGTATAGGGACATAACTTTTTGTAGTTTCTCTACTTAGAAGCTATGTTCTTTTCTTAATGAAGGGCCGTGTCAACTCTTTCCCTTTCTTGGCATTAGCCTACGACATGCTATGTTATTTGATTCGGCTAGCTTCCCCAGTTGTTGTTCTGTCCTCATGTGTAGGTGTTGAATCGGTTTACATGGATTACGTGAAGGTGAGAAAAAGCAAGATATCCCCGTTAGGTGAAAAGGATAAAAGAAAAAGGCCCAAGGGGACGAGAGAAAAGCTTCCTCGAAGTGAATCTGTTTACTAATGGAGAATGCAAACAGGGAAAACTAACAGTCGTCCCTGCCATGGACGTTCATCTCATCTTCCGGCTTGGGACATCCTTCTAGCATCCCTATACGACGACATGAAGGGAGCGGGTCGGTTGTCGGGGACTGGGACGAGAAATGAACGTTCCTAGGGAAAGTACAGGGACGCTGCTGAAACGTCCCACGACTGCAGTGTTTGTCGCAACTCGCCGTTCGATTTTCGCCAACATCAGAAATGGAGAAAGTTGCGATAACCTCGGAAAACGTCCTCGGAAGCACAGGGATGTTTTAAATGTGTCTTTGCCCCAATTTACAACTTGCCCTGGTAGTGAAGGTTGACGTCGTTCAAGGGAGAAAACTTTTCCGCTTCTATGACTCGGTCGCTTGGTAAACAAATTGAACAAAGGATATGTTGGAACATTTCTCTTACTCGCAATAGACGGAATGTATGAAAGGATCAGATTGAACTATTTTGACAAGTTTCAAGACATTTATTATGCTATTTGAAAGTTTTAATTGAGCAATAAACTAGCAAAGTAATACCAGAAATACAAACTAAAGTCTGGAGCAGCTCCTTTAAATTTTCGAGAGATCTAATATACTCGCTTTATTTAACAGCTCAATCATGACCATTAGATGCAACTTCATTGATCTGTAAATTGGTAAGTCTCGTATCTAAGTCGACAATCCCCCAGCTGAAAAGTAGCCCCCATACTTGAAGGGCAATTGTTCCTGCTTAGACCAGCTGCAGCAATCAAACAATTGTCACAATAGGATATCTCAATCTCTCCATTGCACGCTCCATGGCCATAAAAGGTATCGAGGGTTAGACCATTGCCATTTTCTACCTGGAACGTGCAGTAGTGACTGTAACCCGAAATTGGAGTTTGTGTAATCAAGTCATGGAAAACTTGTTCCAAGGCAATGTGGTAGTATGACTCGTCAGGCCACCCACTGAAGTCTTCGGCGTTGCAACCAAAGTACACCACCGTCATGTCCGGATCAGATCCGGCGACCTTGTCGGAAAGATAGAATAACACAAGCACCAGCGTCGCAATCCTCTTGAAAGAGCCCATTTTTTCGTTCCTCTTCTTCTCAGTTCTCTATCTTTCTTTGGAGAGAAGTTGTGGAATGTGGAAGGCGCGGTCCAGTCCATGTTATATACAAAATGTTGTTGTTGCTGTCTTTGTTCTTGTTTCTGTCCTTTGCCCAGTGTGGTAAAAGTTGCCATCAGCAATGACGGAGGAATCTGCTCAATCTAGTTTCTGTCGCACAATCCCAATTCCGGGGAATTTTTTCCTCTGCATATGTACATGTTCTTATCCCGACCAAAAGAAAAAAGAGTACATGTTCTTATCCATTCGGTCTGCAGATGCTTCTTGTTTGTGTGAATAGTACTTTGTAGAGTTCCCTCTTCCAAGTTCTTCCAACCAGGCAAGCAACAAAAGTTAAGATTCTCTCCCAATCGAAAACTAGGGAAATCCGCAAATGACCCTCTTTTGATGGTTGGTTCCGATTTGTCAAATTATCTCTCCCCCACACAGCTTCCCTTTTTCAAAGTGCAAGATGGGCGACCTCTCCAAGAATTGGATCATATTAGCAGCCGTCAAATGGGTGGATCAAGTCAGGTCAAAAATGGTTTAGCCTAAATTAACCTATACGCGGTACAAATTTAGTGTCCAGTATCCGACCCTATCCATATTATTAAAATGCTTTCATATTTAATCTAACCTATGAAAATCTGTATCCATCCAATTAACTCATGCTAAAGAATTGGCTTTCAACACTACCTATAATTTTCAATCTTTGTATTGATTCTCAAGGAAAAATAATAGAAAGTTATAACTTGGCAATGCATTGAGATGTTGAATAAGACAATTTATGCTGACCATAGATTGCAATGATAAGAACTATAATTAAAATATTATATAAAAATAATGTTAGGCACCTAGGTTTTGTTCGCAACTCAGATGCCCATTCTTGTAAAAGCACAAAAATGAAAAATAGCAAGCTAATAGCAAAAGAGAGAAAAATATATAATATATAAAATATGAGTGAAAAATGAAATGAATAAAGAATAAAAATAATAGAAAACAGAGGGCGGGGATTTTTTTTTTTTGGGGGGGGGGTGGTTTCAAATTCTGGTTTAGATCCAAATGGAATGGCTCACAAGAGAAGCCTTAGGCTGCGTTTTGTTTTACATTTAAAAAAAATCATTGAGTAAATGTAGAGGACTTTATTCTAATTTTTTTTTTTCATGATAAGCAAAGACTGTTCGGCAAAATTTAATTGAAAAGTGAATTGAAATTTGAGGAAAAAACCATTTGGTAGTAACACATTCGAAAAGTCCTTTGTGTGACCAATTTAAGTTTTTTAATTTTTAATTTGTTTAAAATTTAGAAAACTACAACTTTTGTGATTTGAATGTTGAGAACAATGTAAAAAAACGTAAGAAAAATTTGTAACCAATATCTCAAGTCAACATATGTGGTCTCTTTTCATTTGGATACACAAAAATACATGTTGAAGATCACTGGGGATACACTGATTGTGATATAAATAAGGGCTCGACTATACAAATTTCAAGCGCGATAGGCACGAGATTCTTGAGCAGTCCATCTACATTCTCGACGATAGCTATATGATTTGATTGAGCAATCGCAATGGTTCAAAATCCAAGATCATAACTGGGACGCTCGGCCTTCACTTTCAGTGCAACCCTATCTCCTTCGCGGGCCTTCCTTTCATGATATTTCTTCGACTTTTGAGCAAATTGCGTAGCACACAAGACGTGCCCATCTATATCCAAAGGAATATCACGTCAAACGGCAGTGCTGAGACAGCAATAACAAATTGGGACCAGTTTCCTGGGGAAAAGTTGGGAATATGCTAGAAGCTCCGATCATTTTCAAGATAAGCCATGAAAATATGTGAACGTAAAACCGCTGTGATTGAGAAGATTTTATATACGAAGTATCAGAGTTGAGAGAATCTTTATTGACCTTGGGCAGAGTCTGATAGTATAAAGATGTGCAGAAACTGTACACCCAAAGAAAATCAAGAAATGGTTCACAATCCAGGAGATGACAGCAATAGAAAGACACGGCCTGGTATGGGAATAGACGAATCATTGAAATCCAAACTCACCTGCCGCACCTGATGTCCCGGTAACTTGCCATAATTGTTCATTTCATTCTTCTTGAATTCTGGAAATCGAAAAAACAAAGAAGACCCACGTTAAGTCTTGTAGACAGCATTAACTTGCTGCGAAGAGAGAGTTCGATTGTATAGGATTCCATCGCCTATCTCTAATAATTTTCTGCGATGGACTTAGGCTGGTCGTCTGCTGTTTATCCTTCTCCAATTTGCTTGTCTATATTCTTAAGACATAAGCCAAGTTGATCATGCAATAATTAGGAAGATGATCGCAACATTGAACGTTCAAGTTCGAGTTGTCATATTTCAAACCATTAGAGCCAAGTGGATTATGCAATAATCAGATAGACAATCAATGGGAAGGTTCGAGTATGAGTTGTCAAATTTCAAACCATTAGAGAAACCAGGATGAAGAAATATGTTCACGACTTGTTTCTGTGAAGATAAGTTGTCCGCTCAGCTGTGAATATAAGTATCATCTAGAGGTTCTTGCCCTCCTTCATGCTCTCCAACATCCATCAAGTAAGCATTGGACATCAGTGTCTCACCACAACAAATAACTTCATCGTTCGTCAATCCTGCATTCCAGCAGCTGCTCACCGCCATCTTACAGCATCGCCTGTCATATATCCAACCATCAACCACCTTGCTGGTGGAGGTGTGGAAAGAGAGGAAGGTGTTGAGGTAGACCTTGCGCTTCAGTTGCTTTATGAAGGTGACGTTCCATTTCTCTAGAGCTTCCATGGTCATTGCATTTGGGATGACGACAATTTCTAGGGATTTCTTTGGAGCCCATGCACGGTGACATCGGGGTTTTGGCGACCTTGGCGAGCCTCACGACTCTAGAGCTGCAGCGGCGGTGTGACCATTTACTAGGCGAGCAAAGTCACTAGCTAAGCTGCGCTCTTGAGGCGAACCAAGAGAGACGAGGGAAGAGATAGGCGACATAATTTTTTTTTTTTTAAAACAGGGTAAATGTGGAATTATGATTAGTGGGAGAAGGTAAAATTGGAAATTCAAAAAATTAATTAATTTAGGCCTTTTGGAAGCCAATAGAGGCGAGACTAAAGGCCTTTGGAAGACCTTAGAAATGCCAAAGGCATAATAATACCCAAATGCATTGTGAAATTATGGGATGCTCATTTTTGTAATGAATAATTTGGTGGAATAGTCAAAATCTAAGTATGAACAACCCTATAATTGGATCGGAAAAATAAGGTTGGTTCCAAGTTCTAACTTGAAACTTAGAACTGATCAATCCCTACATTATATGGAATTAATGCAATATTAACAATGGCAACACAACTGTTAATTAATATCTTGATGGACACTCAGCATTAAGGTTAATACAAGAAATACCTTAAATTGGTACATATGTGAGAAATTTACTCTAAACTAGTTTTTTTACCACTAAAAATTCCAAACTAATAAAATTGTGATAAACTTACCCCAAATTTGTACATATACGATAAATTTACTCTTCGTTAGTCTTTGTTAAATTGGATTAATACAATGCACAAACTAATACGCATGTAACAAAAGGAGTGTGCACCCATTAATTATCACATGTCATCTAACTCAGCAATTTAATATTAAAATTTAATAGAAACTAGCTGTGGATAATTTATCATAAGTGTATTATTTTGAGGTTTTTTGTGGTAAAAAAAAAAGTTTTTGGTAAGTTTGTCACATGTGTATTAGTTTTGAGTTTTTTTTTTTTTAATGGTATTAACCTTTGAATATATGTCTAGACATATACTGTAATTTTTATTCTTTGCACTGGCTTTTTTACTGTTTAATTTTCGTTCAACTAGAGTTGTTTGTTGTATTTGCTCTGTCGCCTAATGTGGAATTTTTGTATTAGTTGTCCCTTTGACATCAAACTGGAATCCGCTATTTTAATTATCACAGTTTTTAGGGTCCAATGAGAGTTTGTATAATCTTAGACCCTTCTCACGTTTGACTGATGGGATATCCCACGATCATCTTCTGTACATTCAAAAAAATTAATTACATGTCACTAAAATTATGGAGGACAATAGTTAGGAAACCTTTGCAAAAGAAACCCAAAAGCCGATAGGGCAAGAAGTGCTTGACATTATATAAATATTATTTTTGGCATCTTTACACCACAAGGGCAAAAAAAAAAAAAAAAGACTAGGAGCTTGAAAAGATTGAACTCAAGATCTCCTATTTCGTTAAATGTAAACTTTTGCAAAATCATTTCCAACTATTCTAAAAATTCAAACTAATAGGTGAATGAGTGATTTAATATTTAAATATCATAATAATTCAAAACACAAAATAATTCAAGATTTTTTTATCCGCAAACGTATATCGGATAAAGTCAGCGACAAATTCAAATATTTAATCTCATCCCTTTTCCAACGTCAAAAAAGGAGAGTCCACCTAGGATTGGAGAAGGTATGTGTATCCCTCAAATTTGTTTTCTCTTTCTCGTTCTCTCCACCTTAAGGTTCCTTCGTCCTGCAATAATTCTCCATGCCCCTTCCTTCATCCCTTCGTTTGACAAGCACAAGTTCCAATTCCTATTCAATTCCCTTCAAAATCACTTGAAGCAATTCTTGTTTCACCTCAGTCTCCTAAAGAAAGGAAAAAAAAATCAAAATTAGCGCATTATTAGAAAAAGGGAATAATTGGAGAAATATGGAATGGAATTCTTATTAACTTTTTTTTTTCTTATGAATATGGGGTAGAATCTAATATAAAAATTTGACGAGGTAAATATATTATTCTTATTAGCATGAGAAAAATAAAAACGAAACAAAAGATGAACAAAACTGAAATTTGGTTCGGAATAAGGGGAACAGGTTGCTCGTAGACTTCAATCAGCACTAGGTCTCTTAACAGAAACCTAGTAGAACTTAAATTCTCGTTTTTCTTTTTCAGGTGGTTATTCAACAAACTTCCTCTCTATCTGTCTCTCTATCTGTCTGTGTCTCTGTCCCTGTCCCTGTCCCTGTCCCCCTCCCTCCCTCTCTCTCCCTCCTCCCTCCCTCCCTCCCTCTCTCTGGCTTCATACAGGTAGAGCTCCTTCAGTCGACTTAACATTCATTCATGTCTTTCACCTTTTGATTGAGTGGAGTTAGTTTCTCTGGCTCTCTTGCTGGTATTTCGTAGCTATTAAACTCCTTGTTCTTCTTGCGATTTTCTTTTCTGCCATTGAAGAGAAAGAAAACATGGCGAGTAACGGAAGCGAAGAAGACTTCTTGGACCTGTGGAGTGATACAGAGTTTCCGTCACTTGAGCAGCTCCTTCTACCGGAGGATTATCCAATGGCCGAAACTTTGAATGATGGGGCTGATCATCCCGGAGTTTCTGGGGCACAAGGTAACAATGCACAAGCCCCTACTCAGCAGAGTGCTCAAACAGCAGTTGCTACACCACACGCACAGGTTCTCTCTCTCTCCCTCTCTTTCGCGGAGGTGTTCTCCTTTTCGCTCATAGCTTGATTACATCCTATCCATTATAGGGAGAGGACCGCAGAAAGAAGGCAAAAGTATCAGATTTCGAGCAGGTATGTTGAGGGTTCTGAAGAACGTGATACTTAATTAGATTTTCCAGAAGATATACAGGGAAAGTGTAGGGTTTGTCAATGACATAACGGTTGAACGAGGTCTTAGAGAATCGGTCTTGGTTGCTAGCTAGATACGTTCTTCGCATCATGATATGGCTCTGAAATTTTGATTAAACTGCAAGTGAAAGAAATAGCAAGTTACAGTGGCCGTGCATGCTTGACCATGCGCGGCATGTATCCGTACACAGGGCACTTGATCAGTGGAAGAACCCTTTTTTAATCTTCTGGTGACGCGATCCGCAACTTGTTCAGGGCAATTCCAATGGAGCTCTCGAGTCTTCGACCGTGCTCAACTTGAAACCGGAGAAGACTATCTATATGCTCAAGAAAAGTGAAGCCATACTTCGCGAGAGACAAGTCGATCGTCAAACTCCGAAGTTCAAGGCCACAAGTGTACCGTTTAATGTCCTCAGGATTGGTAAATACGAGGTATCTTTTACCTTATACGCATATGTGTGAACATGTATGTATAGAATTTCCATTCCATCGACAAATTGGGTTTCCTCTTTTGGAATCATCTCATAGCTTTCGTGTGAAATTATCTACAGGTAAGACCTCGATACCAGTCTAATCTGATAGCGAAGTGGTACTACACGAGGAAACGGCTGATTTGGGAGGTACTCGAAAACTTTGTGATGAAGAAGATTGAAATAAGCTGGTCAGATATATCGGGGATAAGAGTTGACTATGGCGGCAACGTGGAAATTCTCGAAATTGAGGTGTAACCCCTAACCTTAAACTATGTTTGCTCCAAATTTTTTTTCCATGATTGTGGATTCAACGATAATTTCATTAAGAAATCTTATTTGCCCTTTCTGTGTTTTGTATAAAATCGCTACGTTCTCAACTTCTTATCATAAGCTATTACTGGACTCCATGTTCAAATCATCTACCATGAACATGCACAGATCTACCTCACACAAAACAAAAACAACAGCATTACTATTTTAACGGTTACTTGATATATACACACACAAACACATACATACTCTGTGTACCGTGTGCTGACACATCAAGCTCACTCTCAGTTATCCAAGCCGCCTCGTTTTTATTGCGAGACCGAAAGGCGCCCCAAAAAGCAGACAGCTTGGAACCCAAGTTCCGATTTCACTGATGGTCAAGCTTGCATTTGTAGGTACGTCATGCCAACCAATAGAAATTGGGCAACCTCTTGATCACTATCTATTATTAGATATCTGATTCTAATTAATCTCTAGTTTAACAGCAAATTGTCATGTATATATGGTGATTTATATATATTTTTTTCCTTTGCTTCATCCTAGGAGGCACTGTCTTGAGTTTCCTCGAGGCTCGCTAGGGAAAAACATGGAGCAGCTCTTGTCATCGGACTCTCGTTTGTGCGAACTGGCCAGGAGGCCATTCCCAAGTTCGGGAAGCCCATTCTTTGAGGGTCCTATCACTGATGCACCGCAATCGGCACCGCATTTTATAAACCCTGAATTGAATCAATTTCACCGTCATCTTCATCATCAGCTTCCTCCTAACCATTCAAGTGTTCCTATATGCTCAGCCGATGATGACCTGATGGTTTTGGCTCAAGAATACAAGAGACCGTTGGCGAATCATCAAGTGCCATCTCCTGGAAGTTCACTCGTATCACAAGTTTCAGGTACTTACTAATAAGTGATTTTCCATTCATCTTAGATTGGGGTTTCTGGTTGAACCATTCAAGTGTTCCTATATGCTCAGCCGATGATGACCTGATGGTTTTGGCTCAAGAATACAAGAGACCGTTGGCGAATCATCAAGTGCCATCTCTTGGAAGTTCACTCATATCACAAGTTTCAGGTACTTACTAATAAGTGATTTTCCATTCATCTTAGATTGGGGTTTTTGGTTTAACCATTCAAGTGTTCCTATATGCTCAACCGATGATGACCCGATGGTTTTGGCTCAAGAATACAAGAGACCGTTGGCGAATCATCAAGTGCCATCTCCTGGAAGTTCATTCGTATCACAAGTTTCAGGTACTTACTAATAAGTGATTTTCCATTCATCTTAGATTGGGGTTTCTGGTTTAACCATTCAAGTGTTCCTATATGCTCAGCCGATAATGACCTGATGGTTTTGGCTCAAGAATACAAGAGACCGTTGGCGAATCATCAAGTGCCATCTCCTGGAAGTTCACTCGTATCACAAGTTTTAGGTAACTAATAAGTGATTTTCCATTCATCTTAGATTGGGGTTTCTGGTTTAACCATTCAAGTGTTCCTATATGCTCAGCCGATGATGACCTTATGGTTCTGGCTCAAGAATACAAGAGACCGTTGGCGAATCATCAAGTGCCATCTCCTGGAAGTTCACTCGTATCACAAGTTTCAGGTACTTACTAATAAGTGATTTTCCATTCATCTTAGATTGGGGTTTCTGGTTTAACCATTCAAGTGTTCCTATGTGCTTAGCCGATGATGACTTGATGGTTTTGGTTCAAGAATACAAGAGACTATTGGCGAATCGTCAAGTGCCATCTCCTGGAAGTTCACTCGTATCACAAGTTTCAGGTACTTACGAAGAAGTGATTTTCCATTCATCTTAGATTGGGATTTTTGGTTTACTTGCTTAAGAGAAAGTTGCCATTCACGTTCTTTCGCTTCGCTAAATTTACTAGACTATTGTTATAAATACGAAGTACATACTATGATAGAAGCATATTTGCACATTAATGTGGTTGTAGCAAATGTTAACATGACAAAAAAAAATTCAATGAACTTGCATCGGTTTGCACCATAAAAAAATGAAAACTTCACTAATTTGTTCATAAAATATTACCTTATTAGTATTCTCAATTAGATGTGATTAGTACTTGCTTTTAGTAAATGATATTTTTTCTCTGGATGTATCTGGGTGTGCATGGTACTAACAATTTCTTAAGGACCTTTTACTTTAGGTCGATAAATGTAGATTATAACTGGGTACTCTATATAGGGGACAATGAGTAGTGTTTTTTTTTTTTTTTGTATTATTATAAAATACATCAAGATTGCCACGTCGCCAACTAAATCAATTTGTTAGTTAATCTTGTAATATGGACCAATGCTTTATATGTACAAATGATTAAAAAAATATAAAATCTAATTTTATTTGTGGCAAGATATATCAGAGAATGTGATCACATCGTGATACGAAATGGGGCACTGTATATAACAAATATGCTCTCTTTTTTTGCATGCTTATTTTTGCATGCTTTTTAATTATTTTACCTTATGTCTTCAAACGCCAGATTATAATTACGGACCGCCTCCGTTGTTACCGGGAAACGGAACGATTTTCAGTGGACAATCCATGGGTCACTTGCCAGGAAAGCAAATTGTAGCTTCTTCGAATAATTATTCCGGCAAAGGCACAATTGGCACAAGCTATGGACACCACGGATATAATCACAACAGCAACCCCACCAACGTGATGATGGCAAGCAAGAAGCCTTCATACTCAAATGTTGGGATGAATGTCACTCATGACGCCCCTCGATGGAACAGGCATGACATCTTCAATCAGGACATGGGGCATTGTCATTCAGGACCGGGTTCGTCATCGAATGTGCCGGCAACAGACCTGCCTTCGAGCTCATGTTACTACCACATAACAAATGACCATGCCGGCCAAGGATTGCACGGGGAATATAACAATAACAAAGAGCTGTGCATGAATGAGATCAGACCCCATCATGCTCATGCTCATGACGGGCTGATCTACTCGGAGCTTGTTTCCAACCATGATCGTCGTCGTGGTCATCATCCTCAACATCGTCCATCCATGGCAGACTACAATACACCTCACGTGAGAAATTGGAGTTGTTTCAGGGGTGATAAGCCACCCCATTTCAAGCCTTAAAAGAGAGTGAGTCATAGGATTCACCTTGCATATGTTATCAATTTTAAGTGCGTCCCCAACACATGGAATGTATTCACCACGTTTTACACATCGAAGTTTAGATATTCTTTTTTTTTTTTGGACGGTGATTATATAGTTTCAAAATAGATTTCTTTGTTTATACTTGTGCGCTGATTTTTTCATCGTTTCTTTTTTATTCAATTGGAGTTTGTGTATTTCTAAATGCTTTGGACCATGTATGAAGAGAAAGTGATACGCCAATATTAAGTTCTTTGACAAAATCATAAGTCATTCTATTTCGAAAATTACGTGATAATATAACAAGATAATGAGGAGAAAGTGATATGCCAATATAATGGTGGAAAACCCTTGCAATGTTTATGACCTAAAAAAAAGAAGAAAAAACTTGCAATGAAAATCAAAAGTTGACCTGGAAAAGAGAATTCATCACTTTTAAAATAGAATAAATACAAAAATCTTCAGGCGCTACAAAATTTTAAAAAAGACAAAAGAAAAGAAATGGGCTACGGGACAACATATCGCTTTTGGCACAAATAAAGCATTTTTTTTTCTTATAATGCTGGATGGGAAGCTTTTTTTGCTCAATTGTGAACACTAACATGTCTCCACGTTAACCAATGCCATTAGTTTTTTTTTTTTTTTAATGGAAAGACTACATCAAGGGAAATTTAGAAAATTCAATAACTAAATTAAACAAAATAAATATTCAAGAATGACGAGCTCAATAACAAGTATACTTGACAAGAAAAATTTGAAAATTTCAGTGATTACATATCATTTGTAGTTTTAACGTGGTATTTCCTTTCATGTTATCCGGAATTCATATTTTAAAAATTAGAAATATTTCTGAACAAGTATGCATACACGTGCCATGATGTGTGTTGATATTCAGACACACAATAACAATCTAATTATGATGTCATTCAATTAACTGATTATTAAATCGAATTTTGTTTTTCTACTTTTATTTGTAATAAGAATTAACTAGGGAAGAGTATAAAAAAAAAATACAAATCTATTGTGTTTGTATCAATTCAATTCCAAAATTTTTAATGGGATCAAATTAATCGCTGATCTTCCTCCGTGACACATTGGTCTTTGATGTAGCATTTTTAAATAATATTTAATCATTTATTAAATTTTTTTTTTTTTTCTTCTTTCTTTTCCTTCTTTCCTTCTTTTCTTTTTTTGCCTTTGTTTCTTTTCTTTTTTCCCCCTTTCTTCCTTTTTTTTAGCCTCCATGATGGCCGGTGGAGATTGCCGTTTGCCAATGAGGGCAAGGGCCTAAATAACCTCATCGGCCTTTGGTGGGGGTTGAGCAAGGCCACCCCTCACCTAGCCCCACCAGAGGTTGGTGAGAGCTAGGAACCTCTCTAGCCTCGCTTGAATGAGGCCCTTCAATGCCATAGGCCAGTGAGTGTAGGTGGGGGCCGGCCTCACATGGACAAGGCCCCTCGCCATCCAGGCAGGGTCGCCCTTGCCATAGGATCCCCACACCAAATCTGGTGAGGGTTGGCCTTGTTGGTCTTTGGCCGGTCCTTGCCAAAGTCTTGCGAAGGCTTTTCAGCAATCATGGGCCCTCACCAGATTTGGCAAGGCTTGGGCTTGCCTATAGCTAGTGATGGCTTCTTGACCCTTGCCCTCCTTAGCAGTCGGCAACCTCCGCCAACGATCATGGAGGCTAGCCAAGGAAAATAATAAAGAAAAAGCCAAAAAAAAAAAAAAGGAAAAGATAGGGAAAAAAAGAAAAAGAAAAGGAAAAAATTAATAAAAATTTCAAAAAATAATTATATATTACATGTACACATCAGCTTCAGTAGTGCCATGTAGGACAACTGTCGTTCATGTCATCAATTCTCGGCATAAATTGATCAAATGGACTCAATTAGTACTAATGTGAAAAATATTTAAGAATAAATTGGTTAAATTGAAAAGTTTATGACTGAATTGATTCAATATAATAGGTTTATGACTCTTTTGGTATTTTTCCTGAATTAGTGACAAGTATATTTTTGATAGATAGTTCAACAATACTAAAAAAACAGAGTAAAAGTATCTAGAAATGTGCCAAGGAATGAAGCAGATGTGGGAATACTAGACAAGCTCAGTAAGAAGTGGTTTTTAATCTGTGGTTACTGAAACTTAATGCAGGAATACTAGAAGCAAATGTAGGAATAGACAAACAACCCAGTGCATGCAGCTTCAACATCTTAAGTGGTGAACTAGAGAAAACTTAATCCTGTTTAAATTTGGTTTTACATGACTATGAATCTTTTGATATGTGATGAATGCCAAATGCCGGCCTTGTTGCTCTCAAGGAGTCACGTCGAATGGCTCTCCAGTAGCTGGGAACAAGCAAAAGGGAGTATACTAAACGAGCATTCTTGCTTCGTCTCGTCAAGTCATTCTCAATAAAACCTTCGATTCAGAGGTAGTTTCTACCTAGGAGATTAGGTTTGAGTGCCAGAAATGAAATTTCAAAGTGGACAGAGGAACTAACTTAATAGATTTGAACACTGGACGGTGGTTGATTCATCTCACTTCCAGCATTTTGTCATAGAGCCTCATATACTACATGGAACTAACAAAGAAAACACATCAAAGCCATGAGAATAAAAATAATATTGTTTTTTCACGAGAATATAATGGACAAAAGTAGGCATCCAATAAAATTATAAAAGGGTTGACCTGACCAAAATCGCACTTCAAAGATTAAAATGTAAATAAAGCAGGCCAAGATAAAAGGAATTAAAACTAAAAGGGAGACGCCGAGCTGATGGCTTTCCACCAAAAATTTTCTCAAGTTTCTTAATTTGTTTAACTGGCATCTTGGAGAAATTAAAATTTAAAACTCTTACTTGGTGGATTTCCTCAAATTTCACTAAGTGAGATTCAAGGAGAAAAAACAACATAAAGAAACATGTAATTATTGAGTAGGATTAGCTTGCCGGCAAGAAAATTACACGGAGTGGTATTAAATAGACTATAATTTCCACGATTGAAAAAAAGAAAAAACAACCTTAAAAAATCCTAATGTCTATAATTATTGTTGACGCCTAAAATTTCATTTTAATTAATTAGGTTTTACTTTTGTTTTTTATTTTTTATTTTATCTTTTTTCGGATGATAAATAAACAAAGAAAAAAGCAGAAAAGAAACAAAATAGAAAAAGAAGCAGAAGCAGCCCTCACATGGGCCTGAGAGCACACGCGCAGAGGGCGCGACACAAGATGAGCGGATGGACGGCGACGCGCGTGGGGCGGCAGCTGGTGGACAGGTGGCGGATGGGACGTCGGTTCGGCCGGCGGAGGCCGTTTGGCGCATGGGGACCGGCGGTCGAAGCTCCGTCGACCGGCTGCCCCTCGCCTATAAATAGGCCCCCGTTTCCGTCGTTGAGGGAGGGGCCGAGAGCGATCGAAGGCTGCAAAGTTTCAAGCTTCCTATTGAGAGACTTGAGAAGGGGATCTGAGGTCGAGCAAGCCCAGATTCGAAGGCTCGCGGCCGGAGAAGGAGAGATTCCGCCGGAGAGACACACGGACAGAGAGATCAAAAGCTTGCGAGCGTCGGAAGCTTCCCTCAAGAGACTTCGAGGGAGGCCCGAACACTTGCAAGTCCAGATCCGAGGGAGCCCAGAGAGGATCTGAGGCGGCCAGCTCCGATTACTTCCACCGAGAGACATCGGAGGAGGTCCGAGAGCCGGCCAGCCGGAGATCCAGATCTGGTCGAGTGGGGTTGGCCTAGGTCCGAGGGAACCCTAGATTCGCGAAGAGGGTTGCCGAAGAGAAACCAACGAAAGCCACCGCCGCGAGTCGTACCCGACGCCAACGCCACGCCAGATCTGAGAGGCCGCCGTCGCTGCTGGTTGCCATCGCCGCCATCATCACCGTCAAACCCATTGTTGTCGTCGTTTGCCCGGCGACCTCTTAGCCTCCCTCAGCAACGGCCGCGAAGAGACGAGTGTGGAGAGAGGCACCCGTCGGGTCTGAACCGGGTCAGGCGAAACCCCCATCCGGGTAGGGTTTCTCCCTATTCGGGTCCTCTAGGCCTAACCGTGTGGGCTGTTTTTGTGCATAAATGGGCCTGGGTAGTTCATGGGCTTGGAAAAAGAAAAAAGGGGAGAAAAATTTGAGTAGGGCCCGCGTCGCGGGCCCGTTTGCGTTTCAGGCTGGCCCGGGTCGGACCCAACCCGCGGATCCGACCCGGGTCATTTTTATATTATTTTAAATAAAAAATAAAAAATAAATACTTTATTTTAAAAAAATCAAAAAAATCAAAAAATGTTTTATTTTCAAAAAATATTTAAAAATGTGCTAAAAATGTTTTATTTAAAAAAAATCGAGAAAAATAAAAAAAGTAATTTATTTTCCAAAAAAATCAAAAAAATCAAAAATATTCCATACTTTCCAAAAAAATGTCAAAAATCCAAAAAAGGCCAAAAATTCATGAAAAAGCCAAAAAAAGTCAGAAAAAGCCAAAAGGACTTGTATTTTTCCAAAAAATACCAAAAATCCCAAAAAATCCCTTTTGTGTCCAAAAAATTAGAAAATGGCTAAAAAAAAAATGTTTTTCCTCTAAAAATGCATGGAAAACTCCTCGAATATCAAAAAACCTCGGGGTTTAAACAAGATTAGGTATCGAAAGGGCATTAGTGATTAACTAGTGTAATCAAGTCCCGATCCTAATTTCTCTAGTTGCGCAGAGTGAGTATTTCTCCGATACTTCACTTGGGTTTCTAATCAACCCACCCCAAATCGATTAGTGGCGACTCCAATTTAAAATTTGATTTACGGGTTAAAAAATTGAACCATTAAGTCGTGAATTTGTGAACTTGGGAGAGTCCGGGCTTAACTAAATTCAGCCGAGCCATTAGCCTCCTTGGGCGCTCGTACTCGATCTCGGGCGTCGGAAAAAAAAGAGGTCGCGACAGCTTGGCGACTCCGCTGGGGACTTTGAGGACTTAGGCCATTTTATCTTTGTTTAAATGCTTTGCTGACTTGGGTTTTTTTTCTTTTGTGCAGGGTAATAGCTTAAAGTTTTTTTATTCTGTCAAAATAAAATGTTTTGTGATTATAAACTGTTGTGCATGCTTTACTGTTTTAAACACTACACATGGCACACATAACCCGGCCGCCGGACCTAGGCCGCCATAGGATTTCTAGGATGGTGTTAAGAAAGATACGACCTCGAACGCGAGACTGCGATGTAGAGGTTGCCTTTCTTTTCCCCGAATTTCTTAGCCGAGGTTAGGAGGGTATGCTGCTAACGCGAGATTGCGATGGGCGGATACCTTTTTAATTTCATCAAGCCTTCTGAGTTAGAAATCGAGCCGCACGTCCCATGCGCATGTCTTTGTGCTTGCCATTTTTCTTTAAAAGCAAAGTGATTTCTTTACTTTTACTCGGTCTTTTATTTGGCCCATGGCAATGTAGGATAAACTTTTCAAGTCCCAGTTTATATGTGATGGGAAAAGACGATATCCAGTTCATTCCTGCTCCCAAGGCGGAGCTCTTCAGATGGTGGGGTCAATTAGATCAATTTGCCCAGGAGCGCGTGAAGGCCAAAATTGGTCATCTCCTATCGTTGATCCAAATCACTGTTCGTCCCGAAGTCATACAAGCCATGGCACATTTTTGGTGCCCGAAGACAATTACTTTTATATTCGGTAGGTTTGAGCTAACCCCAACCTTGGAAGAATACAGCATCATCACTGGAATGCCTCTTGAGAAAAAGCTTGTCAAGCCATCGATAGGCGCCCTCCCATGGCGCAGGTTAGCACGACTTTTAGGAACTGGAATCCATGTCATGAGACAAATTCTTGAATGCAACCATAATACCTGCCCACTAGAATTTATGAATGCCTGTTTCCAAAATCAGCCTATGACCCCGAAAAGTGAGATTTTCCTCCTAGCCTTTTTCGGACTCATCATCTTCCCCCATCAAAGAAATGCCATAACTCCCAAGATGGCATGGATAGTTGATCAGATCTTAAGAGGGGGAATTATGTCAACATGATTTTAATCTGAAACATTCTTGTCTTTTAATCGTTTTAAAGACAACTCGGAGAAAATCATGCGAGCCTCTCCTGAAATTTTACAAGTTTAGTTCTTTTCTCACCTAAGCGAATTTCGAGACTTCATGCGATCGCACGAAACAAATGCTTTTGAAAATCCATTACAAAAATTTATGGTTTTAGGACCGTACATTTTCAATCAAAGCTGTTTAAATTGGGTAAGCTTCCTAAGAAACCCAGCTCCTGAGGCATTCCAATGGTGTGCTGGCTGGTTCCATGAAAAAAGGGCCCGTTTTGCTTACATGCGCACCCGCCCAATTCCGTTGCTTGGTCTCACCGATGCCATTCCCTACTACCCGTATCGGTAGCACGACAATATGGAGCCCTTCAGGAGATCCCACCGCCTTTCTAGATGATGGTCCCTCCAGTTCTTTTCAACACAAGCCATGACTATGAATTCGAAATTTCTACTGCTGAGGAAACCTGGGACAAGTGCCATCATAAAAGGATTGTGATAGCTGAAGGGCTTGAGGGAGAAGAAAAAGCCCACCACGCCTCCATGTCCTACATCCACAACCATTGTATCCCGACAAGATGGAAGCCATTAGTCCCTCGCTCAGTCAGCGAGAGCAGCCAGCACGAGCAAGTAGAGCTCATGGAGAGAGATTTGGGAATGGACTGGATGCACACCTCAGAACCAGTTCAAGGAAGTAGGCGTCCTCGCAAGAGCAAGGCTCCCCGTCACATATAAATTAGCAATCATGTGCCCCTTAGTGTAAATAGTGTGAAAGTTTTGTCCCATTGTTTAGGGACTCTTGTTTAATATCTAGTATTTCATCCTGTCTTTTCAGTTTCAAGTTCTAGATGTCAGAAGTCTGTAGTCTATGAAATCCCCTTTTGTTGAATAAAAAAGCAGTTAGACCATTGCCATGGGTCATTTTTTTGTTTACTTTCATACTCATTCATTGTTTTCGCAAACGGCAGGTAATTATGAATCACCAGCCACTAGTAGCTCGTGCATGGCCTCATGCGCTAAGGCGCGATCATAATGATGTACAAAATCGTCTCATTAACATTGAAGACGGCATAGGACAGATGTCCATTGTCCTTCAACAACTCTCGAAACAAATGAAATCCACTCAAGTCAAACCCAACTCTGTAGTTGCCTTAAACGCCATCATGACACCCGCAAATTCGCCAGGAAATAACCAGTACCATAGACAATTTGAAAGGATCATGAAAAAGTTAAACCAGCTGCGGGAGCAGAGTCCCATGGACCTATCCAATTACGCCAGCATTGAGATCCCTGAAAAACTCAAAGCACCTGAATGCGAAAGGTATGCTGATACCTCCCGTCCAAAGACCTACTTGCAAGCTTACCTGGTTCAAAGGATGATTCAATCGTACCAATCGAACTTGATTGGCCCTGCCTTGCGATGGTACATTGTTAGGAAGATTAGTCCCCTTAAAGCCTGGAGGGAATTAATTCATGTTTTCCATCAAGAATACGATATTGACATCACCCCTGACATCACCTTGCCCTACGAAGAGCCAATGATCGCAGAGCATAAGGAGCTGTTAGCCGCTGAGATAGGAGAGGAGCATGTCAATGAAGCCTTGCATGATAAATGGGCAGTTGAGCAACTTCCTGTTACTGGAAAATTTCCCACTAGGAAAGGCAATGAGCCTTTGTACGAGGTCAAAGACACAGAGTCTGTTCAAGAGTGGGGCACAACTAGACAACTCCCCAAGCTTACTCCAAGAGCTAGGGTCCAAAGAATACCAACCCCTATCAACCTGAAAAGTGAATCAGACAGTGAAACTCTAATGTCTCTCACTTCCCTTGACATAATCAAGTTAGCAAAACGAAGGGCCTTACTCAAAAGGTCTGGACCAAAAGCCAAGAAAAGAAAGCCCAAGCAGATAGATTCAGCATCTACCGAAGAGCCATCGCACCAAAGCTTTGAACATTCCCAAGAATACAACTTTGAGGGCCACCATCCTCTTAAGTACAATCCTGAAGACTTCCCGGCCCTAGAATACAATCCCAAAGACTTCCAGCGTTATTTCAACAATGAAACTGACGATTCATCGTATAACTGTTTCCTACTCTCATCCGAAGATGAAGGCCTGTCAGAAGAAGAAACATACGTCTTTATCCGCTACGATCCTAACGAAGTACTAAACTCGTCCCCTGACCATGAGGATAGCTTCAATGCTTCATCCTCATTCGGGAATTTTGACCAAGAAGAAAGCAATGGAGTAATCTCGGCAGAATCCAACTTCCCTGAAACAGAAAAATTCACCACTACAACAGATATGCAGTGGGAAAACCAGCGGCCTAGCCAAGACATACCCGGCTCGTCTTGCCTTCGTAGGATCATGACCCCTATAGAAATGTGGATACCCGATCTCTGCAAGTATAACGGCACAACTTGTCTTGTGGCCCACTTGCAATATCTCCATGCGGAAATGAGTCGGTACTATGGCCCGATGTCGTTCACAACTCAGGCATTCCAAGAAACTCTTACGGGGTCTGCATTGCAATGGTTCATCACGGCAAATATTTATCTCTTAAAAAATTGGAATGAGCTGACTTCCACATTCTTGCATCAGTACCAAAACCAGATTGGAACTGAATTGCCTTGTGAAAGTTTAGCTCACTTCACAAGAAGACCAATGGAGGATTTCCAAGCATACGCAGGGAGGTGGAGAGCTTTCATGCTGCAAACCTGCCCTCAAGCGGCTGAAGAGGAGTTAATGAAGCGGTTCATAGAAGCTTTGTCCCGCAAGCATTGCTGTTGGCTGCATGGGTTACACTTCCATAGCTTCGCGAGGTAGTCATCGCATGCGAATACTTCGAGTCTCAAGGCGAGGAATTCAAGCACGCTTAGCTTCAAGACAAAGCACTATCGAAGCACTCCTTTACATAGGGGTTTTCATGAGTTTTACTTGTTTTTATAATTTCATGTTTCTTATTTTGTCTAGTGTGCTACTATTGTATTTTCCATTCCAAGTACTCTATTGTACAATTATAATATTTTGAGAGCATGAGGTGGTACCCCAAACTAGCCCAGTGATGTTATCCAACCATGAAAAGAAAATATCATCCAAGGAGAATACTGAGGGCTGGGCTTCCTCATGCTTTTTCTCCCCCATAAACGTATTTTGAAAATATTTCATCACCCAAAAGCTTTTGTTAAAATAAGATGATAAATTTAACCGTGTTTGCCTTTCTGACTCATTCGCTTAATGTCTCAAAAGATCATTCCCATCCCCTTTGACTTAGTGTGACAGGGGGCATTTGAAGCAAGCGCATCAGGCGAACTCACCAAATTCAAAGACACCCTGCCAAGAAAACAGGGGCAAATAGAAAGAATCATCCTACACCAAAAGAGGGTAAGTCTTATCCTCTGAATATAATTTGGAAATGATGTCTTCTCTCTTCTATTTACAGGATACAAAAGATGAGACGTAATAGGTACAGGCATAGAGTTGAGATCGAAGCATCCATGACATACCTCACTCCTGCCCAGCTCCATCCTAAGCTAAAAGACTATCTTGTCGCACGACGCGCCCAAACGGCTAGATGTTACAGTATCAACTTCAACATAAGGAAGGAGTTCCTCCTCTTCCTTTTAAGTGATTACTGTCAACAGGGAGAAAATCTAGACAGTCAATGCGATCTATAGCCCCACACCCTGGATAATGACTTTGGAATTTAGAAGCTTCACTCCATACGCATATTCTCGCAAGAAGTAATTACCATAAGAGAATTGGAGGTTTTGATTGTCCATCTCAGATTCCATAGAAGCTTGAAGTACATGATTTTGCTCAATGCTGCTAATGGTGATATAGTCAAAGACAGAAGGAGAAATTCCACAGAAGGAAGGCGTTGAAGATGAATCAACAACCAGCAATCATGCATACATGGTCATAAATGAGGGAGGCCAATTGAAGGAAACATTGAACTATGCCAAGATAAAAGGGCCATCATCGACATTCAAATATCTTTAGGAGCTAGCACATACAAACTCTGGAGAAGGGTAATTTGGTATCGTTTCCAATACTCCCGCTATCTGAACCCGCTTTTGACATATTTTCCCTATTTGACAGGAAGCATCACAACTCAAGAACCAAACTCAATGATTAGATTTGACAAATCAATACTGGCCAAGCTAGTATACAGAAATGGCTTGCATCGAATTCACCTGACTTCGTGTAAAAGGACATGCCATCCATAAGAGAATAATTGACTTGATAAAGTGGAAGACACGAGACTTCATGTCCTCCTTGTACTTCAGGTTCACCCAATCATCTACAAACCAGTGAAGGGTAAAGTTGTATCGATTCCAGTTATTCGACTCTTGAAAGAGTTCATGACTAACACATTCCCTCTTGTTTGTTGCAGGATCACTTGACTGTCAAAAGCAAAGATAACAAATCAATGAGAGGCATGACAGACTCTCCCAAGCAAAACGGCATCTCAAATATTGCCAAAGCAAATGATAGAGATCCTTCAAGCCTCAATTCACCTTTAATTTTGGCCCTGTTGATTGATCCATTTTTAGCTTCTCCTCTGCAAAAGGCAAGAGTAGAAATTCCTAATCAGATTCCCAATCCCTGGTTGATCATTCATATGTCATGTCCCTAACCAATAGGGATAACCATCAACACCCCTTTGTAAATAACTCTTTTAAATGTTCAAATTTCAACACATTTGTGAATACCGTTTCACCAAGCAAGCACCCTTAAAGCTGTTAGTAAGTTTTTCTTGAGTAAAAACCATTCATTTTGAAAACACAAACTCTTTCGCATCATATGCTGCATGCTTTTTCCAAATGGATTTCGCATGATGATTTTGTCTGTTTAAATCGCCGATTCCATTAAGGATTATTAGAATAGACGGCTAAATGAAGAATACAAGATTAATCGAGCATGCTAGATGAGGCGCGTCAAAATGATGAAAGGCAAGCCATATCCTATACACATTCCCCTATCTATACACTTGTGAGATGAGTGCAGAAGATTCCATGACTGCAGGGTAAAGAGTTCTCTCGCGAATGGTACGATAACCAAAACAGTGAGAGGCATTTCATTGCTCACCCCTTTGAGCTCCTTACACTGGTGAAATTTCTGTCCTACCCCCGTCAAAGAACCACCCCACACTGGGGCAGATCGAAGGCAAAACAGCATCACTAGGTGAGAAGAGAGATAGAAATTTTCTTGCTTGCACTTGTATCAATCTTTGAGTGTTCTTATTGCATATGAACACTCGCGTTAATTTAAGTGCCCTAGAGTCGTGAAGAGCAATTCTTTATTTACGCACTTGTATCCATAGTACAACTCAATTGAGTCTGTAAATTCACCCCCACATGGAGGCAAAGCAGAAGCCACTGTCGTTTGAGCAACATAATCAAGAGTGCCAACAAAAGATGAAGACTCCATAGTCTAACAAAGGCGTTTGCTTGAACTTGCCAAGATCAATTCCTCAAGCAACAAGAGTAAAAACTAGGGCATAAAAAAGCAGTGTACCTGGTAAAAGCAAGGTCAATGCCCATGAATGAAAAATTGAGATGAGAAATAAGGGCATGAAAAAAACAGTGTGCCTGGTAAAAGCAAGGCCGATGCCCCAAACAAAAATACAGCCATTTGTATTCCCAAGAGGAATTGTTGTTTAATTAATACAACCTCCATCCGACCGTGAAGAAAGACTAGTGACAAATGTCAAGACAATCGCCAACTCTCACCCTCTTCCATGTGAGTCAAGACTACGTTACATTCCCATTATAAAGGTCTCTTCAGACTAGGGGCACTTCAATTAACGTAGGATTTCATGTGTACATAAGCATCGCTCGAAGAAGTACGAGCAAGATTATTCTATCTCTTTTCGCAGGGTTCTTGACTTGTAAACCCGAAGATGATCGTGCATTTTTGTCCATCAGCTTCGACCTTGATGGTCCCCTTTGATGAACCGCTAACCAATACTTCACCACAATTTCAACAAAGGCCTCTCACATTGGTAAAGTCGTACTACTTGCGAGAATACTCGGACCCCTGCTGACATGATGACAGTGAGATAGTGTGGTCCTTATAAATCCTGCATCAATGGTCAGGATAGCATTTTCCATGAGAGTGAGCGAAAAGTCCTTTCAGACTGAAAGTCCCTCATCTGGCATGCTCAAAGCATCTATATTCCGAATAAATGTTGTCTTTCAAAATCTTCCCCAGTGGAATTCGAATGATACAAAATTGACAAGATTGTCATGCATAAATCACATTTGAATTTATGAATTTACAGTATATACAATCATGTGTGCATATTGTGCAAATAGCAAACATACTCTCAGAGATCAGAGATATTGCCAGGTAAGCATGTCTCTGTTTGTCTTAAAGTACCTATCACTGTCTAGGTACTCTCTTATTGACACTTGACCTATTTGAGTCGTCCATTGAGTTTGGGTGCTTGCAGTTGTCTAAGTACCCCCTTTATCTTTAAGTACCCACCACTTGCTGAGTGCTCCCTTTTATCGACACTCGCCCCGTTCAAGTTGTCCCTAGAGTATTGGTACTTGTGACTGACCAAGTATCCATTTATCATTGAATACCTACTGTTGTCTAGGTATCCCTATTGTCTTTAAGTACCGACCACCGTTCGGATACTTCCTTTTCCTGACACTCGACCTGTTCGAGTTGTCCCCAGAGTATTAATACTCGTGACTGACCAAGTATTTCTTGGAATACCTACTGCTGTTTAGGTATCCCCATATCGTCAAGTACTCACCGTTGTCCAGGTATTTCTCTTTCATAACACTCAGCTCGTCCAAGTTGTCCCCAAATAATATAGCAGCTGTTCAAGCATTCCATTACTTTGTTTGGCACTGCCGCCCAGGTATGCTTTCTAGCACTTGGACCAGCCTGAGTGGTCCCACATCATATCATTAAATACTTGTGTTTATCCAAGTATTCCAATATTTTGTACACCTGCGGCTACCCAGGTGCTCTACCCATTTTAAATGCCTGCAGCCATCCGGGTAAGCCTCATGCTACATTCAAGTTTATGTTACCAGGATGTGGGAGACCTTCACGAATATCTCAGGTTCGCCCTCGATATTCCCAACTACCAGGAGGTGAGAGACCTTCACGAATATGCGGGGCACGCCCTCGATATTCCCAATTACCAGGAGGTAAGAGACCTTCACGAATATCTCAGGTACGTCCTCGATATTCCCATTTACTAGGAGGTGAGGAACCTTCACGAATATCCAAGGTACGTCCTCGATATTCCCAATTACTAGGAGGTAAGAGACCTTCACGAATATCTCAGGTACGTCATCGATATTCCCATTTACCAAGAGGTGAGAGACCTTCACGAATATCCAAGGTACGTCCTTGATATTCCCAACTACCAGGAGGTGAGAGACCTTCACGAATATGCGGGGCACGCCCTCGATATTCCCAATTACCAGGAGGTAAGAGACCTTCACGAATATCTCAGGTACGTCCGCGATATTCCCATTTACTAGGAGGTGAGAGACCTTCACGAATATCCAAGGTACGTCCTTGATATTCCCAATTACTAGAAGGTGAGAGACCTTCACGAATATCTCAGGTACGTCCTCGATATTCCCATCTACCAGGAGGTGAGAGACCTTCACGAATATCTCAGGTACGCCCTCGATATTCCCATTACTAGGAGGTGAGAGACCTTCACGAATATCCAAGGTACATCATTGATATTCCCAATTACCAGGAGGTGAGAGACCTTCACGAATATCTCAGGTACGTCCTCGATATTCCCATCTACCAGGAGGTGAGAGACCTTCACGAATATCTCAGGTACGCCCTCGATATTCCCATTACTAGGAGGTGAGAGACCTTCACGAATATCCAAGGTACATCATTGATATTCCCAATTACCAGGAGGTGAGAGACCTTCACGAATATGCGAGGCACGCCCTCGATATTCCCAATTACCAGGAGGTAAGAGACCTTCACGAATATCTTAGGTACGTCCTCGATATTCCCATTTACCAGGAGGTGAGGGACCTTCACGAATATCCAAGGTACGTCCTTGATATTCCCAATTACCAGGAGATGAGAGACCTTCACGAATATCTCAGGTACGCCCTTGATATTCCCATCTACCAGGAGGTGAGAGACCTTCACGAATATCTCAGGTACGCCCTCGATATTCCCACTACCAGGATGTGAGAGACCTTCATGAATATCTTAGGTACGCCCTCGATATTCCCATTACCAGGAGGTGAGAGACCTTCACGAATATCCAAGGTACGTCCTCGATATTCCCAATTACCAGGAGGTGAGAGACCTTCACGAATATGCGGGGCACGCCCTCGATATTCCCAATTACAAGTCGGTGAGAGACCTTCACGAATATCTTAGGTACGCCCTCGATATTCCCAATTGCCAAGAGGTGAGAGACCTTCACGAATATTCGAGGCATGTCCTCAATATTGCCCTTTACCAGGAGGCGAGAGACCTTCACGAATATGCGAGGCACGTCCTCAATATTCCCAATTACCAGTCGGTGAAAAACCTTCATGAATATCCAAGGTACGTCATCGATATTCTAACTACCAAGAGGTGAGAGACCTTCACCAATATCCCAGGTATGCCCTCAATATTTCCCAATTGCCAGGAGGTGGGATACCTTCACAAATATCCAATGTATGTTATCAATATTTCCAATTATTAAGTACCCATTCGATACTTGTGAATGCCCAAGTATCCCCCAAGAATTCATACCGGTGATCATCCAAGTACCCATTCAATGCCTATGGTCAGCCAAATACCCATTTTGACGCCTGCAAAAGCCCAGATACCCTTCAGGTTAGTACTTGTGAATATCCAGGTACTCTTTGATATGCTTGTGAATGTCTAGGTATCTTCCAGAATTGATGCCCTGAGAAAGGTCGGCACATTCTCCCGAGAAAGGTCGGGTTCCAACTGGTGTCTTCGACAGAAGTCAGATGCCCCACAAATCGATGCCCTGAGAAAGGTCGGTGCATCCTCTCGAGAAAGGTCGGGTTCCATCCAGTGTCTTTGACAGAAGTCAGACACCCCAACAAATACGATGCCCTGAGAAAGGTCGGCGCATCTCCCGAGGAAAATCAAGTACCAGCTGTTGTCTTTGACAGAGGTCAGACACCTCCCACAAAACAGATGCCCTGAGAAAGGTCGGCGTATCTCCCGAGAAAGGTCGGGTACCAACTGGTGTCCTCGATACAAATTAGGCACCCACAAATGAGATGCCCTGAGAAAGGTCGGTGCATCTCCCGTCAAGGCAACCGAAGAAAGGTTCGGGTCCTAGACAAAACACTGATTACTCCAACAGGCGACCGAAGAATGGTTCGGGTCCTAGAGGAGCAATCTCCCGTCAAGGCGACCGAAGAAAGGTTCGGGTCCTCGACAAATCATTGATTGTTTTAACAGGCGACCGAAGAATGGTTCGGGTCCGAGACAAACCACTAATTACTCCAACAGACGACTAAAGAATGGTTCGGGTCGTAGAGAAGCACTTTCCCGTCACGGCGACCGAAGAATGGTTCGGGTCCGAGACAAACCCTTGATTACTCCAACAGGCGACCGAAGAATGGTTCGGGTCCTAGAGGAGCAATCTCCCGTCAAGGCGACCGAAGAAAGGTTCGGGTCCTCGACAAACCATTGATTGTTTTAATAGGCGACCGAAGAATGATTCGGATCCTAGAGGAGCAGTCTCCCGTCAAGGCGATCGAAGAAAGGTTCGGGTCCTAGACAAATCTTATTGCTCTAACAGACGACCGAAGAATGGTTCGAGCCCTGGAAAAGCAACCTCTTCATATCTGATACTTGCCAAACTCGGAGTTCACACCCTATCTCACTCACTCCCGGTAAGTAACTACAGGTATCTTCTTATTTGTCTTAGTATATGTAATGTTATATTGCTCTTTTTACATAGGATAATAAGTCATAAATAAAATATAATCTGCTACGCATATATGGACAAAATTTAGGCATCAGTTTGTCTTTGAATGCAACCTCTGCGAGCTCACCTTCAAAGAGGGGCAGCTGTTGACGCCTAAAATTTCATTTTAATTAATTAGGTTTTACTTTTGTTTTTTATTTTTTTATTTTATCTTTTTTCGGATGATAAATAAACAAAGAAAAAAGCGGAAAAGAAACAAAATAGAAAAAGAAGCAGAAGCAGCCCTCACATGGGCCTGAGAGGCCCATTTCTGCCTCAGCCCGGCCCATTTGGGTCATCTTCTTCCTCCGTCTGCCTCTGCAGCACACGCGCAGAGGGCGCAACACCGGATGAGCGGATGGACAGCGACGCGCGTGGGGCGGCAGCTGGCGGACAGGTGGCGGATGGGACGTCGGTTCGGCCGTCGAAGGCCGTTTGGCGCACGGGGACCGGCAGTCGAAGCTCCGTCGACCGGCTGCCCCTCGCCTATAAATAGGCCCCCGTTTCCGTCGTTGAGGGAGGGGCCGAGAGCGATCGAAGGCTGCAAAGCTTCAAGCTTCCTACTGAGAGACTTCAGAAGGGAAGCCGAGGTCGAGCAAGCCCAGATTCGAAGGCTCGCGGCCGGAGAAGGAGAGATTCCGCCGGAGAGACACATGGACAGAGAGATCAAAAGCTTGCGAGCGTCGGAAGCTTCCCTCGAGAGACTTCGAGGGAGGCCCGAACACCTACAAGTCCAGATCCGAGGGAGCCCAGAGAGGATCTGAGGCGGCCAGCTCCGATTACTTCCACCGAGAGACATCGGAGGAGGTCCGAGAGCCGGCCAGCCGGAGATCCAGATATGGTCGAGTGGGGTTGGCCTAGGTCCGAGGGAACCCTAGATTCGCGAAGAGGGTTGCCGAAGAGAAACCAGCGAAAGCCGCTGCCGCGAGTCGTGCCCGACGCCAACGCCACGCTAGATCTGAGAGGCCGCCGTCTCTGCTGGTTGCCATCGCCACCATCATCGCCATCAAACCCATTGTTGTCGTCGTTTGCCCGGCGACCTCTCAGCCTCCCTCAGCAGCAGCCGCGAAGAGACGAGTGTGGAGAGAGGCGCCCGTCGGGTTTGAACCGAGTTAGGCGAAACCCCCATCCGGTTAGGGTTTCTCCCTATTCGAGTCCTCTAGGCCTAACCGTGTGGGCTGTTTTTGTGCATAAATGAGCCTGGGTAGTTCATGGGCTTGGAAAAAGAAAAAGGGGAGAAAAATCTGAGTCGGGCCCGCAACGCCGGCCCGTTTGCATTTCGGGCTGGCCCGGGTCGGACCCAACCCGCGGATCCGACCGGGTCATTTTTATATTATTTTAAATAAAAAAATAAAAATAAATACTTTATTTAAAAAAATCAAAAAAATCAAAAAATGTTTTATTTTCAAAAAATATTTAAAAATGTGCTAAAAATGTTTTATTTAAAAAAATCGAGAAAAATAAAAAAAAGTAATTTATTTTCCAAAAAAATCAAAAAAATCAAAAAATATTCCATACTTTCCAAAAAAATGTCAAAAATCCAAAAAAGGCCAAAAATTCATGAAAAAGCCAAAAAAAGTCAGAAAAAGCCAAAAGGACTTGTATTTTTCCAAAAAATACCAAAAATCCCAAAAAAATCCCTTTTGTGTCCAAAAAATTAGAAAATTGCTCAAAAAAATGTTTTTCCTCTAAAAAATGCATGGAAAACCCCTCGAACATCCAAAAAACCTCAGGGTTTAAACAAGATTAGGTACCGAAAGGGCATTGGTGATTAACTAGTGTAATCAAGTCTCCGATCCTAATTTCTCTGGTTGCGCAGGAGTGAGTATTTCTCCCGATACTTCACTTGGGTTTCTAATCAACCCACCCCAAATCAATTAGTGGCGACTCCAATTTAAAATTTGATTTACAGGTTTAAAAATTGAACCATTAAGTCGTGAATTGGTGGACTTGGGAGAGTCCGGGCTTAACTAAATTCAGCCGAGCCATTAGCCTCCTTGGGCGCTCGTACCCGATCTCGGGCGTCGGAAAAAAAAAGAGGTCGCGACAATTATAAAGATGAAATAGGGTGGCAAATCATCTCATTTTATAAAATTAGTGCTAACTAGTCGTGTCACTCATTTCAAGATCAAAATATTTCAATTTAACATTTTATTGCAAATTTGTGAAAGATTGTCAAACTCGTGTCAATTTTAAATAAACCGCGTTGTTCTATATTGTGTTCAATTTAGACTCGGGTTTCTCAATAAATTCATACCTTATTCAAATCGTGTTTTCTTTTTGCATTAAAAATTACAATCCAAGTATATTTATGTTCATTTTAAAAAGATTTGGAAAAAAAAAATGAAACCCCAATTTATCTATCTGATATGCCTATTATATAGTTACTATTCTCTACTTGTGATTTCTCAAATATCATGTGATTAGTTTCTTTAAGTAGTGGTTCTGTTGCCCTCTGCAAGTAAAATAGAAAGGTGGTTAGAAGTTGTACCGTTACTCATAGAAAGCAACGGTACTGTTATGCGAGTTACTCTGGCCTATACAAAGAAAGCAAAACTACAATCAAGAAGTGGTTCACCTCAAATTCGTTTAAATCTTCTCGTTCCCTCCACGTGTGCGTTTCTTCGTTCTGCGACTGGGGATCTCTCTAGCTTTCTTGCTAGGGTTCTTGGGAGTTTCTGCAACTGCTTCTGATTCTTCCTGTAAAAGCTTTCTTTCACTAGTGAAGTGAAAATTCGATGAGCACAGGAGGCGAAGAAGATTTTTGAAATCGTGGAGTGATATAGAGTTTCCATCAATTGAGGGAGATCTTTTCATCGGAGGGTTTTCCCGATAATACCCACAATTCGATGGCGAATCCTTCGAACGACAGTGGCGATCCGATTGAGGGACACATTGATCGTCGCTTAAGTGAACCACCCAGAGTTAAGAACTTCAGGACCAGAAGAGGACCGTTTTCTCTCCTTAGGATTGGCCAATACCAAGGTACAATCATACCTTACATGCCCGTGGGTAAAGATACATACAGGATCATCGATTTGTCTTTCATTCTCTTGTGTCATTGATGTGGAAAAATCTGCAGATACAATCTTGAACGTACCTCATATGACGGCGAAGTGGTACCACACGAGGAAACAACTGAATTAGGAGATACTGAAAGATGGTCTGAAGAAGAAAATCGTCGTTAAGTGGTCGAACATTTCAGCCATAAAATTTGTATACGGCGACGACCAAGAAGTTCTTGACGTTGCAGGGATGGATTTGTGATTTTTACTTGGTATTTAGTCTCGATTTCACTCCTTGTGCTATTTAATTATATTCTGTTAAATCCTTTTTCACTCTAGAGATACTTAATTCTATCCTCCATAGTGCTGGATTGGAAGCTTTTCTCCCCCAATTAGGAGCACTAGTATTTGTTTTAGCAATAGCATTTGAGCATGTTTCCTTTTTTCTGTATGTGGAGAAATAGATAAATAGATAAATAAATAAATAAATATTTGGTAGTATGGAAAATGAGATGACGTGTGGATGAGCTTAGTTTTACTCCCAAAATTAACTAAGCTTGTGACGGGGCCATTTTGCGCTTATGTCGTTGTCTCTTCAAAAATTTCTTTTTTGGATAACAGAAATTCAAAATTATCGAATAATATTTACTTGGGAAGGTATAAATATAAATTAAAACTAGAAGAGTATTGACTTGTTTTCAAGTGACTTAAAAATTGTGTAAAAATAAGCTTTGATACATATTTGTGAATAATAAGGGGAAAAGTGCCAAAAAGTCCTAAACCTTTTACCTTTATCGCCGTTAGTTAAACCTTTTTTTGGTCGGGTCAGTCCTGCTTTTTTTTAAGTTGTGTCAATTCAGTCATTTTTCCATTTAGTTTTGGCCAGATCTTGCGGATTTGGATCCGGCCGGTGGCGCGATCGGCGCCCGCGTGGACAATATTTAATAATATTTTAATATATTAATTTTTAAAAATATATATTTTAAATATTTTATTTTATTTTATTTTTGTCTTTTTTCCTCCAGCCGGTCGCCAAGGTCCGGCGACCGGCCGAAGATGACCTCCGAGGGCGAGCCTCGCCCATGGCTTGATCCGGCGAGGCGGCCGTGGGCGAGGCTCGCCCGCCGAACCCCGGCGAGGTCGAGCCTCGCCGGCCCTCGCCGGATCCGGCGAGGGCGAGCCTCGCCATGGCCGGCGAGGCTCAACCTCGCCAGATCCGGCGAGGTCAGCCTCGCCTCGCCGGAGGTCGCCTCGGCCGTCGCGCACCTCGGCGATCGGCCCCGGAGGAAAAAGACAAAAATAAAAATAAAAATAAAAATAAAATATTTAAAATATTTTTTTAAATAAAAAATATTAAAATATTATTAAAAGTTGTCCACGTCCGCCGATCATGCCACGTCAGCCGCTCGACGTCCAGTCAGCAAGATCTGGCCAAAATTGGCCGGAAAGGACTGAATCAGCACAACTTAAAAAGGTTTAGGACTAAATCGGCACAAAGGCAAAAGGTTTAAGACTTTTTTTGGCACTTTTCCCAAATAATAAGTATGTAAAGCGCTTATTTAAAATAAAATAAGTACACTTCTAGTCAAGTCTAACTGGGGATTAGATCCACGATGACAAAATAAAATAAAACATTCTTCACGTCCCATTACCATTCCTCTATATTATGAAATTTTTAGTTCAATTTTCAAGGTATGATTTTGTTTACCATCTAGGTTTTATAGAACTAAAAATCTAATTCTTTTCTTCCTTCAAGCATTTTACTAAACAATACATGGGCCAAAAAGTCAACACTTGTCCAAAACACGAAGATGCTTAAATCAGTTTTCTCGTGCGCACATATTGACTAAAAGTTAGCATAAAACAATGTTCTATTAGTACTGAAGTCAGACTTTAAAAATGAAAAAGTAAAATCCCTTAGTAATAGACTAATTAAATAAGGTAAAGAAAGCTACATTCCAAATATAAAAATACACCGAAAACATAATTAAAGAAGAAACACTATTTTTGAAGATTTGACCTCAATTTCTCAAGAATTCTGAGATAGGATATGCTTGATTGTCATAAGATAAGGAAGGAAGGCACACTGCCTTTATCTTTATGACATTTCAAACTTTGGGTTAGAAAAATAAACAAAAATAGCTTCAAATTATTTGCCAATGCGCCTACATATTTGTAATGCTCCGAGAAGGCTTCTTTCTTCTGACTAATCCTAGAGAATATAGGAACTAAAAGAATCACTTTGACCGCTTTGCGGTGCGCTTTTGTGTCCGGCGCCCTTCCACTCAATTAGACGTTGTGTCTTCTTGAGTGCAAGTTTTGTAGTGCCTGATCTTGTAAATTGGTTGGTTATAGCTCAATATATTATTACTCTTTACCAAAAAAAAAAGAATCACGTGGCATATTTATAGCTTTTAAGTGGAAATAATACCCAACACATGTGAGAGGTATATAATGGGCTACTTACCAAAGTTCATGTATTCTAATTTTTATTTTGCCAGAGATAATTTTTTTAAAAAATTTCAAACTAGATTGCGCTATTTTAATTATCATAATTTCTAGGGTCTAGCGACAGTTTGTATCTTCTTAGACCCTTCTCATGTTTGACTGATGGGACATCCCACAATCATCTTCTGTACATTAGAAAAAATTAATTATACGTAACTAAAAATGTGGAGGACAACAGTTAGGAAACCTTTGCAAAAGAAACCCAAAAGCGGATAGGGCAAATAGTGCTTGACATTTTGTTAATATTATCTTTGGCATCTTTACACCGCCAGGGTAAAAAAAAAAATATATATATTGACTGGGAACTTGAAAAGATTTAAACTCTAAATTTCCTATTTGTAATATATAAAATTTTGTAGGACCAATTCTTGTTATTCTAAAAGTTTCAACTCTTAAACGAATGAGTAGCTTAATATTTAAATATTCTAATGATTCAAAATGCAAAAATCAAATGTATATCGGATAAAGTCTAACAACAAATTCAAAATTTACACTCATCCTTTTTCTCAGCGTCAAAAAAGGAGGGCCCACCTAGGATTGGAGCAGGTATATGTATCCCTCGAATTGTTTATCTTTCTCTTGTTCTCTCCACACTCAC
Organism: Eucalyptus dawsonii; assembly: GCA_016097615.1. Classification (NCBI taxonomy): domain Eukaryota; kingdom Viridiplantae; phylum Streptophyta; class Magnoliopsida; order Myrtales; family Myrtaceae; genus Eucalyptus; species Eucalyptus dawsonii. Next base: position 36,525,086 of record CM027872.1, on the reverse strand, counting down.
GTTCCTTCGTCCTGCAATATGCTCCACTCCTTTATCTCTTCATTTGACAAGCTCTTGAGTGAGAGTGCAAATACTATTTCCAAATCCTGCTCACCTCCCTTCAAAATCACCAAAAGCAATTCTTATTTTACGTTAATCTCCTAAAGAAAGGGAAAAAAAAATCAAAATTAGCGCGTTATTGGTAAAAGGGAATAATTGGAGAAAAACGGGAGCTTTTTTTTCTTATGAAAATAGGGTAGAGCCTAATATAGAAATTTTGAGGAGGTAAATCTACTGTCCCTATTAACATGAGAAAAATAAAAACAAAAGAAAAAAGAAAAACAAAATTCAAGTTTGGTTCGGAATAAGGGAAAAAGTTGTTTGTTGACTTTAGAGTCCATCCGGCACTTAAATTCTCCTCTCTTTTTTTTTTTTTTTTCAGGATGTTATCCAACCAAACTTTCTCAAGCTGCTGCTTCTTCTCCTCCTGTCACTCTCTCTCTCTCTCTCTCTCTCTGGCTTGATTATAAGTGGAGCTCCTTCGAATTTGATTGAGTGGGGTTAGTTTCTTTGGCTCTCTTGCTGGTGTTTAAGGGTGGTTTTGTAGCTATAAACTTCCTCTTCTTCTTGGGATTTTATTTTCTGCTGTTGAAGAGAAAGAAAACACGGAGTGATATAGAATTTCCGTCACTTATTAAGCAGCTTCTTTTACCTGAGGATTTTCCAATGGCCGACCCTTTGAATGATGGTGCTGATCATCCGGGTGTTTCTGGGGCACAAGGTAACAATGCACAAGCCCCTGATCAGCAGAGTGCTCAAACAGCGGTTGCTACACCACACGCGCAGGTTCTCTCTCTCTCTCCCTCGGAGGTGTTCTTTTTGCTCATAGCTGGATTATATCCTCCCATTATAGGGAGAGGACAGCGGAAAGAAGGCAAAAGTATCAGATTTCGACCAGGCATGTTGAGGGTTTTAAAGAACGTGATAGTTAATTAGATTTTCCAGAAGATTTCGACCATTCAACTGTTATGTCATTGACAAACGCTACATATTCGATGTATATCTTCTGGAAAATCTAATAAACTATCACGTTCTTAAAAACCCTCAACATGCCTGGTCGAAATCTGATACTTTTGCCTTCTTTCTGCTGTCCTCTCCCTATAATGAGAGGATAGTAGCGTTTGTCAATGACATAACAGTTGAATGAGGTCTTAGAGAATCGGTCTTGGTTGCTAGCTAGACACGCTCTTCGCATCATGATATGACTCTGAAATTTTGATTTAACTGCAAGTGAAAGAAATAACAAGTTACAGTGGCCGTGCATGCTTGACCATGCGTGGCATGTATACGTACACAGGGCACTTGATCAGTGGGAGACCCTTTTTTCTTTTCTTCTTCTTCTTCTGGTGACGCGATCTGCAACTTGTTCAGGGCAATTCCAATGGAACTCTCGAGTCTTTGACCGCGCTAAACTTGAAACCAGAGAAGACAATCTATATGCTCAAGCAGGCTGAAGCCATACTTCGTGAGACACAAGTCGACCGTCAAACATGTACAGCACACAAAAAGTCTCCGAAGTTCAAGGCCACAAGTGTACCGTTTAATGTCCTCCGGATTGGTAAATACGAGGTATCTTTCACCTTATATGCATATGTGTGAACATGTATGTAAAGAAATTTCCATTCCGTCATTAAATTGGATTTCCTCTTTTGGAATTATCCCATGGTTTTCTTGAAATTATTTGCAGGCAAGACCTCAATACCCATCTAATTTGATAGCGAAGTGGCACTACTCGAATAAACGGCTGATTTGGGAGATACTCGAAAATTTTGTGATGAAGAAGATTGAAATAAGCTGGTCAGATATTTCAGCCATAAGAGTTGTATATGGTGGCAATGTGGAAATTCTCGAAATTGAGGTGTAACCCTTAACCATAAATTTTGTTTGCTCCGAATGTCTTTTCCATGATTTTGGATTTAACGATAGTTTCATTAAGTCATCTTCGTTGCCCTTCCCATGTTTCTATAGTTGCGTAAGAAGGGTATAAAATGGCTACCTTCTCAACTTCTTATTATAAGCTTTATATTGCCATGTTAGAGACTTCACATGTTCAAATCATCTATCATGAATGTGCACCGCTCTACCTCACACAAAACAACAATATCAGCTTTACTGTTTCAACGGTTTCTTTATTTATATATATGTGTTAACAAATCAAGCTTACTCTCAGTTATCCAAGCCGCCTCATTTCTACTGTGAGACCGAATTGCGCCCCAAAAAGCATACATCTTGGAAGCCGAGTTCCGATTTCACTGATGGTCAAGCTTGCACTTACAGGTACATCTTGCCATCCCAATCAAAATCGGGCACCCTCTTGTTGCCATCATTATTAGATACAGACATAGAAAAAGTCGGACGAAACAACCCCTCTAATTAATTTAATTAATTTCTAATTCAATAGCATGTTATCGTGTATATATGGTGATTTATATTGTTATTTTTCCTTGGTTCCCCTTATAAGGAGGCACCATCTTGAGTTTCCTCAAGGCAAGCTAGAGAAAAACATGGATCAGCTCTTCTTATCGGACTCTCGTTTGAGGGAACTAACCAGAAGGCCATTCCCAAGTTCGAGAAGTCCGTTCTTTGAGGGATATATCAGTGATGCACCGCAACCAGCACCACATTTTATGAACCCTGAATTGGTTCAACTCCCGCATCATCTTCATCATCCGCTTCCTCCTAGCCATTCAAGTGTTCCTACGTGCTTGCCTAACGACGAACTGATGGTTTTGATTGAAGAATACGAGAGACGGTCGAAGAATAATCAAGTGCTGTCTCCTGGAAATTCACTTACGTCACAAGTCTCAGGTACTTAACAATTAGTGATTTCCTAACTATCTTGTATAGTGGCTTTCGGCTTATTTGCTTAAGAGAAAATTGCAATTTGTGTTCTTTTTGCTTCGCTAAATATACTGACCATTGTTATAAATATAACGTACGTATTATAATAGAAGCATATTTGCACATTAATGTGATAGTTGCAAATACTAACTTGATAAAAATTTAATGAATTCGCATCAGTTTGCACCATGGAACTTCACTAATTTGATCCTAATATATTACCCTATTATGTGACTTGTACCAGCTTTTGGTGTTATGTTAACAATTTGTTAAGGACCTTTTCTTTTAGGCTGATAAATGAAGATTATAACAGGGTACTCTATATAAGGGACAATGAGTAGTGTTCTTCTCTTTTCCCATTGTATTATTATATAATACAACAAGATTGCCACGTCCTAAATAATTCAATTTATAAGTTGGTCTTGTAGAATGGACCATTATTTTATATATACAGATGACCAAATAAAAAATTAGCTCTTATTTTATAGTGGCAAGATAATATCATAGAATGTGATCGCACCAAGATAAAAAATGGTGCATTGTATATGATAGATAATGCTTTTATTTTTTGAATATTTTTTCTTAATATCTAATCATAGTAAATTAAAATAGTAATAATAATTTTCTTGTGTTTCAAAAACCAGACAATGGTTATGCAGTACCTCGGTTGTTACCGAGATATGGAACGATCTTCGATGGACGATTCATAGGTCACGCGTCAGGAGAACAAATCGGAGCACCTTCGAGTTATAATTGTGGTGGAGTGACAGTCGGTACAACACATGGATACCACGGATATGATCACAACAGCAACGCCGCCAACATGATGCTGGCAAGCGAGGGGACTTCAACAAGTGCGGGGATGAACATCATTCGTCACGCCCCTCAGAGTATCTTCAATCAAGACATGGGGCGTTGTCATTCAGGACCGGGTTCATCATCAAATGCGTTGGCAATTGACATGCCTTCGAGTTCATGCATTTATTTCGCAGTAAATGATCATGCCAGTCAGGGATCACACGAGAGATATAACAACAACAACGAGCCACTCATGAATGAGACCAGACCTCATCATGCTCATGCTCAAGACAGGCTGATCGCCACCAACATGATGCTGGCAAGCAACGGGACTTCAACAAGTGCGGGGATGAACATCATTCGTCATGCTCCTCAGAGTATCTTCAATCAAGACATGGGGCGTTGTCATTCAGGACCAGGTTCATCATCAAATGCGCTGGCACTTGACATGCCTTCAAGTTCATGCATTTATCCCACAGTAAATGATCATGCCAGTCATGGATCGCACGAGAGATATAACAACAACAACGAGCTGCTCATGAATGAGACCAGACCACATCATTCTCATGGTCAGGACAAGCTGATCGCCACCAACATGATGCTGGCAAGCAAGGGGACTTCAACAAGTGCGGGGATGAACATCATTCGTCACGCCCCTCAAAGCATCTTCAATCAACACATGGGGCATTGTCATTTAGGACCGGGTTCATCATCAAATGCGCTGGCAATTGACATGCCTTCGAGTTCATGCATTTATCCCACAGCAAATGATCATGCCAGTCAGGGATCGCACGAGAGATATAACAACAACAACGAGCCGCTCATGAATGAGACCAGACCTCATCATGCTTGTGGTCAGGACAAGCTGATCTACCCAGAGCTTGTGTCCAACCATGATCATCATCATCATTATCATCATTGTGATCATCAGTTCATGGCGGATTACAATAGACCTCATTTCCTTCCAAGTGAGTATATGATGAATGTAGATGAGGTGAGAAATTGGACTTCTGTCAGGGGTGACAAGCCGCCCCATTTTCTGCCCTAGAAGAGAGCGAGTCAAATGCATGCTGTTTTCCTCCATTTTCATTGCTTGTTCTATTGAACCTTTTATGTCTGATAGATATTTTTTTAAACGTTAGAGACTTGAATTTTATCCTCCAATCATGATGATGGGGAAAGGTTTTCTCGTGTTTTACTGGAAGAACAGGTCTAAGTTTTGCATTATAAATTGTAAGAAAGAAGCAGAAGTTCTGGAGAACACAGGGACTGCAAGAATCACCTTGCATATTTTATCAATTTTAAGTCCACAAATAGCCAACACATGCAATGTATACATCATGTGCTACCCATTGAAGTTCAGATATTGTAATCGTTTTTTTTTTTCGGTTAGACGTAGATTATAAAGTTTCGAAATGGAGTTCGTTATTTATCTTTGTACACTAATATTTTCATTATTTCTTTTTTATTGAATTGGAGTTTGTAATGCTTCGGGCCATGAATGAGGGGAAAGTGATATGCCAAGATCACGTTCTTTAAAAAAATTATAGGCTAAGTCAGTATATCTCGAAAATTAAGTAATAATATAGCTAGAAAACCCTTGTAATGTTTGTGCAAAAGAAACCCTTGTAATGAAAATCTAAAAGTTGATCTGGAATTCGTCACTTTCAAAATAAAGCAAATAAAAAATCTCCAGACGCTACAAAATAAAATAAAATAATGCGTTACGCGACAAAATATCGCTTTTGGCACAAATCAAGCATTTTTTATTTTTTTCATAAAATGTTCGATTGAAAAGGTTTTTTTGCTTAACGATGAACACTAGTACTTGAGCACTTTTCCTTTTTCTTTATGTGGAGAAATATAAGTTCTGTTTTCTTTTGTTTATAGTACTTGACCATGTCTCCACGTCAACTAACGCCATTGGGTTTTTTGTTTTTATGGAAAGACTACGTCGATGAAAATTTAAATAAATAAATAAAGAGTAGACACAAATTAAAATAGTCAAGGTTAGTGAATCGTTTCTTTTTGCCCCAAAACAAAAGTTAGTGTTCCAAATCGATGATTTCAAGTGAACTCATCAAATTGCATGGATGGAATACTTAACATATCTCTAAACAAAAAGTTCGTGCACTTTTTTTTTTGTTTGAAATGCGTCTTTCAATTGTTTAAGAAGTGTAGTAATTTTTATCCTGCATGTATATATGAGAACTTTCAAATATAACGCAAAAGAATTGAGATTTTTAGGAGTGGAAAATTTTGTTACCTTTAAGTAAAAATATGTGGGGTTACTAACTTGGCTTTTATTGTATCTATAACATGTTTAAATATTATCCCGGATATACCATAAATGAATTAAGTTTTGAGTTTTACATTTAAGTAGTTATACAAAGTAAAGACAAATTTCACTTGCAGTAATTAAATTTTCTTCTTATCGGTTTCGGTTCCTTTTTGGAAAAGTGTCCAATATGTGTGGATTTATCGTCTGAGGTTCTTTCCCAAATTTGCTGCATGTCCTTCTATAAGTAGGTTCCGGTTGCCAATTAATCCTCAATAGCAGATTGTGGTAAAAAAAAAAGGCACCGTTGTTACTTGGGAATGACAGTGCCATTAGCTTAGCAACACTTTTTTGCATAACTCACCAATTTAATGATTGAGTGTGACTTATTTGAAAGAACTAACTTACTTTTAATTCATTTGAAAGTACTATTCTTTCTCCTTTTGGAGAAATTAAAAATGTGGCTCATTTGGATGCATTCCAATCCTTTTTTTTTTTTTAATTTGAATGTAAATATCATTTATACGATGACATACAAAAACTTAGGGACATTCCTTAGCATTACAAAAATAACTAAGTACGTGAAAAAATGGAGTGATGGAGTCTCCATATAGTAGCCAATATTACATTTGTCAGGAAAGGTCTGGAATTTTTGTAATATGAATCTTGCCCTTTGACAAATTTACAAATTTTAGCCACGATGATGGGGACATCATTTGACTTATTTTGGAAATGTCTATGGTTAGTTCCATCCGAATGTAGTATATGGTTGCTAAGAAAGTTATCTTGAGAAGCCTTGCCACCAAGTCCTTGCCTTTGGTAGCCTTGATAATCTATTTGAGATTCTATCCTCCTAAAGAATGACGGATTCCGTATTGTGCAAGGATAATATGTCATATGCTTCTAGTCCATGTGCAATGAAAGAATAGATCATCTCGATTTTCCAAACCAAACCAACAAAAATTGCAATGTATTGCTATTGTACGCATCCAACGTGATATGATCTTCGCTATTGGTAGTTGTCTCTAATCCTTTTTTCTTCTTGTTTATTGTAACCTTGCAAATACAAAGGATTATTAGAGAAAACTTGATTCGGTTTAAATTCTTTATTTTATAAATATGAATCTTTTGATAATGTCAGCAACGCATTATTGTCCATCATTTTCTTAATTTTCTGGGCTATTATTCACAAGTTTGTAAGGTTCATCCTTCTCGAGATGCTTTATAAAAGTAGAGATCATATTCCTAGACGCTTCCTAATATTCCCAACACATGTAATTGATATATCACATGCTACTCATCAGCGTTCATATATTAAAATTTCTATTTTGTTAAAGATTAATTTTAGATTTTTCAAAATAGATTCTGCCATTTTGATTATCTTAGGTTATAAGGTCCAACTAGATATTGTAAATTCTTTTACAGGCTTCTCATCTTGGATTGATGGGACATCCACGAATCATAGTGTGTGCTTTGGAAAAAAAATCAATATTACGTTATTGTGAATTATGTAGAATAATAGTTAGGAAACCTTTGTAAAAGGAATCCCAAAGGTCACGGGGAAAGGACTTAAATATCACGACACTTCTCTATGTTGAATTTTGATTTAAGACTAAGCCTGAAAAATATGATATCGGAGTCGGACATAAGAGTTATGCAAAATTTGAAAGCAAAATCTCAAATTTCTGATACCATGTCGATTATCATGTCGATTAGTATTACTTTAAAAAAATCAAAATTATTAGATAAAACATTATTAAGTATTTAATTTTTTTTTAACAATTCAAAGTACAAGAACTCTCTTCAAAGTGGTTTGATGTTACCCTCGTCCTTTTTTCAAAATTGAAAAGGATATATTTATATCCTTCAACTTGTGGCCTTTTTTGTCTTGTTCTCTCCACATCTGCGTTGCTTCTTCCTGCCATAATTCTCCATGCCCTTCTACATCTCTTTGTTTGACAAGCTATTTGAGTAAGTACAAGACCTATTCAATTCCTTCAATATCACCTGAAACAAAAACAAAGAAGAAGAAGAGGAAAAATATCTAGAAGTTGTTCGTTTAATCTAGAATCCATCCAGCACTAGGACTCTCTGCAGAGTGAAAGATAAGAACGCAATCCAAAGAAACCTAAATAACACGCCAACTCTGGTTGATTTCCAGGTTGCCAGTTTAAACCGGACTTATCATCGCACTCTTCTTTTCTCTCTCTAACTCCATGGCTTCCGCTATAGATAGAACTCTCTTCAATTGCATAAAATATTCACGAGTTTTACCTTTTCATTGAGTAGGGATGATATATCTGGCTCTGTTGCTGGGGTATTATAATTCTTTTAGGCCATTGAAGAGAAAACATGGCAAGCGATTCAATTTCTTGAGATGAAAGATTATATATACTTAGATGAAGGATAAAACTTTGGGTATCTCAATATTTGTAAAGCAATTTCCAAGGGAAAAATACTTATTGAGAAGTAACCACTTATATACTTATAAAACCAGGTGTACTTAATTGTGACCTCATGTTTAGATTATTTAATCTGAGTAGATTGATTTATTGAATTAAACACGTCATTAGTTTGCATATAGTACTGGATTAGATTAGATTTTACGACATTACTTTTCTGTGTACTATATTCATGATGCTCATGTTCAGTTTCCATGCTTTTATATCGAATTAAAAGGGATAAAAAATGCAAAAAGGGTGAAACTTAGTTGTCTGTTTTGTGCCTTTGGGAACCAGATTACGGCTACGCTCAGCCGTCATCGTCGTTGCTAAGGAGCGGAACAATACTCGATCTAGAACTGAAGCTCGGACGTTCGGAGCTAGGAGTGGAACAATACCCGATCAAGAACTGAGGATGGGACATTCGGTGCTGGGGAGTGGAGAAATACTCAATCTAGAATTGAGGCTGGGATTGTTCGGCATACGCTTCAATTTGGAGAGAATTACCAAAAAAGTCATAAACCTATTACAATTGTGCAAATTCAGTTCTAAACTTTTTTTTTTTTTGGCTAATTTAGTACTAAATCTTTTACAATTGTGCCAATTCAATTTATCCAACCAAAATTGGCTAGTCGATGCTAACATGGACGCCGAGGGACAGCGACGGCGAACGTTGATGTGACAATTTTAAATATATTTTTATTTTTATTTTTAATTTTGAATTTTTTTGAATTTTTTGAATTTTTTATTTTTGAATTTTTGAATTTTTTATATTTTTTTCTCCAATCTTCTTCTTCCTCTGGCCCGCCTTTAGCTAGAGGTGAGGGCCAACGAGGTCAGCCTTGCCAGCTACTAGCGAGGCTCGTCCCCGCCGGCCACTAGCCAAGGCGAGCCTCGTCTAGCGATGGTGAGGTCGTCGCCCGAGATCACGGCAACGGCAGCCTCAACGTCGGCCGGCCAAAAGGAAGGAGAAGGTTGGGAAAAAAAAGAAAAATTCAATAATAATAATAATAATGGAAAAATATTTTAAAAATCGCCACATCGACGTTCTTGCCGTTAGCATTATCTCCCGACGTCATGTCGGCATTTGGATAATTTTGGCCGGATTAACTAAATTAACACGATTGTAAAATATTTAGGACTAAATTGGCAAAAAAAAATGGTTAAGATTGAATTTGCACAATTACAATAGGTTTAGTACTTTTTGGGTAATTCTCCCCCATCAATTTCTAACCCCACCAACACAAGGCATGGACGTGATGACGACCCATCGTGCATGAGAGCCGGTATGGACATGGGGCGTCATTCGGGGCTTGCTTCACCGTCGAATCCCCATCTGGATCTGGTGCTGGCGGGTCCTTCCCCCTCAACTTGTCACCCACGACAGATGATGATGCAGGCCATCGAATAGATGATAAGCGATACAATGACAGGGACAACGAGCAGCCGGTGATGATGACGAGCAGTGAGCCATGCGCAAAGGATGTCGATGCTCATGATGGTCATGACGGGCCGATCGATGCGGAGCTTGTTTCTAATCCTCATCAGGAAGGATCATCACCCTCTTCAGTTCACGGTGATTCCTCGCCAAGCCACCACATGAATGGAGACGAGGAGGTGAGAGAAGGAGGGAGTTGTTTTCGGTAAGTGCATGGTTTTGATTTTTGACTTTTTTTTTTCCTTCTAAGTTTGTCATACGAGTTATTTCTTCTCACCTCCAACCCTTTGTTGACTTATTTGAAAGAAACAACTTAATGTCAGATCACTTGAAAATATTGTCCTTTTTTACTTTTAAGGAAATCCAAATGTGGGTCATTGGGATGTTTTGTAATAGTCTTTTCTTCTAGTTAATTGCAGCCGTGCAACGGGCTTAATAAATTATCAAAGAAAACTTGATTCGGTTTAAATTCATTGTTATATTTGATAATGGTAGCAATGCATTATTGTGCATCATTTTCTTATTTTTTGGGCAATTATTTAATACGCATGTGTTCCTCCTGCGAACAAGTTGGTAAGATTCATCCTCCTCCAAATGCTTTTTAAATGTGGAGATACGTATCCCTAGACGCTATCTTATATAATGTGCTACATTTGGTAAGATTCATCCTCCTCTAGCAAACAAACTTTGTTAATCCGAATTGATGAACCAGTCATAAATTTCAAAAGGAATGTAAACTCGCTTCTAGAAGGCTTCTTCTCACTAATCATTGAGATTATAGAGACTAAAAGAATCGCATGTGTAATAGATACATCACGTGCTACTTATTGAAGTTCATATATTTAATTTCTTTTTCGTTAGAGACAAATTTTAGAATTTTCAATATAGATTGCACTATTTTAATTCTACACCATTCACTATAATACTTTGAAGAAGAGATTTGGAAAACTGTCTGATAGAGCTTTGATGACAAGGATTTCCAAGCTCCAAGGCATTCTAATTCCCACTGAGTTAATGAAGGAAAGGTTTCCATCCCTGATAGTTGGTAAGGATGCCATGTTATAAATGCATCTGAAGCCTACTGAGGATGGTTGGATGACATCCAGAATTGAAGTGGTGGATAAATGGTGATGGTCAAGATGAACTAGCAAAATTAGTGTTGGCAGACACCTTTAGGCTATGGGTGAAATGAGCAAGAAGAGAAAAGGCTCAAACTCTTCATCCTCCACTGCAAAGAAGAAGAAGAAGAAGAAGTAGACATCACCAGCTTCTACAGTGAAGAGAACCATCCATACATTCTTGCCAAAGACTCACGAGATGTCAACTGAAGCCAGGGAAAAAGAGGCAGAGCCAGAAGAGGAAACTAAAATTGAGAAGGAGACAGAGGAAGCTGAGAAGAAAGCAAAGCAAAAAGAAGAGTCTAAAAAGGAAAGTGAGGCTGAAATAGAGATTGAGATGGAATTTGAAATGGACAATGAAGTAGAAGCATAAATGGAGGAAGAAAAAGAAGAAGATCAATGTGAGAAAACTGAGATTCTTGAGGAAGAAGGAATTGAAGAAGAAGAGAAAGAAGATGCTGAGACTCAAGGGAAGGGCAATTGAGCAAGAGAAAAGTTTTGAGAATTCTAGTTTGAAACGGTGATGGTGATGAAGAAAGTTAGAGCAAACCAGGAAGAGTTGAAGGAAGAGGGTAAAGCTTTAAAGGATGGCATGTCAAGCTCTGTATGGTCACTTCAAATCCTCAAGGAAGGCAATTATCTGATGAGACTCAAGCCCAAACTCTACATTTTGAAATGCCTTGATCCTATCGTGGCCAACTTCGATCCATCATTTTTTACCAACACACTTACCTTGTCAAAAGTGAAAATGAATTCTATTGATGTATTTTTGACTGAGTAAATTTTTGGAAGTTGATGTTTTTGGTTTGTTTTAACGTGTTTGGACTTCAATGTTTTGGGTTAGCATACTCCGAATCAATGTTTAAAAAAACCTTTGTTGACAAAAAAAAAAATTGGAGTATTTGTGTTATAATGAGCAAGTTTAGGGATTTTAATGACACAAAAAAAGTTCAGGATATTAGTGTCATGATAGATATATCTTAAAAAAATTTTATGGTATTTCTATACGCAATATTCTTCCTGCCTCAAATTTAAAGAAAATGATTCTTCTATCTCCCATTGCCAACGTACGTACATTGTACACATATAATTTTTTTATCGGTTCGTGTCGAGTTCCCGATACTTAGTCAACTCGAATTGTGTCAAGTGGCACGGACAACTTGTTCAAAGGACTATACACCATTTATAAGCAAAAATTAAATAAAATATCATTCTAAAATGTGTCAAATCATGAAGAATGCTAGATTGATATATTTATGATAATTTTACCATACATTATTTTTTACGTAAAAAAATCTTAAATTGATAATTTGTAATAAATTTATCATTCGCTAATTTTCATTAATTTTAATTAATGCCACAAAAAATCACAAAATCTTTAAATCGATTACATCAATTAGCTACCAAGTGTCAACCAACTTAACAATTTAGCAATAAAATTTAACAAAAATTTATGTAGGGTAAAATTATCATAAGTGTATTAATTTGATTTTTAGATGTACAAATTTGGAGTTTCTCATGTTATTGACTAAAAAAAAAGGATGACATTTCATTTTTCCACGACTAACTAAAGGGCGAGGCAACGCATTTACTAATGAAAGGCAAAACGATGCGTTTTAGTCTCTCCATCGCCGCCATCGCCCCTACTGCCGCCACCAAACCCTTCTTCTCCGATCTCTCCCCTCGCCTCCGCCGCGCGACCGCCATGTCGCAGCCGCATTCGATTCCCCCGAACGCCCCGAATCTCCGACCACATACCCGTGCCGCTCTCTCCTCCGTTGCCGCCCTTATCGAAGCAGGTGGAGCTGGCCAGAGCCATGTCCGCTTCCTCCAGATCGGGCGCCTTCTCGCTTTCCAGGAGCCACGTGGTCTACGAGGACGAGTGGCTCCTCGCCGTCAACAAGCCCTCCGGAGTTTACTGCGAGTGCGTCCTGGCCTCGGCCCCTCCCGTCGTCCTCGGCGATTCCGGCGACTCGGGTAGGTTGTCGGTGGGGCGATTTGCATCCCGTCTCGTATCTGTGCACATTGATACTTTAACTGCTTGCTGTTTAGCTTCACGCTGAGGTTGAAATTGTACTTAATCTGCCGATTCTTGGATGTCAAATGCGAGTTGCGCGAAATTCATTTGCGGGAATGTGTAGTTGGGAAATCCGTTGTGCGAAATTGAAGTTCGATTCTATGCTTTAGTTTAGAAAAAGGAAATGCGAAGCCGGAAAATTTGTAATATTTTTACTTCGGTTCAGTTTGATGGCATTGAAGCAGTTCATATGATTTTTTATGCTTTATGTGGGAAGATAGTAGCAATGTGTTTCCTTAGGCTCAATTCTGCTACAATTTGGTGTAGATGTTTTGAAATGGGACTAGAGAATCCTACTCCGAAGAGTTAGAATTGTTGCTGTTTCGGGTCTGGTGATGCTTGAGTGAATTTTCAGCTCTAGATCATAGTGATGTCACTTGTCCTATGTTTATTAGCTTTAATAGAAGTCTAGATTTGAATCCAGTTTGTGGGTTTAGCTTATTTTTATTCAGTTCTGGCCAATCTTGAAGAGATTGGAGCAGATTTTAAGGCTGATTCGATCCGTGTATTTCTCATTTCAAAGATGTTCTTGTCATAGAAAATGATCACTCCTTGAAACCTGTCTGACTGTGCAGCTTAGCTTTGTTAATTTAAGTTCTTTGAAATGGTTATCGTTGTATGATATGTGCTCAACCTACTTAATTGATAAATGTGGTTAAGATGGAGTCAAATTTATCTTTATTTCTCATGGTTTGAATACTTAGGATGCCCCTACAATGTCAATACTAGAACAAGTTTTGTCAGAATTCCTGACCAATTGCATCGTGAATTCAATCAAATGAGTGCACAGAATCCAATATTGACAGCTTACAGTTTTCTGCTGTTAGGGTGCACTGAAGCTGTGCCTGAGCTCCACCTTGCTAATCGACTTGACCGGGACACAAGTGGTGTTATGTTAATAACCAAATCGCATAAAGTAGCTTCTAGGCTTGTGAAGGCATTTACTGAGCATAAGGTGAGAAAAACATACATAGCTCTCTGTGTTGGATTAGCGTCGAAGTGGGAAACAATAACCATTCGATCAGGCCATGGTCGGTCAAAGTTTGGAGCTTGGAGGGTCTATGCAGCACCAGATGTGGGACGGACACTGCCGGGTGGGTCTTTGGTCAGGGACATGGAAACATCATTTGAGGTATTGTCTGTAAATGGTCAATTGAAGTCGAAGCAACCAGTTAAGCAGGGAAAATATGATGAGAATATCATAGTAGTTGAAGAGAAATCTTCTATCGAGGATAATGGAACGAAAGATGTAGTTTTGGTGAGAGCATACCCTCGGAGTGGTAGGACGCATCAAATCCGCTTGCATTGCCAGTATCTTGGGATTCCCATAAGAGGTGATGTGAAGTACGAGGGTGTGTATGAGTGGGAAGGGCAAATATATGACTACCACACTCTTCATGCCGAGAGCTTGTCCTTTGAGCACCCAGTAACCGGTGTGCCCCTGACGTTTCGGGCACCTTTACCTGCGTGGGTTGCTGAGTGCTGCCCTAATGAAATCCCACCTGCTTTTTCTTCAAATGAAAGTCATGTTAGATGATTTCTTAAGAAGAGAAAAACGACTATTTTTTTATTAATTGCACCTGCAATGGTATGTTAGCCAAAGCAAAGAATTAAGCAACTTGTTTGAACCCATCTGCTCATCTGAGGTTATTCCTCTCCATTTGCCTGTTTGTCAGAAGTTTAATCTTGACGTAGTATTAGGTACACTGTTCTTGCTGCTTAGGTTATAAATGTGCAAAACATGAAATATGTCTGTTATCTTTGTTTATATGGAGGAGAAACGGCAAGTAATTTGGGACCATCTCTATTCTGGTTGGGATCAATTTCACCATAATGAAAGGTTAGGAACGTCTTATATGATTCTTCGTACGTGAAGTGAAAGAGACCTTGTATAGCTGTTAATAACTCTACTTTGTGCACCTTTAGTATCCTAACCCTGAGAAAGATGGATGTGAACGGCACATTTTTCGCTTAGATAAGGCGATGCAATGACGCTGTATGATCTTTTATTGGAGGATGACGATTCCGATTCAGTGACTAGAGATTTTTCTTTCACATCGTTGTCTTGATGGAGATTCATTTTCAATCTCTACTCTAGAAACTGATGGGGCCAGGACTTAATTTCCTCTTTAAATGTGTGGTCCATGCAACCATAAATTTGTCATGCTGTAGCCTCCATTCTTGTTCGTTTTTGCCTATTTGCTGATGCTTCAGTAGATCTTTTGGGTGCCGATTTGACTACTGGATTCCAACTTTAGAATGTTTCTTGTCGTTCTTTTGCATAATGGATCCGTGACACATTTGTTATGTTAATTATTGGCAGATGAAGAAAAGGTGACCGATTTGCGTGTGTGCTCAGCATGTGAATCGCTCGTCGTGGTTTCATTAGAAATGAAACAAGAATTTTTTCTTGAAGGTCACCAATTACCACGGGTCTTTTACCTGGCAATATGTTTGATTTAGTGCATGATTTTGCTTGGTTTTGTAAACTTGAAAGCCTCGAAAACACCTGGCTGTCAAGTGAGGAATCTTAAGGATGGATGTGGCCGTTGAAATGTTGCTGTCTGACATGTCTCCATCGATGGCGTTTCTCGGATAAGAATGAACCCTTTGAGGTGGTTATTGATCTGAGGTTGAAATGCCGAATGATCTCAAGGCATCGGTCCATTTCGCGAGCTTTGTCTGTTTCTGGATGATTATCACTTACCTGCTTCTTTTCATTAAATGAAACTTATGGACAGGCAAAAGTGGACCCGGCTTGCCAGAAGTTTTGTGCAATTACGTTACACCAGCTCCTTCGGATCTTACGTGACTTTCTTTAGAAAGCTGGTCAATCAAATTGATGAATCTGTGCATATGCTAAACTTCTCATCTCCTTCGATAGTAGCTTTGACCGTTTCGTTTGTTACGTGAGAGATCTCCTTGTAAAGCAAGCAAAATTAATGCTACTTTATTTAGAATTGAATTCAACTAAGCCACGGGTTGTGACGAAATTGACCTGTTATGTCTTCTTGGCTCACGAAATGTTTATAGAAGAGAAGATGCGTTTTGCTTTCCTTCTTTCCGAGCAGATTTTCAATTTATTTGTGCTATAACGACAAAATTGTCAAATCAAATCAGTCTTAAATTTAATGGAAGAATGTCAGTTTAGTTCTTTTAACTTTTCAATTTTGTCAATGTACCTTGGTGTGAAATTTTAAAATAGCCCTTTTTGGTTATTAGATGTCAAAAAAGTACTGACGTGGCAAACCATGTAGGATGTCAGTTTGAGTAAAGTTGGTAGGATGTCAATTTGAGTAAAGTTTTTACATTAGAGCATGCCATGTAGGACATGCTAGAATGACTAGATATCATGTCAGCAATTTTTTACGATAATTAATTGGAACTATGTAGACATTTAATGCAAATGTTTAGGTTTATAATTAAATTGATATACGTATAATAGGTTTTGAACTAATTTAGTAAATAATTTTCTTTAAAGAGTTATATGCATATACACAAAAATAACAAAATTGAGCACAAATAATCTGTACTTCTTGTAAAGCGAGACGAAAATAAAAGGGTGTTAAAATCAAAGGAAATCATCTTAAATTGGTATGGTACGTCAGTTCCGACAAAAACATGTTATCATTCCACCTTCTTAGGAAGTGTTGCGTGTGTTGAAATCTCATTCATCTATCTTTTGTTCTCTCGAAGTCCCACGACTTAATCCGCAAGAGATGCGTGCTTTCCCACATTGAAGCCACCAATAATTATATTTAATGTGCAGAAGACGACTGCTAAACTGAAGTCAGTCATTTTCTCATTATAAAACCACTACAAATCCACATTTTCACACGGCTTTTTGCCCATTCTTATTTCTGAATGACGATGCTGTACGATGAACTTGCCCGGAAGCTGGAGCAAGTATGCCAGTTCAAACTTTTCTCCCACCATCGTTATCCATTGAATTTACAACTGCAATCCGTACATTATTTTAAGACCCCGTAGTTGATCAACCTTACCACCGACTGACTTGGCCAAAATCTTCCTGCCTAAGCAAACACAATGTGCAAAGGTCAGAGAGAACCAATCATACATCCAATTATATAAACCTGTCATTCAAACCAACCAAGGTGCATTAAGGGACAAAAGGGAATTGCACCACCTATCAATCAGAACTACCGGTTTCCATTTCATGATATTCTAGTGGCCATGACAGGCTTCTGAGATATTTCTGGATAAGCCTAGTCCTCAGGATCTGTAGATTTTGCTTCAGAAGCCTGGAGGGTGGGTACAAAAAGGGTCCTTTTTAGGACATTCTCTTTAGCTGAATGTGTTACTAGACGCAGGCTAAAAACACGGTGCTGAAACTTTGTTGGGTTCCTCAGAATGGCTGTGTTGAGTGAGGCTCTGACGCAGATCCTGATACCTGCCGCTGCCTTGATTGGCATTGGCTTTGCTCTGCTTCAGTGGCTGTTGGTCTCGAAGGTCAAGGTCTCGGTTGATTATGGCAAGAAAGATGGGTACAAGGACAAGCTGATCGAGGATGAAGAGGAGGGTGCTGACAATGCCGATGCCGTCATCAAGTGCGCTGAGATTCAGAACGCCATTTCTGTCGGTAATGAGCTCTCTCTCTCTCTCTCTCTCCCCTCCTGAAACTTTGGACTGCACATGATATAGGATATATCTCTTTGGTTGAAGAAATGAACAGATTATGGTGCTTCTGATGTAATGGGTCTTCCCTTATTTGATTACATCATATACTTATCTTGTTTTTTTTTTCCTTTTGTTTTTCTGGTCGTCAGCCATGCCCTTGAGCTGTAATGAGTTTTTTAACTTCAAAACTCATGGAATTAATATGACATCTATTCTCAGTTTCCTTTTTCACTCCAGATGGAGAATGTTCCTACTCGCTTTTGAAGGATATAAGACGTATTTCTTCGATCTTTTGACTTCCCATGTCCATTCATCTGATTTGTTCGTTTGTGTGATGAGGTTTTACTCTAGGAATCCACAATACAAATTATTCATTAGACACCTAGTGTCTTTAAGGTATCATTTGTGCAATCTGAACAATTGTCATGGATCTCGTACTTGTTAAAAGTACATCTGATTCAGTAAGGGTTAAGCTTCCGCGAATAGGTGGGAGAAGTTGGGACTAAACGTTTGGCTTTGACTATGTTGCTGTCATGATGGAGGGCAAAAGCTACAATACTACTGTCTGCTTGATTAGCGAGGATCACAAATCATTCATAAGGACAAAAATGAAAAAAGAACGGAGCAACGTCTGAGATAGGCCACTGAATCCTCTCCCCCGTCCTAAAAGTAGTATGAAATGAAAGTGAGAATATGATGATGTCTATATACATAAGTAAGATCTAGAAATGTGTTTTCTTGGGGTCATACAGATTGATGTATATATGTATGTGGATAACTTCAGATTTGCTAATTATATACACGAGATTATGCTGGTGGTGTTGATCTGTTTCACACCATCCTATGGCTATGGGAGACTCGTTTGTGAAATACGAGACATTTCTCCAATTCGTGCGATCTATCTTGAAAGCATTTCATGTGTCAACCATTAATTACTTTCCACTCTAGATTCATGTCCTATGGATGCACCCAGTCTATTACTATTTATCATTCCAATATTTTGCTAACCTATAATTTATGCTATTTGATCTGTTTCATACTATTCTAGGGGCGACTTCTTTCCTATTTACTCAGTACAAGTACCTCGGCATCTTCATGGTCGCCTTTGCCGTCGTCATTTTCCTCTTCCTTGGTTCAGTCAAGGGGTTCAGCACCCAGAGTGAACCCTGCACTTACAATCCAGGAAACCTCTGCAAACCGGCTCTGGCCAATGCAATGTTCAGCACCATTGCCTTTTTGCTTGGCGCGCTCACCTCCGTGCTCTCAGGTTTTCTTGGCATGAAGATTGCAACTTATGCAAATGCAAGAACCACGTTAGAAGCAAGGAAAGGTGTTGGAAAGGCATTCATAACAGCTTTCCGCTCAGGCGCCGTGATGGGATTTCTTCTTGCTGCAAATGGTCTTTTGGTTCTTTATGTTACCATCAATCTGTTTAAGCTGTACTATGGGGACGACTGGGAGGGGCTTTATGAATCGATTACGGGCTATGGTCTTGGGGGTTCTTCAATGGCACTTTTTGGAAGAGTTGGTGGTGGCATATACACGAAAGCAGCCGATGTTGGCGCCGACCTTGTTGGGAAAGTTGAAAAGAACATCCCTGAAGATGACCCAAGAAACCCAGCTGTAATCTACTTTCTCTTTGCTATTTTAGATACCATTTAATGCTATGAACTGGTGATCAATATGCAGAACTGTTTTTTCTTGACATCTTCATGTTATTAAGCAACGAGACCAATGGAACCTTTGCAGGTCATTGCTGATAATGTGGGTGACAACGTGGGGGACATTGCTGGGATGGGTTCCGATCTATTCGGTTCTTATGCAGAGTCGTCTTGTGCGGCACTTTTCGTCGCCTCAATTTCATCCTTTGGGATAACCCATGACTACTCAGCCATGTCTTATCCTTTGACCATTAGCGCAATGGGCATTGTAATTTGCTTGATCACTACACTTTTTGCCACCGACCTTGCTGAGATTAGACACGTGAGCGAGATCGAGCCATCGCTAAAGCGCCAACTTTTGATCTCGACCATTTTGATGACTGCTGGCATTGCTGTGGTCAGCTTCTTCGCTTTACCATCTGAGTTTACTCTCTTCAACTTTGGTACCGAGAAGGCTGTAAAGAACTGGTATGCTTCCTTCAACCTGAAATACCATAACAAAAAATTTGAATTCTTTGCCTTTCTTTTATGTCCGTAGCGCTTACATAGTTATATGCGTGCAGGCACCTCTTCTTCTGTGTGTCCATCGGCCTGTGGGCTGGGCTAGCCATTGGATATATTACCGAGTATTACACAAGCAATGCTTACAGGCAAGTTTCCTTAAATCTGATTCATTCGATACATGGTCCGTAAATGGAGCAATGCATTAGAGTTTATCTATATTACCGATTCCAAACTTGATGATGAAAATTTGCAACTGTTTACTTTCGACAGAGACTCATTTGTCATGATCAAGAGAAACTGCGATGCTGCTTTAATTGCTTGAATATATCATGTTACCATATGCAGAGTCGATAGAATTTATGAAAGCTTTTCTATTTACGTGCATGTTCGAGGCCGGAGTTTACTTCAATGCTAAAT
This sequence comes from Eucalyptus dawsonii, assembly GCA_016097615.1. Taxonomy (NCBI): domain Eukaryota; kingdom Viridiplantae; phylum Streptophyta; class Magnoliopsida; order Myrtales; family Myrtaceae; genus Eucalyptus; species Eucalyptus dawsonii. Next base: position 36,504,836 of record CM027872.1, on the reverse strand, counting down.
GGGTTAATATTCTATGTCTTATGCAGTCCGGTGCAGGATGTAGCTGATTCTTGCAGGACTGGTGCTGCGACAAACGTGATATTTGGCTTAGCTCTCGGATACAAATCTGTCATCATTCCCATATTTGCGATAGCCATTGCCATTTACATCAGCTTCAGCTTGGCTGCAATGTATGGAGTTGCTGTCGCTGCATTGGGAATGCTCAGCACGATTGCCACCGGTCTCGCAATTGACGCCTATGGACCTATTAGTGACAATGCCGGCGGTATCGCGGAAATGGCTGGAATGAGCCACAAGATACGCGAGCGAACAGATGCTCTAGATGCTGCAGGAAACACCACAGCTGCAATTGGCAAGGTAAAACATGAGCAAATTCTCCTGCACACAGCATGAATAGTCTTAAGCTTCCAGTGTTCACATTGCCGTCCTAAGAACAGTTTTCTGACATTGATTGCCTTGATTTTAACAGGGCTTTGCGATCGGATCAGCTGCTCTTGTCTCTCTTGCCTTGTTCGGCGCCTTTGTAAGCAGAGCAGGCATCAAGACCGTGGATGTGCTCACACCAAAGGTCTTCATAGGGCTCATCGTGGGTGCCATGCTTCCGTACTGGTTCTCTGCCATGACAATGAAGAGCGTTGGAAGTGCTGCATTGAAAATGGTCGAAGAGGTCAGGCGCCAATTCAATACGATCCCAGGGCTCATGGAAGGACGAGTGAAACCGGATTATGCCAACTGTGTCAAGATCTCTACCGACGCTTCGCTGAAAGAAATGATCCCTCCCGGCGCTTTGGTCATGCTCACCCCTCTTATCGCCGGAACCTTATTCGGCGTGGAGACTCTGGCAGGAGTTCTCGCCGGTTCACTTGTTTCAGGCGTGCAGGTACATATCGAACTCTGGTGTCTTAATAAACTCTGAAACTTTACACTGGACTTTGGTCCTCTTTAGTCTATATTTAGATACTTGAATTGCTGGGTTGCCAAAATCTCACTCTGCAATTGTTCTTGACATCATCTTTTTGCATGGTTTTCTTCACAGGTTGCTATTTCAGCTTCCAATACTGGCGGAGCATGGGACAATGCTAAGAAATACATAGAGGCAAGCTCTTTAGAATTCAAGCTCTTTTTCACGAAACATGCATTTCGATTATTATGAATTCTATCAAGATCGCGGATCTTAATGCGTTCCGATGAATTGATGCAGGCTGGGGCATCTGAGCATGCGAAATCACTCGGTCCTAAGGGATCCGACCCACACAAGGCTGCTGTCATCGGCGACACTATCGGCGACCCGCTCAAGGACACCTCGGGTCCGTCGCTCAACATACTGATCAAGCTCATGGCGGTCGAGTCGCTGGTGTTCGCTCCGTTCTTTGCCGCCCACGGCGGCTTGTTGTTCAAGCTGCTATGAGTTGGTAGCATCGCCTTGACTGTTTCAGCAGGTTCATATATCTTTGGATGGAGTATATAATGAGCTAAGCCACTACCCTGTAACTAGAATATCTGATCTGTAATTGATGCACCTGATTTATCATGAATAAGCAAGTCCATCATCCTCAAAGCTAGTCTATCAGCATACACATCTTGTCTTAGGTGATGGAAGTTCATATGTTGTTTGTCTTGAAAATCTTTATGTCCTCAATTCGGTAAGAGAAAAAGGGGATCGAATCCGGCCTAAATGATCATGACTTTTGTTTGGCATTCGTAATTTTCCTCATTAATGATAATTTACATGTTGCGTACCAATTTATAACTTTTTTTAGAGGACGCAATTTTCCTTTTGGTGTTGTAAGTCTGCGGGTCCTATAATTCATAATATTCTGAAAAAAAAAAAAAATCCCTGGATGTCATTGCTTCTTCTTGAGAAGAGATGTTTATAATCTGTGGGCCTTCTACCTCCACGCAGCATTGCTCCCAGCAATATGTGTAATTTATAGTAAATTTTCTTTCTTATTGTCAGTAAATTACCTAAGAAATCACAACTTTCCCGTCCCATGTAAGTGTCCGCGCTAATAGTTGTTTATCTATAAAAATATCTTTTAGTAAAGGGCTTAAAATGGTAATCCTAAGTTAAGTTAAAATTTTACTTGTGTTATCATAAATAAACAATTCACTATTTGTAAAGTTTTGCAATCTAATAATTTTCCTTAATCAAATATAAATCCGATCGCATCTACATCAGTAACTCTTCTTTCGCGACGGTAAGCCACGAATGAAAACTGATCTTACATAAATAAATTTGATGGATCATGACCTTTTTCTCTTTTCATCCAATGATCCATATTGAGTGCCCTGACTAAACCGTGAAAACACTGGTGACAACTTCAAACAACTTAGATGAAGTGAATTGTGTCACGGACCAAATGAAAATCCCTTGGACTTTTAGATCCATTGTCCAAGATTGTGGTCTTCTATTGGCCCAACTAGAAGCAGTAATTAAAAATATGAGCCCAAAGAAGCAAATTGTATTGTGGATTGGGTTGCCAAGGCCCACCGAGCTAAAACCCTACCATCCAACTAGGTTGTTTATCCCCCTCGTTCCCTTTGGTTAATTTTAAGTCTTGAATTTGGTAATGGTTGTAATTCATCTTTGAGTTAGTAATCTAAAGTTATTTTCGACCAAAAAAAAAAAAAACACTGGTGACAGCAGGAACTTTCCCTAATTTTGGCTGAATCCCATGGAGATGTGGCCTCCATCATGTAGACTTTAGCGGGTGCATCATCATCAGGACTTGCATGCAACCTTGGGCCATCTCAGGGACAGTGATGGGACCATGTTACCTAGAAAATGACCATGGAGTGCCTTCCAATTCAAGCAAAATTCCACACATTGCAAAGGGGCCCAAGCAGATGCAATCAAGATAAGTGAGTGGTGAGGGCTGACTCATCTATTGCATTATTTAATATGACTCTTTTTTTAACTCTTATCATGGCAAGGCCCTTCCTTTGGTTTTTTCTTTATGGGGAGTTTGGTGGATGATTCGCTTTGTAACCACAGCATATTCCCTCAACTTCTGGTTTTTCTGCCGACCTGGCCGGCCATTGAGATGAATATATATATTTGCGAGAGGAGTAATTACACAAATGATTCATGAATCTTGGTCCAATATGATATCGTCTATAAACTTTTAATTTGTTTAATGTGGTCATTAGACTTTAGCCAAATATGAAATGCCGTCCCTCAACTATTAATTTGTTTAATGTAGTTCTCAAACTTTCCATAAATATTTAATATATTTCATTGACTATATGAAAATGTTCGATATTGATTTAAATTTGAATTAATAGAAAAATATTATTGAACATTACTATATAGTTTATGGATTATATTAAACACGTAACAAACATTTAAAGACCTCATTGAATAAACTAAAAGTTTAATGTTCACGCTGTATATCAAGTTAAAGTTTATGGACAATGTTATAAATTAGGCCAAAATTCAGGAATAACTTGTGTCATTTTTCCTTTGCAAATACACATTCGGAGTAAATTCCACAAATCGCCCAACATTCAGTCGGATAATTTCTCATGACCCCTTTCCTTTACCTATCATCTTCACCAAATTTATTATTCAGGACAGATTTTCTAATTTTGGAATACGCATCTTGAGATTCTTCCGTTAGTTATGCCTGATGCGTTGGAGATTGGAACTTGAACGCGAATCAGGGGAAAAAAATAAATAGATGGAGAAGGAGAAAAATTGTTTGGAGATCGAAACTGGTTGACGAAAAGAATTTGAACGGCCATAGAATAAGAGAGACATAAACTTAAATTTAAAGTACGTGAGAGACTTATCTAATCAATAAAAAGATATTTTATTTTGTGTAAAGGATAGAATTATGTAAATTAAATTAAAATTTCGTGAGGGTGCAATATCTAAATTTGATCCATCATCTAAGTTGGTTATCCATGATAATTCACTGATTTAACTACTTAGAGAATTGGATAAAGGATGATGCATGAAATTAAGTCTTTTAAGCTAACAAGTTTTAAATTGGTGAAGAGAAACCATCTTATCATAAATTTGAATTCTTTCATAGAATTAAAAATAAATAAATTTCCATCAAGAACAAAGGATCAGGTCTAATCGAGAAGTATGTGCAATATTTTTCCATAACAATTTGACTCGTCAGGTTTGATGGGATGATATAAACATGATTTGGACGATATAATTGCATCCGCTTCGTTATTATCAATTTAAAATTGAGAAACATCCTTTCATAGCATGTGCACTTTGAATTAGCATGGAAGTCAAGGATGACCATCCATACCAAGGAAGAAAAGGAAAAAGGAAGATCTCTATGTCCATGATCCTCCAAACTCTTGAAAAAGCATTTGAAGCACTTTGGAAATTTTTTTTAGAAAGTCAACATGCTGCACCTCGCGACTTCAATCTTTTCCCTTCTTCAGGGGCCGAAATGAAAAACGCCCAGAACGATGTTCTAGAAATAATGAGAGAGAGAGAGAGAGAGAGAGAGAGAGAGAGAGACTCAATTTAAATTCCCCACGTTTTTTTTTTTTTAAACTTTATAATTTTAAAGAATACGATCCAAGAAATGCAGATAGGCGCATGGAGCGAGGGGCGAGGGGACGGGCGGGGGCTTTCGGGTCATTTGCCACGCCACCCGCATCCGCCACTCCCAGCGCGCCACGTCATCCCAATGACAGCCGCCGGTTGACATGGCGCGCCCCCATTGGCCGATCCCGTCCGCCCCCACGTCGACGACGTCGCTCCAGGCGCCCCCTCCTCCTCGAAACCTACTGCTAGCAAACCGCTCCACCGTGAAAACCAACGAAAAAGAAAAAAAAAAGCCGCTATTTAGCCAGCCCCCCTCACTCCCCCATTTTCATCTTCCGGATCAAACAGTCCCTGTAGCTTTCTCTCTCTAGCCTTCTCTCTCTCTAGAAAAGCCGGATGGCGATGGCGATGGCGATGGCGACGGGCCGCCGCCAGCAGCAGCTGCTCCTCCTCGCGCTCGCGCTCTCCTCCCTCGCCGCGATCGCTTCCGCCGCCGTCTTCTTCGAAGAGCGCTTCGAGGGTGAGCACCTTTCGTGTGTATTTCCCCCTCTCGTCCTTTGCATTGCACTATGTGTCTGTGGTTTTGCGCTTCGTGTCGCGGAATTAGGGCTTCTGAGCTTTGCTTTGTGCCGCCTTTTCTGGCGGCGATCGGCGCGCTCTCGTGTCGGAAGTGCTCGCGCGAGATCTGATAGGTTTTGGGCCGGTACGTGGCCTAAGCTGTGGAGTTACTACTGTCGGTGGACTGGATCTGCGAGGGTTTGGAGATATTTGATCTGGTTCGGTTCGAATCTGACTGAGTTCGGTGCTTGATTTGATGTCGGCGATGTTTTGACCGTGGTTAGTTTAGCATTTTGAGTGGGATCGAGGATGGAGTGGCTGCGTGGTTGTTGACTTAGCTTCGGAAGTGGCGGCATTCTTCTTTTGACTACTGATGTAGGTGTCGGTGTGTTGGAGGTCCGTTCTGATTGCTGCTGGGTGGTGCGGGAAACTGACATTTGATTTTACTGGCGATTTGAATGTTGATAAGGACTGTAGTATGAATATTTCGATTATCGGCCGAAATTAGCTGTTCTTTTTGAGTACTTTCTGGCTATTATGGGAATTTCCGTACCAATGAGCTTACTGCAGAGCATTTGAGTTCACATGCTACTTGTTATCATCTTCAGGAGTGTAAAACGCAACTAAGATATATAGATCGTTTTTCCAAAATGTGTTAAAGTCAGAGACTGAGGAGAGTTTTCAAACTACTTGTTTCTTTTTTTGGGGATTTGAACATGTAGAAACTATAGAAACATTGTAGGTTATGTCTCATTCAGATAATGCATAATCTTTGCAATTACAAGAAGATTCTTCTCTGTACTTATCCCCCTCTTCTCCATTCGTCTGCATGTCTGGTTATCCACAAAAGATGGATGGGAGACTCGATGGGTTAAATCTGATTGGAAGAAAGATGAGAACATGGCCGGAGAGTGGAACTATACGTCTGGTAAATGGAATGGAGATTCTGATGACAAAGGTACTTCCTAATCATCTTTTCCTTCAAATAGACTTTTTGATGCTTGATCATAATTTTCATAATTTTATTGTGCTTAGCATTAATCTGTCATTGCTTTTGCAGGTATCCAAACAAGTGAAGACTATAGGTTCTACGCCATATCAGCTGAGTACCCTGAATTCAGCAACAAGGACAAGACTCTAGTCTTCCAGTTTTCTGTAAAACATGAACAGAAACTTGACTGTGGTGGTGGATACATGAAGCTACTCAGTGGGGATGTCGATCAGAAAAAGTTTGGTGGTGACACCCCATACAGGTTTTGCAGCAGATTATATAATCATTTTGTGCTCAATTTGTTGGGTTTCTTGCTGTCCAGCTTATTGAATGTCCTCTTCTTCATGCTTATTTATTGGGTTGTTATGTTGTTCAATGCAGCATCATGTTTGGACCGGATATCTGTGGCTACAGTACCAAGAAAGTTCATGCCATTCTAACTTATAATGGAACTAATCAACTGATCAAAAAGGATGTTCCTTGTGAGACAGATCAACTTACTCATGTTTACACTTTTGTCCTCCGTCCCGATGCTACCTATACTATCTTGATTGATAATGTTGAGAAACAAACTGGTAGCTTGTACTCTGACTGGGATCTTCTCCCACCAAAGCAAATCAAGGATCCTGAGGCGAAGAAAGTAAATTATTTACTGAATGCTTTGGTTGGTTTTTGTTGGGCTATATGTCTAGATAATGACCTACCTGGCTAATGTTGGCAGCCTGAAGACTGGGACGACAAAGAGTACATTCCTGATCCTGAAGACAAGAAGCCAGAGGTATTGATCCTTCATTCCTTGACGCTGCTAATCTTTTAAGCACAATATTCTCTGCAATTCTTTTCAAATGACATTGTGCATGTGACTGCAGGGGTATGATGACATCCCGAAAGAAATACCAGATTCAGATGCCAAGAAGGTAAACCTGCTGAATGATGATTCTGATTTGAAGCTGATCTTCTTCAAAGCTTTTATGAAATTGATGTAGACTAGTTAGATACTAATTAAGATTGTGATTTCAGCCTGAAGACTGGGATGATGAGGAGGATGGTGAGTGGACTGCCCCAACCATTGCCAACCCTGAATACAAGGGTCCATGGAATCCAAAGGTATGAAATGTTCTTGTGAGTCTAATTTCTGGACTGCATTGAGAATTTTTCTTGATGATCATGCATGTTTTGCAGAAAATTAAGAATCCCAACTACCAGGGGAAGTGGAAGGCACCAATGATTGACAACCCAGGTTCTTCATCACTACTTGCTTTCCTAAGCTCCGATATGCATCAATAGTTTTCTTTTCTTTCTTCTTGTTTGAAAGTTCTTTGAATTCTAATCTTTAGCACTTTTTATAGACTTCAAGGATGACCCAGAGCTCTATGTTTTCCCCAAGTTGAAGTATGTTGGGATTGAACTATGGCAGGTAATTTGCCTGTGACTGTAATCTTGTTATATTTGCTAACAGTGTTCCAGGAGCTCAAACTTTGAATTACTCTATTCTTGATTTGTCAGGTCAAATCTGGAACCTTGTTCGATAATGTCTTGATATGTGATGATCCTGAGTATGCCAAGAAGGTTGCTGAAGAGACATGGGGCAAGAACAAGGATGTATGTGGTTTTGCTATTTATAATTTTTACTTGTGGAAATATTATGAATATAGATTATTTATGGTGTATATTTTACCTTTGCAGGCTGAGAAGGCAGCATTTGACGAGGCTGAAAAGAAAAGAGAGGAAGAGGTAACATAGAGCTGTTATAACTTTTTGGGAGATGGAAAGAATCATAGAAATTTTAAGATTAAATTGCTTCATTATTTAGTGCTACCTGAATTGTCTGACGTACTCTTTTCACAAGTAAATGACTATATACTGAAAATTAGTGAGTTGACAGGAGATCACTATGTATTTATGATGCTGGGTATTTATCTATTTGCCTATTTTTTCCGGCATAGCTTGGGGTTCTTGACCAGACTCGATTTACTTGTGTATATATGTGCACCACGGGCGGGCACGGGGGAGAGAGGTTATATTCACATTGGTTTGTTCCCCTTTATCTGACCTCTGTTTATGCTTTTCCAGGAAGCCAAGGATGAGCCGGTAGATTCTGACGTAAGCCTTTTATACCTGCTCTTTAAAAGATTCCGAATGTTATTTATTTGGATGGTTCTAACCGTGCACATCTTTTTTTTCAGATTGACGATGAAGATGATGATGCTGATGCCGATGATGCTGAAGACGATTCTGATTCCGTAATTAAATCAGAAGCAGATGAGAGTGCTGAGTCTGCTGACTCCAAGGACGAAGTAAAGGTATAATTCTTCACTCGATATGGTCATGAACTTAAAATTGCTGCACTTTTTTCCATGTTTGTTGCATTCATTGATCTTCGTCATTTTGTGCTGTTCACAGGATGAGTTGTAGAAAGAGGCAGAGCAATAAAGCTGATCGGTTGGGTTCGACGTAAGCTTGGCGCCTTCAAAATTTTTCTTTTTCTATCTTTACAATATAGATGTAGGACATTTCTTTAGAGAGGGAGAGAACTGTAGGAAGGCTGATCCCAAGACTTTTGAGTGCCTGATTTCATCTATATCCATTGACTGATTTGAGTTTTCAGAACGAAGGCTAACGTCCATTTTCAGATCAATCGCACTCGTTGAAGAGTCTGGATCTGCTGCATATGGTCTTAAGATAATGCCATCAATCTTTATCGCTCATCTCTCTTTGATCTGGTCAGTCTGTCGACAGCTGATGGAAACTTTCGATAAGCCCATTCACATTTTTATTTTATTTTATTGTACGCTGCTTAATGATGAGGTCAAGCACCATGTCCTTTTTGACAATCGAATTCTATTATTAAGATCCAATCCATTTACAAGGCTGAAAACAAAGAACATGCACATTGTAGGAATATGTACACAATAAAACTCGATAATTCTGTAGAAGACAACATAGGACTAGGACTCAACACAGGAAGTATAGATCGAGTTTCAGTCGTTCCTGTTGGTTTTGGGCCTCTTCACTACCAGCACGGGACACTTGACGTTCTGGGCGCAGTGATAGCTCACGCTCCCCATAAAGGCCCTGTGACATTTCGCCAAATCACAATTAAGGATCGACACAGATGCCACAATCTACCCATAAAAAGTGAAGGAAGGTTTTCAATTAAGAGTAAATCCCTCATTCTACTAATTCGAATAAATCATTGGATATTGAATCAGTCTGAGAGACTTCAAGATTGCCCACATGTAGGTAAGGACAACCTTCAACCGGGATAAGTGAGAAAAAATATAAATCAGCTAGAGATGTATTTTGAACTCAAAAGTTCAGGAAATCAATATTACCTTAATCAATATTTCCACAAATAGTTCACATGACACGTTTTTCCGAACAATAGTTATGGTACTTCAAATTTGGCCTTATTATGGAAAATTGACATGGTAGGTTCTAAATTCTTAATGTACGACCTATTCTGTGTTCATCATAAAACCGATTACCCATACTTTCAATATTAACATTATCTTAAGTTAAGGCTACATAATACATGTCTTCCCTCTGAGGTGATTGATTATTAGAGCCGATGTACAGAGTTATGAGTAATTAAACAAAATGAGTAGATGAAGTACCTTTTTATAAGACCGTAACCATGGCTCCCCATCACCAGAACATCAGGCACCAACTTCTGCGCCACGCTGCAGATGACATCTCTTGCATCCCCATTCTCCACTCTCGTCTCCACCGCAACCTATCCTCCAACAACCACACCCAGGTCACTCGATCCCATTGATCCTTAGACATTTTCACTTATCGAAACTTGGAAATTTATGCCTCAACAAGAACTCACCTCACCAAAATCATGGCAGATCTTCTTAGCCCTGGCCATAACACGGTCGGCCATCTCATTGTTGTGCCTCTCCATGGTGGCCACTATGTCCGAGGAAAACAAGTACCCTGAACAAAGAACGAAATGGAAAAAGAAAACGTGAAAACCACTCTATAATCGCAGGAGATGGTCACCAGAGCAGAAGACGAAGAACATCTCGACGTTTAGTTTTTTACCTGTGCCGTCGAGGGCTGTGTAGGCAGAACAAAGGGGCTTTGCGTAGAGGAGGACGAGGGTGTCCTTGGAGTTCTCGGAGACGACGTTCTCGAGACACCATGATAAGGCGTACATGCTCTCCTCGCTCTCGTCAACCGCCACCAGTATCTTCCTCTCTCTCGCTACCGTCTCAGCCATCCCCCTCTTTCAGCAAGGACGAGACAGAGACAGGCCAAAAAAACCAGATGTTCTGTCCTTTTGTGGTACGATTTATGGACAAACTGAAGAGTTCGATGGCTTGTTGGATTTAAGGTAAGATGTGGTGAAGAGGGTAATTTATAGGAGGGAGAGAGAGAGAGAGAGAGAGAGAGAGATGTTGTTTTGTTGTGTGCTGGCGAGAATAAGAACCTATTAGCCTTGTGTTCTTTAGAGCAGATTGAGTTTGATGGTTTTCATTTCTGAAGACTGTGGGCTCTTCTGTTTTCTTTTTCCTTTGTTTTTCTTCTTTCTTGCTTGGAAATTTTGTTGGATAAGCTCCCGCCGACGTGCCTTGAGGACGTTGACCTTTTGTGCCGGTCAACGTGGTGACATCATAATTTAGATTTATTGGACCAGTCTGGATTGCCTTTTCTATTTACCTCTCGGAAACCATTAACATGGGACTGCATTACAATTTGCTCCGGTTAATTTCGAATTTGATAGTCTAGTGGACTTAACGCGAAAAATTATATAATAAAGTCTTAAATCTTTCAATTTTGCCAATTAAGTACTAAAGCTTCTCACTTTTTATTAATTGAGTCAATTTGATCAATTTTAATTGGAAATTGTTGATATGAAACTTTTGCCCAAGGCAATCTTGATGATTAGCGCATCTCAAAAAGGTTTTATTGAAACCAAGCCGTAAGCAAGGAAAAGTTTTATTTGGGACATCATCAAAAGTAACAAGTTGAGCTATGGTTTGCAGTGCAAATCATGCTTCAAGTAGAAGCCATGTTTGTCAATCAAATTTGGAAATATTATTTGAATTTTTTAAAAAAATTGCTATATCAAATATTAATTTACGTGTCAACATTTACAAGTTCCAAAAGTTTTAGGTGTGAAGTCGAAATGCTTGTGCCATGGGATTTTGATTAAATAAAAAACAAAAAGTAAAAGTCAAATTGAGATGCTACCTTTAACTAATTAGTGCATCTTCTCTTTTCCCCTGTATTGATTTATTCACTAGTTCCGAATATTAATAGGGGCTGACGGGTTTTGTTTAATATCATGCCATGTATTATCCAAAACATAAACAAATGAGTGGCTAATAACATGGGAGGCTAAATGTCGACCCCCCATTTGTATGTTTCATGAAAGCAATGCGTTACGATCTTGATAGCCAATTTCATTCCTCATTATTTATAATTGTAATATTTTACCACTTGAGGAAGACAAACCTAGAATGGTTCCTTGTGGATTCAACAAAAGGCATGATGAAAAGCAAAAGGGGGCTTAGAGATAGCCTTGAATTAAGAATGAATTGCTTGATAGCTCTCCTCTTAAGATGGATAAAGATCGATTTCCACAACATAATTATATTAAGATTGAGCTTAGTATAATAAGGAAACTCATTGTAAGTTATTACTCTAATTGAAGCTTGAGCTTCAGTTTTGGAATCACAGGAAGCTTCACGGAGAGCGAAGCATAGGGTGCGTTTGTTTGTGTTTATTCGAAAGGTGTTAGAGAACAAAAATAGAAAAACTATTTTTGTTCCGGAAACATTTTTGACCAGAAAGATGTGTTTGGTAAACTTGTTCTGGAAATAAAAAATGAATAGAAACACATTTGGTAAATTTATATTCTTTTTTTTGTTTCTTTTAATTTTTTAATTTTTTAATTTTTTTTTTTTTTCCTTTATTTTTTTTTTTTCTTCTTTTGGCCGGTCGGCGGCCATGCCGAGCGGCAACCGGCCGACGGGGATCGGCAACCTCGCCTTGGGCTGGGCAAGCTTGGGCTCGCCTTGGCTAGGCCAGCTCGAGCTCGCCTAGATTTGGCGAGGCCAAGCCTTGCCGGTGGCTGGGCGAGCTTGGCCTTGCCCAGATTCGGTGAGGCCAAGCGTTGCCTGCCCCGGGTGAGGCTCAGCCTCGCCGGATCTGGGGGAGCCCGAGCTCGCCTAGCCATGGCGAGGCCGAGGCTCGGCCTCGGCCTCGTCGAGGGCCGGTGACGCTCCAGCGAGGTCACCGGCCCTCGACGGCCAGTCGCCGACTATGGCCAAGGCTGGCAATTGGCCAAAGAAAAAAGAAGAAGAAAAGAAGAAGAAAAAAAAGAGAAGAAAAGAAAGGAGAGAGAATTTTTGTTTTTCAAAAGTGTTTACGGAACAAAAAACAAATTTTTTTTTGTTTCTTATTTCCGTTCAATTTTGTTCCGGAAACAAAAAAACAGATTTTGAACAAAAAAAGCAAACAAACGCGTTTTATTTTTCTTTTTTGTTTTCGAGAAAAAAAAAGCAAAATTTTTGTTCATAAACAAGAAAAAGAACATTAACTCAATGTAAGTTATTACTCTAATTGAAGATTGAGCTTCAGTTTTGGAATCACAGGAAGCTTCATGGAGAGCGAAGCATATCATCTTCACCGGTTGGTGATAATAAAGAAAAAAAAAAAAAGAAAGTGAATTAGACAAAGTTGATCTTTCTAACAAGTAATAGCACTTTCGTTTGATTATAAACATATATCACATGCAGTACTTTTTTTTTTTTTTAAATCTCTGATCTTATCATAATGGAATCTTGAACTCTTGCCTTTCTTTTCCAGGGAAGCAAACTCGCTTTTGAATAAAAAGAAAGTAAAAGAAATCAAGAAATATGAGGGAGCGATGAGAAGAGAACCATCCCTGTCTGAAAACTTTGTCTAACTATCTTATTATGATATATTGAGCAACTTCTTGTATTTATACTATGATCTTATATTGCGGTTCGTTATGAAGAGAGATTATTCATAAAATAAGTTCTGATACAACAGGTGGGCACATATTCAAAATTTCTATAATAATGCAAAACATATTGATAGAATGACTCATCATAATTGACCGGAATCTATCATTATGCCGAAGATAGGTCGTAAATTGGAAACTTCCATAAAACAAAAACAAAAGGAGGAATATAAAAGAAATCACGGACAGCAATCAATAAACTAAGTACTTTGTTCAAAAGCTTATCAAAATTGGACAACGTTTTGGCATCATTTGAGCGTGCCTCGTTCAAGTCCTTCGCTTTATTACCAATATTTGTCGGGGACAAAAACCTTCTTCAGAAAACAAAATAACAAAACAAGAACAAAACAGACATAATGGCTGCACCAAACACAACAACCCAGTCAAGTTCCGACTTCCTTACCGGTGCAACATTCGTGTGTCCCTGCAATACTTGCCGGACATCCATCGGGTTAGATTTCCGTAACCCCTCGAAAAGCATCTCACAATAGCAACCCCGGCTACGTTTATAATAATTGCAACGGTTAGGCAACCGCTTGCATTGGACAATCAGGCAACATTCTAAATCTGAATTCGAGGTGTCTGCCAAACTCTCCAACGATCTGCAATCGTGAATCCACAAATGCTTTAGAGATTCCAAGTGGTCCAAACCTTCCATGTGTCTTTGCTTCGGACATTTTCCTACTTGAAGCTCCCTTAGTTTCCTCGATTTCAATAGGTCTGGCATCCTTTCGATCAACCTACAATATGCAACCACAAGGGATGAAAGGGATCCCAATTCTTCGCAGCCATGAATCTCGACTAGTAGCTCACATTCGAACAAATCTACCTATTGCAGATTCTTCATATGCGACGGCTCAAGTGCTATTGTGGGGGTGATGCAGCTGTGGAGGAAACATCGAACGGTACTCGAACTGGAATCTCCTCATTTTCCGCAAAAACAGTTCGAGCTGTCTTGAAAGCGGGCAATCTTGCATAAGGAGTTTCTCCAACTCCGAATCACATATACCAACAAATATCACCATCCACCAACAAGTAGATAAATATGGGAAAGGTCGCCAGTTCTCGAAATACGGACTCTCTTAAATTGGACGGGAGCTAGAGGAGGAAACGCATGTTTGGGGAGGCCAATATTTGTTTTTTACTCTAAAATTGGGACGCTTGAGTTCCTCGTGAAAACAAACGACATTCTCCAGCTTATCAAGGGGGTAGAAGTAGAACCGTATGCTATACTGTGCGACTATCTCAAGTTTATGGATATCAGAGACGAGACTCGCCGTGGTGGGTAATCCGAATATTTGGGTCCATGACAAGTCTGGCATTTTCAAACAGTACTGCTCACTTGTCTCGGACCAAAAAGGAAAAGTCACTAACTGAACAAACCAAATCGCACTAGGTAATTTTGTCAAACACCCCCCCCCCCTAATGTCCCTCATCCTAAGTGCTATCAATTGCTTTAGATTGTTGAATGAATCTGATAGGTGAGCAATACTTATTCCTAAGAAATCTAACTCGATTAATGATTGTAATTTCCCAATCGAGTCTGGAAGTTTCTTTATCTTTAAACAACTACGTAATCTCAAAATCTCCAAAGACACCATCATAGATAAATCAGGCACTCTTCTTAAGTTATAGCAGTAGCTGAGATCTAAGACTTTTAGTTTCCTTGCTGCTTGCAAAACAATAATATTTATTGAGAAATGACCTACAAAAAGATATAAAAAGAAATGACTTATGGATACAAGGAGTGAGACTCGTATCATACTTGATCAATCGATGCTTTCCAACATTCTACAATTTGTTAATCTCAAAATCTCTAAAGACACCAATGTAGATAAATTAGGTGTTCTCCTTAAATTTATGCAGCTATTGAGATCTAGTACTTTTAGTTTCATTGCCGCCTGCAAAACAATTTGATAATATATTCATTAAGAAATGACCTGCAAGAAAAAATGAAGAGAAACAATTTACGAATACAAGTAGTGGGACTCATATCGTACTTTGATCCAATCAATACTTTCTTCCGAAATTTTGCCATTACTAAGGTCAAGAATGACTAAATTAGTTGGATGAAAGGTTTTTGCCTCAAACATGAAAGGGTCACCATAGCAAGAAAGCCATCTTAAATCAGAGAGAAGATTATTGAAGTCTCCAACAAAGGACACCTGACTCCCTAGAAAGAGCCTCAGCTTTTCTAAATTAGCAAATTCATCAGCCTCCAATAAAGCACCGTCTTCAAGAAATCCAAAAAAAAGTTCATAAGGAACATTCCGTTCTCAATCTCCTCTTGTCCCCACAGCATATTCACTATAGCGGAAATAAATCCAATACTCTTTCTTGCCAAGACCTTGCCCTACCAGAGAAGAATTCCATTTTTCAGCGCTGTTATCTATGACAGATTTAGGAACTAAAACATGCTTAACACCATCGACAATTTTCGGTATGTGGTACATCATGTGTAACGTCCTAGATTGCCAATACGCTCTTTTCTTTACTAGTTCGTATTCAGATGTTACTTTTTGCCCAAAGGTGCTTTTTTTGGTTCTCTTCCTATTTCTTTCATTAGAACTTACCATCACAATCAAATAACCACTTTTTATTGATCAAATAGGAAACTTTGCACGTCTTGCATGATTTTCAATGATAAAGATGAATTGTTTCCATTTCGATTTTTTGCAGATGAAAGAAAACTGCTCAATTTAGAAAGAGAAAAATTCATCTCTTTTCTCGCCCAGAAATATTCTCTGGAATAGTCTCGAAACAGTCTTAGATCCAAGCCTACAGGAACTCGGTGGAATGTTACGTGGAAAACAAGGTCCCGCATTGGCGATAGAAGAATCTCGACTATATACCGTTAAGGTTGTGGGCTTTGTGACTAATGATTACCATATAATATTTCAGATCAATAAGAACAAAGCTGACGAGAAACTTTGGATCTCGCGAACTAAGCAATATACTCACAAATTTTTTAAAGCAAAGAAAAGTCTACTAAGCATATCATAGCAGTAAACTGACAAATCAAGGGATGATGTATCTGTGACAATCAGAATGCCAAACAATTCTTGAAGAAGAGAGCAAAAGCCTTACAATTCTGAGGAAGAACCCCTGTATTGAGGTACTTCCTAAGATCAGCTTGCGTGACCTATAGAGAGAAGACACGTCCAATTGGCAGCCCCATCTTAATGGTGCACAACTTCATTCAAATATGCAAGGACAATCAACAAAAAACAATAGAGAAAATCTCAGTGATCATGCATAATACTAAGTCGATGATGCATCCTGGGCAGCTTACCCCTAGAACTAGACATTCTCATACTCCCAAGACAATCTCCTCGCATTAAGTATCATGAATTTCCTTCAACCTGTGCGAGATGGGCAGATCCCAAAATCTGCCCCGCTGCTCGACTCAATGATGAAAGTATGCTCCGGTGTCCACATTAAATTGCCAGGGATTGGAGATGGCACTTGGAAAAGCTCCTCAGGAGACAAATGGATGTTCGGCGCAAACAGATCTTGTGTGTAACCACGAAGATGACTGCTTTCGCCAGCACTCAAACTGGACAAAAGTCCTCCTTGCCAAGCTGTTGAATACAGTCGGATCAAAGATTTTTGCAGTGATATGACTCTGTGGCCCCAGACAACCTAATTGTCTGATCTCTGTGACATTGTAGCAGCATGATGCTGAACCAATGAGTAACTAAATTCAGGAGTCACTTCTGGTCTATCTGAATAATGTGATGCATTTCAGTTCAGCAACCATAGATGTGCAAAAAGTTGGATGTGCCAATAAAGAAATGGGAACACTAAACTGTGAAAGATTAAGAAGGCCTGCAAGGAAAAGATAACCTTGGTTTAGCTCTGTGTAAAATAGATGATGAAGAGGCAGGCTCAGGCCGATTGACGGCTCTGTAGGCAAATTGGTTGGGGCTCTCAGAAGAGAGACGCTGGGCAGGGCATCGAGCGCCACCATTGATTGTTGTTATTGTAAGCTAGCCATTTCAAGTTCTGAAACAAAATCTGTCAACTGAGCAGCGGGTTCAATTAAGTTCGAAAACAAATGGGTACTTTTTTAAGAGAAGTGCTTGTGGTATATATTCTGCCATGGAAGCAGACTAATCCGATAAATACAGGCCCTTCTATAGGTCCAGATAGATTCACACTCAGCTACTAGATAGAGATGTTTCTTGTTACGATTTATGTACCTTCTGAGAGTGGGCCAGTATGTCTACCGACTGGTAAATTTGGCCATCGAGTGCTGCTTGAGCAACTTTCATGACCGAATTGAACACTATACTGGCCTAGTTCAAAGCTTGGTAGAAATACATCTTGTCATCGTTGATCACACAGGGGCTGGCATGTCTGACGATCGTCTCCCATGTCCGCTTGGTGATCCCATTTCCAAGTACCTGAAATAACATTGCACACAAAAGAAGTAGCTTGATTTGATATTGAACAATGCTTAGAATAACGTGAACTGGAAAAGGGAAATTAGCAGTGCTCGAAGAGTAAGAGTCACTATGTTTCTTAGAAAGGTGCATCCGCTTCGTACAGCTGGAGGAAATCTTGAACATTGTTGATTCCTCTCGAAGTCATGCACTTGAGCAGAGCGCCGCCTTTGGCTATTTTCTGCAAACGCCATACTTCGTCGCGCAGTGATTGTGGATAGTGCTTCTTGTTCACTGCACATAACAGAGAAAACTTGTCAGTCATTCTTTCTATGGTCCACATACACAGTTGATGGTTGGAAATTAAATTGTTATCGTAAAATTATAGGCATTGCAAACTTACACTCTCCTCGATGATATTTAATGATGAAAGTTTCACTTCTCACTTCACTTATTCTTATTTATGCAGAAACCTTTTGAACAGCTCGAGCTCATTTCCCGACTTCTCATCCAGCTCGAGCTGTCAGTGATGATTAAATTATGGAGGCAACCAATTCCTCCTTGCAAGATCGCAGTCAGCTCCCCGGTTATCAACGGCCTTTTCCCTTCCCTTTCGCAAACAATATTGTAGTTGAATTCCTTCTCGGTCCAATCCTCTCCCTCGTCTGACCCGAAATCGCCATCAAGGATGACAATTTTGAGCTTTATGGAAGATAGAGGGCCAGTCATAACCCTCTCATTGGTCCTGCGATCTACTAGTTCAATCCTCAGAGGAGTACCATCCTCGGTGCTTATCTGACTGCTAGTGAAGATGGTTGCCGGTAATTTGGTAACAAAATGCAGTTGCAAAGTGCTTGTGCTTCCCTTATTCTTTTTTCTGCAACAGTGTTGATTCCTCTCAAAGTCATGTGCTTGCGTAGAGCGCCGTCTTTGGCTATTTTATTGAAACGCCATTCTTCATCACTCAAAAATGGAGGGTGGTGCTTCTTGTTCACTGCACATAACAAAGGAAACTTGTCAATCTTTAAGTCTTTTTAAGCGCCACAAATATTATCAATGACAAATCCAACTTAACTAAGGATTGTAATTTCCAATCCTGAGTCTGGAAGTTCCTCTATCTCCGTACACCCTGATAAATCCAACTGCCTAAGTTTCACTAGCTCTCCAATCGAGTATGACAGTTTGCTAATCTGCCTATGTGATACATCAAAGGTCAACAATGACTGCAAATTACCAAATCTCTTCGAAAGTTCATGTAGTGTATTAGGCATGACAATCTCTGTCAAAGCTTGTAGATATCCTATATCTTCAGGTAACTCTTGAAAAGAGTCACATCCCTTCAGGTTCAAAGCAGTTAGGAGCTTTAATTTACCAATGGATGGATCGATTTCAATTAAGTTGTGACAACCTTCAAGAGTCAATCTCTCCAAGGACACCAACATAGATAAATCAGGTGTTCTCATTAAGTATTCACAATTGTTGAGATCCAGTACTTCTAGTTTACTTGCCACCTACAAAACAAAATATATACTAAGAAATTATTTGCAGGAAAAAAAAATGACAAGGAATGATACATGTATGTAAGGAGTGAGATTCGTACTATATTATGATTTGATTTTAGCCAATCCATTTCTCTGAAACATCACTATGTGAAAGGTCAAGAACAACTAAATTAGTCAGATGAAAGTTTGTTGCCACAAACTCTTAACGGCAGCATCGCCAGGAGAAACTAATTTTTTTTCTTTTGCACATGTAGCAGCAGCAGGCGCAACGTTCAAGCAAATTTGCTAGAGGAAGTGTCTTATCTTGAGGAGAGTTGACTCCCTGTGCTAACTTCCAAATTATACCATCAATAGTATGAGAGCTTGAGGATCTAGGCTTTAGTAGATGTTTCTTTCTTTTCTGCGTGGTAAAGTGGTAGAGACTTTACTGAAGAACAACCAATCCTGTTCCAGGGCCAAATCATTTGGTCATCAGAACTTCTCGACCTTATGTGATTTCTCAACACCAGTCACTGCTGCTCCTCCTGACGCATGCTGTCTTTAATGGGGTTTAAGTTCCAAGTCTTAGTATCTGCATCAATTAGAGACTCCATTCTTAATTCCTTTATCACCTGAGTGAGATTGAAGGATGCAGCATCAAGTCTCAACTCTCCTTCACCAACCTATCCTCCCCAATTTTGACTGATTTCCCATTAGCAATTTATTATAACCTGCCTTCCTTAATTAGATCTCTTCTTCCAAAACTCTACTCCATCCCCAAGACATTCTGCCACCTCTTCTAACTTCCATGAAGCTACAAAGGTAGAGCGCTTCAAATATTTGCACCCAAAATTCCGAGGGGTTGCTTGGATTCTCCAAGCAAGCTTAGCAAGGAGGGTTCCGTCAAACTGTGATAAACTTAAACCTCATTCTAACTTTGCTTCAGTTAAGCTTTCCCAACCAAAAATTGGCTATAACTGCATCCACTTCTTCATGCCACTTCTTTCAAAACTTGAAATAAGACATGGAGTAAGTTTGTACAGCATAAGCCACTGTTTTTACTTAATCTCCCTACCAGCATGTGACAACAATTTAGATTTTCAGCTAGGCATCCTTGTCAAGACTCCATCCTTAAAAAAGCCAAGATCTTCATGTTTGGACAGCAATCCATGAACTGAGTACTATGTTCAAAAGCTGATCAAAATTGGACAACGTTTTGGCATCATATGAGCGTGTCTCGTTCACTTCCTTAGCTTCATCACCAATATTTGTCCGGGAGAAAGCCTTTTTCTCAGAACAAAACAATAGAACAACAACAAAACAAACAAAATGGCTACACCAAGCACAACAACCAAGCCATGTTATAAATTCCTTACTGGCGCAACATCCGGATGTCCCTGTAATACTTGCTGGACTTCCATTGGGTCAGATTTCCTCAACCCCTCGAAAAGCATCTCACAATAGCAACCTTGGCCACGTTTACAATAATTGTCACGGTGGGGCAACCGCTTGCAACGGACAATCAGGCAACATTCTAAATCCAAATTCGAGGTGTCCACCAAACTCTCCAACGACCTGCAATCGTGAATCCGCAAACGTTTTAGAGATTCCAAGCGGTCCAAACCTTCCATGCTTCTTAGCTTCGGACATTTTCCTACTCGAAGCTCCCTTAGCTTCCTCGATTTCGATAGGTCTGGCATCGTTTCGATTGACCTACAATATGCGACCGCAAGGGATGAAAGGGATCCCAATTCTTTGAGGCCGCGAATCTCGACTAGTAGCTCGCATTCGAACCGTATTCGGACTCGAATCTCCTCTTTATCAGCCGAAACAGTTCGAGCCGTCTCGTAAGAGTGCAATCCTGCAAATGGCGTTTCTCCAACTCCGAATCACATATACCAACGAATATCGGCATCCACCAACTAATGACTGTATATTTCTGAGGTGAGGTCGCCAGTTCTCGAAATACTGACTGTCTTAAACTAGACGGGAGCTGGAGGAAGAATCGCATGTTTGGGGAGGCCAATATTCGTTTTTCCAGCGTAGATTGGGTACAACCGAGTCTATAGAGAAAAGCAAAGACATTCTCCAGCTCACCAAGGGGGTCCCACGTTGGATCCCAAAACCGTCTGCTATCCCGTGCGGCTATCTCAAGTTTATGGATATTAGAGACGAGACTCGCCACGGTAGGTAATCCGATTATTTGGCTCCATGAGTCTGGCATTTTCAAACAGTACAGCTCACTTCTGATGAACTCAGTACGATAAGTTAGTAACTGAACCATCCAGATCGCACTAGGTAATTTTGTCAACCCTCCCTTAATGTCCCTCATCTTAAGTATTGTCAGTTGCTTTAGATTGCTAAATGAATCAGGTAGGTGATCAACATTCGTTTCTAACAAATTCAACTCGATTAATGATTGTAATTTCCCAATCGAGTCTGGAAGTTTCTTTATCTCAGAACAATAACATAATCTCAAAATCTCCAAAGACACCAACGTAGATAAATCGGGCAATCTCCTTAAGTTATAGCAAGAGCTGAAATCTAAGACTTTTAGTTTCCTTGGTGCCTGCAAAACAATAATATTTATTGAGAAATGACCTACAAAAAAATATAAAAAGAAATGATTTATGAATACAAGGAGTGAGACTCGTATCGTACTTCGATCCAATCGATACTTTCCAAAAGTGCACTATATGTTAATCTCAAAATCTCCAAAGACACCAACGTAGATAAATCGAGCAATCTCCTTAAGTTATAGCAATTGCTGAGATCTAAGACTTTTAGTTTCCTTGGTGCCTGCAAAACAATAATATTTATTGAGAAATGACCTACAAAAAAATATGAAAAGAAATGATTTATGAATACAAGGAGTGAGACTTGTATCGTACTTCGACCCAATCGATACTTTCCAAAAGTGCACAATATGTTAATCTCAAAATCTCCAAAGACACCAACGTAGATAAATCGGGCAATCTCCTTAAGGTATAGCAATTGCTGAGATCTAAGACTTTTAGTTTCCTTGCAGCCTGCAAAACAATTTGATAAAATATTTATTGAGAAACCACCAACAAAAAAAAAAAATGAAAAGAAACGATTTACGAATACAAGGAGTGGGGTTTGTATCGTACTTTGATCCAATCAATATCTTTTTCCGAAATGTCGCTCCTTGAAAGGTCAAGAACGACTAAATTAGTCGGATGAAAGTTTTTTGCCTTCAACATGGATAAGCAACGATGGCAATAAAGCCATTTTAAATCGGAAAGAAGATTATTGAAGTCTCCAACAAAGGACACCCGATATCCTTCAAAGAACCTCAGCTTCTCTAAATAAGCAAATTCATCATGCTTTAAAATTATGTCTTCATGAAATCTAATTGGTGGTGCTTCAAATCCTCTAAGTTCTCCAAACTTTGGAAAAGTGTCTTCGAGAAATCCAAGTGACAGTGCTTTAATTTTCCTACTCCCCTGACAATGGAAACACAAAGGAGTCCACATGGTGAAGGTCAAAAGCAAACAATTCAAATTGTTAATAGCGATTAATTTTTCTTTTTACAAGAATAATTTACAACATTTCACAAGAAAATAAATTGATGTTCCCCTTTCATACCTCTTTCCGCTTCAAAATGTTTAGCGCTACCTCAGGATCATGCACTCTGCTACGCTCACACGGTTCATCAACATTTTCTTTACGAACGATTTCCCTTCCGAGATCCCGCACTTGGTCATGCATCCAAAAAGTATTGTCATCCTTGATTTTTATCAAGGACATGAGAGAGAGGACTTCAAGGGCATTGTGTGGGTAGTATCCACAAGCATCCCACACGTAGGAAGCGTATGTTTTGTCCTTAGTAACAAAAAAACAAGCTATATCCAAAAATATTTGTTTTTGTACATCATCTAACATTTCATAAGATATCATCAATTTTCTTTGGACTTCCTTTGGAGGAGCTTTTCTTAGGTTCTTCAATGTTTCTTCCCATGATGCTTTGGATTTACCATTTAGAAATGAACCTATAATCTCCAGAGATAAAGGAAGATTTCCCAAAATACGAACGATTTTTTCGGAAAGGGAAACATACTGATTTAGTGGAGAGTCTCTTCTAAAGGCATGCCTACTAAAAAGCTTAAGAGCATGATCAAATTTCATTTCACATACTTCGTAAGCTGAAATAATTGCAAGGCCTTCAGCTGTTGCTTCTCCTTGAGTGGTTAGGACACTTTGGTCCCTAGTAGTTATGATAATTCTACTACCAGAACCGAACCAATCAACATTTTTTGCTAGACTTTCGAGTTGCTTTTTTGCATCCACATTGTCAAGAACAATGAGAACTTTTTTATCACGAAATACTCTCTCAATCATTTTGGCCCCATCATCCGTGTCATGAATTTGGTTGAGGGTGGAATGAGAATCAAGGAATTTGGATAGCAACTGAATTTGCAAACCTACCATACTGAGGCGTTGTGATGTCTCTCGGACATCCGAAAGGAAATAGCAGTATTTGAAGTCAGAAGACAGTCGGTTGAAGATGACCTTGGCAAGTGTTGTTTTACCAATCCCGCCCATTCCGTGGATTCCGAAAAATTGTACGCTATCAGCTCCCACTTCCAACATTTTGATTATAGCTTCTACATGATCATCAACTCCAACTAGATTTTCAGTCACAATCTTTTTATTTCCGACATTCAGCTTACGCAACACAGTTTCAGTTACAAGTTTTACCAGATCTGCTTGGCTGCAACAACGTAACAACCATGTTAAAGGATAAATTTTATACTGAAAAACTACTCCCAAAGTGACTCAATTGCTCCTACAATTTGCAGAAATTATGCAACATAATCTAGACGGCAAAATAATCTGGATTTTTTCCAATCCGTCTCCGCTCCCCCAATTTTAGTCACCATCACTATCGGCCGCTGCCACCGCCACACCGCCATTGACGTCGCTCAATTCCCCAGGTCGTCACCATTGTGTTCCAACGGGGTTGCCCATCGCGCCCCCATCGACCCGCCCATCTCGGCCTTGCCTCAATCCTTCAAGTCACATGGATCTTGTGACCTTGCAACCGCCAAGGATGCTTTACTGGCCTTCGGCGGCGCCAAATTTGAGGTCGCCCAAGGTCGGCAACGCCAAATATGGTCTCGGTGACATCAGACCAGACATCCCGAGCCCATATCCGACTTCCCAATGAATGAGAGAAAGGGTGGGGGCCGGATGGCTCGATGGGGGCTTGTTGTCGGGCTGGCAAGGAAGAAGCGACGGTTGAGGGAGAGCTGCTGCGGTGACTGGCCAGCGGCTTGGTGGAGCAGCTAGGTTCACGAAAGAACATAGCTTTTCACCTTTTAAGTAAACTTTTTTTTTTTTTTTAAAGTTGCATTCTTCTATTCGTTAAAAATTAACTGGCCCCTTAGACTCGCGCTACGCGAATGGCCATATGGTCGTATACTTCTATATTTTTCTTAAATGCTTATGAAATCCAGGATAAAAAAATTGCAAACGCCATATAAATGAGGTTGAAAGAAAGCAGAGGTAATACACAAAATCATCTTAAATTTTGGGTAGTACACAGCCGAACCTTCAACTGTTTCGCAATATTTCCTGCACTTTCATTTTGTTACACGACCATTAACTGTGTATCAATTTTGTCTATCTCAATATTTGAAAAAAAAAAAAATCTCTTTTATCCTTAATTATCATGAAAAAGAAAAGAAATTTAGAAATTGGGAGAAAAAAATGAAAAGAATGAGATACTAAAGTTGAATAAACTATTTTTTCACCAGCAATACTGCAATTAAACTGAATATGGAGGAAAAGTAAATCTACATATGATAGTCTGAAAAATTGTAGGCATTTACCTTTCATCTTTCTTCCAGTTCCATCCAATTATCTTGCCCACCTCAGTGAGAGCCTTTTCCCATGACTCTACTTCATTGCATATCTTCTGACGCTTCGAAAGAGCTTGTTCATACAATGTTGTTTTCAGCTTGACATCAGCAGGTTCCACATCCAAAAAAAGGGGCATAATCTCTTTGTTCCCATTTGATGTTGATGTGCACTCGACCTGTTGAAATTCAAGTCGGCGGAAGACAACTTACTTGATTCCGATGCGCAAACAGCAAATGGCCCCGGAACGAACGTTGAATTGCGAATTTATCACGAACAGTACTTCCTCACGTTAGTCTGGATGCAATCACGAGGAAAACACCCGATTTTCACAGCGTAAATGCCGATTGTTCTTGAAAATTGAAATGGAACGCCTTTGATCTTCTTCAATGGAAATGGAGAGGAATTTTGGTGCGAATGAATTGCCAACCGTCCAACGGTTGTGTTCGGGAGCCTTTTATATGTCTCCCTTCGTACCCCTCCATTTGTGCCTTTCCATCGTAGCATATCAAAGCCAATTGGTGCGGTCCAATCGCATCCCATCATGGACGTACTAGCTAACTAGCAAAAGTACAACATCTCCCACTTGGATATGATGGGCTTGATAGCATTTTATTAAGAATATAAGGCATTCAACATTCATCAATTTTACAAAACAATTCATACTAACAAATAAGCCGTGCGACCAGTGAGTACATCTGCACTTGGGAGCTCAAATTATGCACCTGTTAGGGATAATATAATGGCTACAACCCTGAAAAGAAATAAACAATCGATGTCTCACAGTGCCCCAGACATATTTTGTTACATCAGTCCAAGTATACCTATCCCTTAAAGGCTATACTTGATTATTCTTAAAACACCATGTATTTACAATTACATCCGCAACCACATAGGGCGATATAATTGGTCGACCAGTAAATACACGCGGTAGATGTAAAACAACAATAGTCTTCCTTCGCACTCATGTCTCTCTCAATTTCAGAACAACTGCTTTCCTAGACATGTCCCATAAGCCATATCTATTCATGATCGCCCGTAACATGCTAAAGTAGCAACATTGATCTTTCACTTCGAGAACATAGTCAGAAGTAACATAGGGCACAAAATTGAGGTAATATACAAATTACCTCAAGGGCTCACACGATGAGTAAATATTGATAATTTTACTCATCTTCCCTTATTGGTCGTACAATGCACATGTAGTACAAATTACATGCTATAGTGGATTTCTCTCTCTATAAGAGCGTATGTCATTTATTAACCATATCCACTATACAAATCTTAGCCTGAACATAGTCACGTGCTTTTTACGTACTCATGTTTAGCCCGAGTGCTATATCAGCTCGCTTTCTATAGCACCTAATTAAGTACTCGCATCCAGCATCTTTCAGGCATACATGATTGTGGGACTATCATGTTCGGTCTTATTATGAATCAATCACAGAACTCATCTTGACTCCAATCAATGCGACATATTTTATGTACCAAACTTGCTCTTCAGCATTTATTTGTACATAACGTCTCATCTCAACGTGCTAACTACAACACTTGAGGCGATTGCTCGTGTGAGTGAGCCAATCATTGCCTGCTGACATACTTTTCAATAATATATGTGTGTTTGTGCTAGTCTTATAGTGGATTTGTACTTATTGATAAAACATCAAATCACTAATAAACAAACAAGTACAATACATTTGTCCACAAATACATAAACCAATGATCCTCTACAATAACAGATATCACATTCTACATAATCCTAGTGACATCATTGGGTCAAGAATATGTCTTTAGGAATAGCCTTCGTAAATGGATCAGCAACCATTCTATTGGTTGAAACGTATTGCAGGGTCACTTCTTTCTGCGCTATAATTTCTCTAATGAAGTTATTCTTTATGTCGATGTGCTTTGTCCTTCCATGATACTTGGGATCTTTCACATAGGTAATGGCTGCTTGACTATCGCAATAAACTGTCATCGCTCTTGGAACTTCAGTGACAGTGGCTAAATTTTCAAAGAAACGTTTTAGCCATACTACTTCTTGCACTGCGGCAGAACATGCAATAAATTCTGCTTCCATCGTAGACAAGGTCGTGCATGTCTGTTTCTTGCTATTCCAAGAAATTGCACCTCCATTGAGCAAGAACGCATATCCAGAAGTTGATTTACGCTCATCCAGGTCTCCACCCCAATCGGCATCTGAATAACCTAATAGGCGTAAATCATTCCCTTGGTAACAAAGTCGATAGTCTATGGTGCCCTTCAAGTATCTCAGGATCCTCTTCACTGCTTTCCAGTGTGCTTGACCAAGATTTGATTGATATCGGCTCACCAATCCCACGGCATAGCATATGTCGGGTCGAGTACACATCATAGCATACATTAAACTTCCGACTGCACTAGCGTAAGGAACAGTTTCCATCACTTTGATTTCTTTTGGAGTTTTAGGACACATCTCAGTACTTAGGCCTTCACCTTGCATGACAGGGGTATCAATGGGATTACAATGCTGCATATTGAAACGCTCAAGAATCTTCATAATGTAAGACTCTTGTGATAAAGTAAGGAGTTTCCTTGATCGATCTCTTTCGATCTTAACTCCTAATATATAAGCAGCTTCTCCCATGTCCTTCATCTCAAAATTGGAGGACAACCATTCTTTTATGGTGATTACCAAAACCTTGTCATTTCCAGCCATTAACAGAATATCGTCACATAAAGTGATAAAATCACAAACTTATCTTTGGACCGCTTGACATATACACAGTGATCTTCTTCGATCATCGTGAAACCAAATGTTATTATTGCTCGATGAAAACGAAGATACCACTGTCTAGATGATTGCTTAAGGCCATATATTGAGCGATGAAGCTTGCAAACTCTATGCTCTTGACCTTTAGTTATGAAACCTATTGGTTGTTTCATATAGATTTCCTCATCTAATTCTCCATTGAGAAATGCCGTCGTTACATCCATTTGATGTAATTCAAGGTCCAAATGTGCAACGATGGCTAGAATAAGGCGTATTGAGGCAAACCTTACAACTGGCGAAAAAGTTTCCTCATAGTCTATACCCTCTTGTTGAGTATAACCTTTCGCCACAAGGCGAGCCTTATACTTTTCAATGGATCCATCCGCCCTTCGCTTAATCTTAAAGACCCATTTATTTCCAATGGCCTTTCGATTGGGTGGTAGATCAACCAAGTCCCAAACATGGTTTGCCTTTATTGACTCCATCTCATCTTCCAAAGCTTTTCTCCATTCTTCCTTGTCAGAGGATGAGAGAGCCTCTTGAACAGTCTTAGGCTCGGCATTGTCATTCTGCACAATCATAAATGCTTCCCCTTCAATCTCAAAACGACGACGGGGAATACTTTTGCGATTACTTTTACGCAATTGAATTTCTCTTGAATTCAATTCATTAGGCGATGCCACACTCCCACTAGGTCTTGTGTGTTGAGGTAAATCTTCATTTCCCTCTACAACATCAGTGGGTGTATTATCTAGATCTTCCATCTCATATAATTGGAAGTCCTTATCAATCTCACCTCTACCAGGAAAATCGTTCTCCAAAAACGTGACATCTCGTAACTCCATTTCGGTCACACTCCCATCAGCTTGTTCACCTATGAACACGTACCCTTTGGAGTGTTCGGAATATCTTATAAAGATACATTTCTTCCCTCTAGGACCTAATTTTCCATGTTTGTGGGAAGACTCATGAACATAAGCTGCACATCCCCATGGACGCAGACTACTCAAGTCTGGTTTCCTACCAGTCCATAATTCATAAGGGGTGGAAGTGACCGATTTTGAGGGCACACGGTTAAGTATATAGGCAGCAGTCAATAATGCATCTCCCAATAGGAGATATGTAAATTTGCTTGCGCCATCATAGACCTAACCATTTCCAATAGGGTTCTATTCCTTCTCTCAGCTACCCCATTTTGTTGTGGAGTACCAGGAATAGTCAATTGTCGTACAATTCCCTTTTCATCACAAAGAGCCTTGAATTGCTCCGATAGATACTCACGTCCACGATCGGTTCTCAATGCCTTTATTCTCTTGTTTAACTGATTCTCTACCATCGCTATATATCGTCTAAAGCAGTCTAATGCTTCTGACTTATGGGAGATCAGAAAGACATAACCGAAACGTGTGAAGTCATCTATGAAAGTGATGAAATATGAGGCTCCATGCCTCGCCCTCACATTCAAAGGACCACAAATGTCAGAATGTATGAGATGCAATGGAAATTCAGCTCTAGTCCCTTTACCGAATGGTTTTTTAGTTGTTTTTTCCGCCAGACAATGTTCACATATGGATAGACTAACATTAGTGAGTGACCCCAAAAGGCCTTCTCTAGCTAATCTTTGCATTCTTTGCAATCCAATGTGACCTAATCTAGCATGCCAAGTACTTGCATCAATCTCAATGTTATTTGAAGACGCAATTAAAGAAAAACAACCATCAACATTAACATTGTACTGATCATAGTCAATGTCTAACACCATAAAACCATTCAATACATGACCTGAACCATAATAAACCGTTCCATACAAAATGTCAACACAATCACCATGGAAATTCAATACATAACCTAAGCTAAGAAGAACAACTACAGAGACCAAGTTTCGTCGAATATCTGGAGCATAAAGGACATCATGCAGGAACAGGTTTCGACCACCACGTAAGATTAATTTACATGTGCCGATACCCTTCACTTCACCTCTTGAGTTATTCCCAACATATATCCATCTTCTTCCAGGCGGTATCCGACGATACTCCACAAATGCTTCTCGGTCTCTAGCTACATGGTCCGTTGCTCCTGAGTCTACAGTCCACATTGGATGAGATTCAGCAAGCATTACAGTACTAGAAACAAAAGCATTACTCAAAGTAATGGAGTAATAGGGTACCTTTTTCGGCTCAGTGCATTCACGAGCAAAGTGACCCAACTTGCCACAATTGTGGCACTCCATCTTGGCCTTGTCCTTCTTCCCACCACGCTTATTGCGTCGGAAGGTCTTAGCTCTCTTGGGTCCCTGATCAGTCATCTTCCCTTTGTTGTTGAATTGAAGATTCCTCTTGCGCTTGAAGCCCGAAGCCTTGCGCGAACTTGATTCAGCAACATAAGCATGGGTAGAGGATCTGGCAGCCTCTAGGCGCTCATCCTCTAATTCCAAATGACGCGCAATATCATCAAAAGTGACGATGTTCTCATTATGCGTCATATTGATCTTCATATGCTCCCAATTATCAGGAAGAGACCTTATAACAGCCTGAACTTGCTGTTCATCAGTAAGGGAGTGACCTGCCGATTTCAGCTCACGGATCATGTTTGACATCTCTCGAAGATGCTACCTCATCATTACATTTGGGCGCTTTCGAAATGTGTCAAACTTGATGGTGAGTCTCCTCAGCTTAGTGGCAGATGTACCCCCAAATTTATCTTTCAAGGCAACCCACATAGCTTGAGCTTTGTCATAACTCTCAAACTCACACATGAGATCATCTTGCATACAGCTCAGCAACGTGATGCGAGCAATGCTATTTTTCTTTTTCCAAGCTTGATAAGCTTCAAGTTCTCTTCTGTGTTGAGCTGAAGTTCCACGCTCAGGTTCATCCATGGTATGGTTGAGGGTTTCCAAAACCTCTTGCTCCTCAAGAATGTACTGAACCTTTCGGTGCCAAATATCATAATTGTCACCGTTCAGCTTTGCACCCTTATTGAGGTCAACCACAATGGTCTTGGATACCGAAGCCATAATCAATTGCTATAACACATTGATATAATAAACGCAGAATCAATACTAGCACACTTTACAGAATAACACACATATTTAACTTGCAGCAAAGACAAAGTAAATTAATGATAATTCAACAAAAAGACACAAAAGCAAAAGTTCACTATGTTCCCAATCAACTTCTATGTACAATTGTTATATTATCATTAGTTAGTTTAATTTGCGCAAATTTTAAGTTCTAGGTGAGAATTCATTTCAATTCTACCAAC
This sequence comes from Eucalyptus dawsonii, assembly GCA_016097615.1. Classification (NCBI taxonomy): domain Eukaryota; kingdom Viridiplantae; phylum Streptophyta; class Magnoliopsida; order Myrtales; family Myrtaceae; genus Eucalyptus; species Eucalyptus dawsonii. Next base: position 36,474,006 of record CM027872.1, on the reverse strand, counting down.
CTACGAACTCCCACTAGGAAAAATAATCACATGACATTATGTAATTTCTACATTTTCCTTAACACAAAAACATAGCATGGCAATAACCAACATGTATAAACAACAATCATGCTTCAATTATAATCAAAATTGAAATTCAACATGTTATGGATTTCCTACCATTGTTCTTATTTTCTAGCAACTAGAAAAATGCAAGTATATTAAAATATACACATCACGTCATTGAACCAAGCTCTACACAGCATATATAACATCATTTCCACACAAGCTAGCTACTATATTTCCCTAATCATAAGAAAATACAAGCTACAAATGAATAAACTGCATTAAAACCCCTAAAAATATGCGTACATAGGGTTCTCAAAGCATTTTCATACATTTATAAAATTCAAAAGTATAAAATAATTAAACCACTGTGTAGAGGACACTCATACGAACCAAACGAGACCGACCACGCTCCAATCCGAGATCGCACGTGCCCCCACGCGCCGCCTGAGTGTGCGACGCATGTGGCGCACGCGCCAGCGAGCCAAACGGCTCTGGCCGGTCCGACCGGTCAACGGGTCGGGTCGGGTCAACGAGTCTGGTCGGATCTCGGGTCGGGTCGGGTCGCCGGCCGGTAACCGGCCGGCCAACTGTCTCCGGCGGTGACGTCATCGATGACGTCATCCTGGCGGTTACCGACCGTTGGGTGACGTCACCGTGACGTCACACGCGCCGGTTCGCCGGCTGGCGCACGTCGCGCACGCGCCGGTTCGCCGACCGGCGCGTGTGGCGCACGCGCTGCTTCGCCAGCGCTTCAGGCGCGTGGCGCCCACGAGCAGCGGCTTCTGGCCGCGCGTGTGGGCGCGTCCGGCGTCTTTCGGCGGCGCTCGACCCATCCCTGGACTCGTCTCGACGAGCTCTTTCACCCTGTATATTCAAAAAATTAATTTTGACCAAAAAATTATTACTAAAAACGGTGAAAACCTCACGGATCACGCGACCCCGGACCCATTCTTCGCTTTGGTTCAATTTCGAGTTTTTCATGGGGCAATTCCAACTATCAGAGATCCAAACAGTATAGAATACATTCACATGATCTCAATATCAAAAGGTAATCAAGAAAAACCGATGAAAAACAAGGCAGAAATCACGATCGGGCTCTGATACCAATGTTGAAATTCAAGTCGGCGGAAGACAACTTACTTGATTCCGATGCGCAAACAGCAAATGGCCCCGGAACGAACGTTGAATTGCGAATTTATCACGAACAGTACTTCCTCACGTTAGTCTGGATGCAATCACGAGGAAAACACCCGATTTCCACAGCGTAAATGCCGATTGTTCTTGAAAATTGAAATGGAACGCCTTTGATCTTCTTCAATGGAAATGGAGAGGAATTTTGGTGCGAATGAATTGCCAACCGTCCAACAGTTGTGTTCGGGAGCCTTTTATGTGTCTCCCTTCGTACCCCTCCATTTGTGCCTTTCCATCGTAGCATATCAAAGCCAATTGGTGCGGTCCAATCGCACCCCATCATGGACGTACTAGCTAACTAGCAAAAGTACAACACGACCATATGTGCAAGCTCTCGGAGACACTAGTCACTCGAAGCATAATTTGCGGAGAATATGGGAATGTAGAATTTGGAGTTCTCAATTGCCTGTAATAGCTTACCAGTTTTTTCACCGACATGAAGGGATTCACTGTCCCTAAAGACAATGATTCCAGCTTGAACCATGCCTTGATAAAGAAAATCGGTGAATGTATGACGGGTATCTGATCCTCGAAAGCTTAGAAAAACCTCGTACAAAGATCCAGACGATGCCTGCGAACCCATCCCTTCCTTCATTGTAAGATCTCTAAACGCCTTGGATATCAACTGCTTTCTTTCTCTCGGTGAAGTTTGCTTTGGGCGTGCTTGGATCTGAGCGAGGGCTCAATATGATAAGCTCTTTTGGTGGTTGGCGCGGGGAAAAAGGACGGAACTTTGAATATCCCTTGAGTCAATAGAGTCAACACCTTGAGACATCCAAGAAGTTTTCGTGAAATTTCCCAAAAGTTTCTACGAATCAATCAATGGGTTGGCATCCTAGAAATATCCGGGTCCATATAGTCAATATAGTCAACACCTTGAGACATCCGAGAAGTTTCCGTGAAATTTCCCAAAAGTTTCTATGAATCAATCAATGGGTTGGCATCCTATAAATTTCCGGGTCCCATTCATTTAATGACATTTAAAATCCGAAAGCTAACAACAAACGAAAGTGACAGCACAGATTCATTCATGGCTTTAGAAATAGAGGATATAAAATGAAAACAAGATAGAGCAGAAAAATGGTTTTTGAGTTTTTCTTTATTTTACTCATATTAAAGAAAATTTCAAAAGTACTCCCATTTACTGTCTTCTTCCTCCTCCTTTTTTCTTAAAATTATTTTAAATTTAATTTAACTAAATTTTTACCCATGTTAGCATGCAAAATAACATCGTCAAAACGACGTCATTTTACACTTGGCTCACCAAAAACGTCGTTTGCACTTGGCTCGTCGGAAAATCGCCATATCAGCATTTTGGCTGGATTTTCTTGCCGTTGGCACTTAATTAATCTATTTTTCTCCAATTTTTGCACTTAAGTATCACATTCCTAACTTTTTATATTTAAGTGTCCCTTCGTGTTATGTTTTGGCACTCTAGATATTCTAGTGTCAATTTCTTCACCGACATGGAGTGATTCACTATCCCTAAAGACAATATTCCGGCACCAACCATCCCATAGTAAAGAAAATCAGTAAATCCATGACGGGTGTTTGCTCCTCGAAAATTTAGAAAAATCTCATATGAAGATCTGGATGATGTACACGAACTCGTCCCTTTCTCCATCATGGGATCTCTAAACACCACAAATCTCAGGATTGTTTGCTTCGGGTGTGCTTGGATCTGAGCGAGGGCTGTCAATGTGATAAGCTCTCAGTGCCTAGCGTCATGAAGGTAGGGAAAAAAAACTCCAAATATCCCTTGAGTCAATATAGTCAACGCCTTGAGTCATCCAAGAAGTTTCCGAGAAATTTCCTAAAAGTTTCCATGAATCATTCATGAATCAATCAATGGTTCAAAGTTTCTGGGTCCCATTCATCTAAAAGCAAATTTAAAATCTAAAACCTAGCAACAAACAAAAGTGACAGCACAAATTGATAGATTCATGGCTTCAAAAACTCACTTGTCCAGCTTTTATTAAGTTCCTTTTATGAATGAATGAAAGTACTATTTCGTCCAAAAAAAAAAAAAAAGAAGAGGAATTAAAGTGAAACTAAAATAGAGTAGGAAGATGGTTTTTGAGTTTTTCTTTAATTTAATCATATTAGAGAAAATTTCAAAAAAAAACTCCTATCCATATCTTATACGCTTATCTGCTTTTGATATTTGTAGGACGTTCATCTTTAGAGTTAAAAGATCAAACTACCCCTTTTACTATGGAAATGTATTTTATGTGAAGTAAATGCAATATACATGTCATTTTAATCGGCACTTAAATGTCGAAAATACTCGATATTAGTTAGTTTATCGTATCATGTTTACTATTGCATGATGCAATTATTACTTAAATTTTTTTTTTCTCTTCTTTACCATAATATTTCTCTCTCTTTCTCTCTCTATCTCTCCCACCATATAGCCGATCACCGTCACCATCTCGGCCCCTGAATCACATTGCCACTCCCCCAATTGACCCCATCACAACCTCTACGACTTAGCCTCCACCTTTGTCACGGCCTAACTTGAAAATAGAGGCGTCGATCTCAAAGCGACAACACTACCCAAACAGATCTATCGTCAAGCTTGAGCAATTCTGGCATGCACCAAGCTAAACGCTGTGATGGAGCTCCATTCGAGCTCAATCCCACGATGGGCCGTCGTTGATGCGAGAGAGAGAGAGAGAGAGAGAGAGAGAGAGAGAGAGAGAGAGGCGGCCATAGACATTTGTCAGTTGAAAGAGCGACGGTGCGGCGGCTTATAAGGGCGGCCATCAAAGCTCGCCTGAAGCAGCGGCCAACACATGGGTGGCTGGCTGGGCTTCTAGCCAATTTTTGGTCTGGCCCAAGCTTTTAGGCCTGGAATTTCCAAGCTCGAAGAAAAAGCCTGAACCCGGAATGGACTACCTAGCCTGTCCATTATTATTTCGGGCTTTTGGGATTCGGAGTCGGGCTCGGCCCGAAAGGTAGTGAACTTTTTAAATATTTTTCCCTTTCAAGTGTCTTCTCCTTTCCAAATTTGCAAATAATTTTCATTCTTTTAATAGTACAATAAATTAATTTGTTAACTTGTAGAATTTCAATTTTTTTTAACGAGGATTACAAATATTAATGAATACTATAAAGATAACAAATAAAATACGAAAAAAAAAATTAGGCAAGTCGAGTCCATTTCAAACTAGGAGTGAGTATGGTCCAAGTTGGGCTAGTCCACCTCTAACCTTAGGACCAATTCGTACAATGTTGATCCTTAATTTCTGAAATCAATAATCGACCCTATTAAGCTAACCCAATATGTTTGGTCCGATTCTAAAGTTAACCCGAGACCAATCGATATCTTATTGTTTTATTTTTTGTACTCTTTGAAAAGACGACTAAGGAATGGGCTAACCCAATGGGTTCGGCAACGAGTGAGGTCAACAAAGAAAGGCAAGCGGCAAGCATCAATTGGAGCAAGCGTCGAAGGATGAGCAGCGCAAGCAACCAAAAGCAAGTAAGCAAGTATCGAGTGGTAAGTAGAAAAGTTGTTTCTTTCGATTTTAGCATATTGAAGACTAAGAGGACAAAAAAGACATAAGAAAACGAGTATTGGAGGAGGATATCATAAGGAGCTACTTATGTCGTTTTGAACACCATGAGAACTCCTCACAGAAATATTTTCCTCATGTAAATTATTGTTGTTTTTTTTTTAATGACCTAGGGAACCCCCATACAGCTAGTAGCCGGCGAGCAAACCCTGGGGTAACGTTAGCGAAGGACCCACCACCCCGGCGCCATACTTGAAACACCAAATGTCTCCACTGGGTTTTGAACCCCTCACCTTTGGGGAATGATCAGCAGACTCTTATCAACGGAAAACACCACAGCCAGTGGTTGTAAATTATGGTTGTTGATGCTATAAAAGACATTAAAAATCTAAGCTATTAAAAAATAGTGTAAAATTACTTGGACTTTTGATTAATGAGCCATTTAATGCTGTTGACACCATTTTACTTAGATATTATATATTTTAGATATATTATATATGATATATACAGTCGGGTTAGTTTAGGTTGGATCAACCCTAAACTTCTAGGACCAAGGACTAACCCATAGAGTGCTAGTCTAGGAATCTAAGGACTAAGGACTGACGCAATCGCCCTAGGAATTGGACCAGAATCAGTATGGTTGAACTGATCCAAGGTTGACCCTAAATCGATGCTCACCTTTATTTTGAATTACACAATGCAAGGCTCGAAAGCCCAACCCCTCCTGAAATATAAATGATAAAGCTCATATCCATCTTGGTCTATTTGGGTTAAAGGTTTTCAAGCCAAGACAAACTTATTTATTTTCAGCCAAAACATCGATTTTATTTCACTTAAACCACATAAATGTTATGCTATGTCAACATCGTTTGCTTTCTAGAGTTCACATAAGTACATTTTTAACGATGCTTGTGGACAGAGGGTGAATATGTCATACAAACACGAGTTGGAGATTTTTTATATCACAGAAAAAAGTTTAGGATAAATGTGCCACAATAGGTATAATTTAGGCATTGTGATAGCTTTTACCATTTTGTTTTCACTCCTACCAATCTCACTTTCAATTTTCCTTACTTCTCCCAAATATGGAAAAAAAATCTTCCAATTCATTCCGTAGGCTTTCTTTCAACACATTTTCCACATTTCCTGGCACAGGTACAGGTTGAATTGAATGGATTCCCTTCATTTTAAAAGACGAAACTACATTTAGATTTGGTGGTGGGTAATCACTTTTTGTTTGTATTGAATTTGAGGGGCTAATGCCAGTTGAACTTAAAAATCTCTTGATTTAACTCTATTTCGGAACAACTATAAACTGTAGGGATAAAGGTGGGGGCTAGTTTAGGACGACTATCCTTGTCTCAAACTTGTCAAAAATCCATCTCATTAAAATAACCTCATCCCCATTGAGTCCCTAATATGCCATTGTACTATTTTCGTAAACAAATTTCTTGCATGGGTATATAATAAGCCACTTCAAATTTGCAAGCACAATCATTTATTCAAAATCTGTGCATTACATATCTTCAGCTAGAAAATTTACAGAATCACAATATTTGATTGAAAAATGTTTAAGATTGATATGATAGAAACCTTGAAATATAATAATCCTAAAATAAGAAATCATCCTTGAAATAATGTGTTGCTGAAAATGTTGGATTATAACCAATTTTTGTCTTGGACTTCAAAAATTATGTAAGTAACCATAAGTTTTTTTTAATAGGTTAAACAAAACTTGGAAAATGATTTATTGACTTCAAGTTTCGAGTTAATTATTTGATAAAATAAATTTCAAATCCGTCCATGTAAGGTTCCAATAATTTTGTATGTTTAATATTGACATTTTGTAATTAAAATTTATCAAGTTCGGGAATCGATTTTTTCCAACTATATAATCGTAGATCCTTCTCAAACCTTATACGGTTGTTTACTTAGGGTGTCGACGAAAACCGACCCTTTTGACCCCAAAAAAAAAAAAAAACTGACCCGAACTGAAGCATTCATGAGTGTGCTTGGCACGGCCCGACAGGAGACCCGACCTGTATACGGCCCAAACCGGAATCGCGGCTCGGGTCTGGATTCGGGTCTCTTTGATCTTCTTCTTCTTCTTCCTTCGCTCCTGCAGGCTGCTGCTCTGCTTTGCTTTGCTTTGCTTTATTCAGTGTTTTTTTATACCAAAACACACGAAAAACTCACCTTCGAAGCCGGAAGCTCCCGAAGCCAAACTGAACCAAGCAAGATCAACATCCAGTTGAGAGTCGAGACCCAACAAATGGAAAATGATTTTCTTCTGAATAGATTTATCGTGACCGAAGAAGCAGAAGCAGTAGAAGAAGAAGAAGGTATGCCAGGGCTCACTCGTGCGCGCCGCTTCCAGCTTCCGTCCTCCAATTCTACGGATCCCATGGCCTCCTCTTGTAAATCAGCCATCGCCACCGTCTCATTCCCATCTCCCTCTTTCCAAACCCCAATGTCAACCCATGAAAAAGGAAAAGAAAAGAAAACCCAGCATTCGCCGTCTTCGGCCGACGATTGCGACAGCAACGGCGTCGTTCGAAATCGAGAACCGGAGGACGCCGGACGGCGAGAGGACTGGTTCGGTGGAGGAGTGGGCGGTGGCTGTAGCGACGAGAGAGGGTGCTCGATGCTCCTACAGATTTGAAGAAGCGTCGACTAGGATGGAGAGAGGGCAAGACGGGGGTTATCGTGGAGACGGGAGGACATAGGTGGAATTTTAGAGATTTCTCTGGGCGGGTCTATTGCGTTTCGATTCGGTTCGGGTTCAACCGTAATGATACCCGAACTTTTTGACTTTTACCGGAAACAGAACGATGCCCAATCTTAAAACGCCCCCTTTTTTTTTTTTTTTTTTTTTTTTCCTGTTCCAAACCTAATCTATTGTCACTAATCTATTTTCGAAATAAAAATTTGACTGACGTAATCAAGTGGATTTTTATTTTTTCTTCTATTCTATATAACAAAATAACATAAAATTTAGGAACAGAAATGTTGCGTAACAAGCCTTTTGTTCAAAAGATAAAGTGTACTATCACCCAAAACCCACTTACATTCTGTAAAAGATAAAGTGTTTGAGATTGTTTACACCCTCAAAAATCACTTTTATATATATATATATATATATATATATATATATATATATATATATCTTTTTTTGCCTTTTGTTCAAGCTCTCATGGTTTCTTTGCACAACCCTAATGACCAGAGAAAATCAATCCTTCCTCAAGACCATTAATTTTGTTCAAGTACCCTACCACATTGTGATAACAAAAACTTCTCATAAAAGTCCAATTAAATTTTGAAACTTTTAAAAAATGCAATCAAATTGTAAAATTTGTCCAATTTGCACAATCAAGTACTTTTGTCCAATTTATCTAACAAAAAGTGTCAACATATTAATTTTAGATATTTTTTGGCACCACAATGATACCACAAGTAGAGGGTTCTAAGGGGACACTGCACCGCCGCCCTGCTTTTGCCAACAATGGCCATTGGCCCTCATTAGGGACTCAACAATGACCATCGACTCTCTCTTAGCTAGACCTAGATGAGGGCTCCTAGGCCCTAGCGTAGTGATGGATGAAGGCTACGCAGTGGTGGGCGAGGGCAAGGGCTTGTCGGATGTTTGTGTGGCTTCTGCCCTTGTAGGGGGTAGTGCCACAACTCGTTACGCAATGGTTATGTTCCTCACAAAGCTCCATCTTGAGCTCCAATTTCTTCAAATCAGGGTAGTTGTCACCGTTCTACTCGCAAAAAATTATAAAAATGAACAAAGTTGATGGAACATTTTCGAATGGCAAGAAATAGAGACCATGAATCTTATCAGAGTGAGGATTTACCAAGAAATTACAAAAGGAAAAATAAAATATAGACCACTGAAAATTGTTAAGAGTAGGGATTTTCCAAGGAAAATCAGGGAAATATTAGAAATTGATGAAGGGGAAACACAGATGGTGAGCTCGTCTCCTTCGTCAATGAAGTCGCCATGCCACCTAACACTCATAGTTGCATGGGATATAAAAGTTAAGAAAATCATTGGATCACTTTAAAGATTAAGTACAAACGCTAACTTGTCTTATAATGTTTCATTCCTTCCTTTTGTTTCCCTTATTGTTATGAAGTCTAGCTAATTTTAGTACTCAAAGAAATTTGAGAGAGTATTCATGCCTATCTAAGGGGGGCAAAGTCCCTATCAGACAACTAAGGAGATATCCTGAGGCTTATAATAAGTTGGGTTCCTTCTCTTGATAAGCTAATTTTTTGGGATGAGTTCTTCCACTCATTGTAATGCATTAACATGTTATTAGAGCTACTCCTTGGGCGCCACCTTCTGGCACTTTATCCTCGAGGTTGCGTTCCCTTGTCAATAACCTAACAAATTGGCCTAGAGGCCTTTCTGCGAGCTCACAAATTCCTTGAAGAAGGGGAGAATGAGTTCCACATCAAGCATCTAAATAGATATTTTGGACTCATAATGGATAGGGTTTCCTCTCTTGGTAAGTTAATTTTTTGAGATGAATTCTTCCACCCATTGTAACATATCATGTGCTCCTCCTGTGGCACTCATTTTGCATGTGTGATTACAAGCATAACAAAGATACGACATGACATACCTAAGGACCTCATTTTACACATAAGTCTTAAATTATTCGCTTAGTACATTCACTTAATTATAAGATAGAAAAGTAATCTTATTTTGTATAAAGTTTAAAGTTTGTAATATATTTCAATATTTGATATTTTGAATTGAGTGAATTGACAAGATATAGACGTTTCTATGTAACTTATCATGGTAATAGTTAGATATATAATTCCTATTACTTCTTTTGGTCTTCATAATTCTTGTCACTTTAATATACATCAATACTAAATAATAATACAAATAACTGGTTATTTATTTATAAATTGAGTTATTACATTATTATATTTATTTATTTCATGCGTTCTAAATCCTTTTCACTCAAAATTTTTTTTTTTGGTAGAATCTTAAGAATAAAAATATTACACAATTTATTTATCCATAGAATATGCGCAATTAATTCAACCTATTTCCAGCGTTTGAAATCAGATTGTTTCAAAAATATTGTATACAATTCAACCAACTCCACTTGATTGAGATTAAGAATAAAAACAAAACCTAGATTTATATCAAGATACACTTAATTTAAAATTACAATATTTGAAGGAGTCAATAAGGATAAAGTTCTTGAGTTTTAGCTTATTAGTTTGTTGTATCACCCCCATTTTCTTTCATTTCACAATAAAAATAAAATTAAAAAATAATAGATAAAGAGAAACGATCTTGAATATTAACTCAGGACATTAGGAAAAGATTGAAACAAAATTATGTAAAGAAGACACGCAAAATAAGCAAATCCACCTGCTCTAAAATAATATAAATTCGAATAACGAGATAACATAACAAAAGTAGACTTTTTTTAATTTATGTATTTTTTATTCATGCTTTTGAAGTAGATTCAATTAAACATAACTTATTTCATTCAAAAGAAACCGCTTTGTTGAAATTAAAAATGTAAATAGAGACCCATTTAATTCAAAATTGAAAAATACATTAAAGAGACCTACTTAAAGAAGTAATGGATAAAGTGAGCTCTAGCTTATTAGGGTTACAAAGTAAAACATAAAACACATTGTCTTCCTACTCCTTCCGATCCAAATTCTTTTATAGATGTACCCAATGAAAAAGATGGAAAATTAGTTTAACTAAATTGTATGTGTTTTTGTGCAATAGAATATTATCATACTACAGCAAAATGAACATGATAAGCACAGATGAAAATTCATTTAAATTTTAGCAGACTGAAATTTCAATTGATAATTTAGCATATTCGAAAACTTCCAAAAAAAATGATGAAGTTGCCAAGACAAATAAATAACCTTAAAACGAAAAATGTAAGCTGCTTGAGAATTTAGTTATCAAATATATTATACGGTTACTCTCCATACCCCTATTAGGGTCGATATTATCTACATCAAAACACTGTTTAGACTTAACTTTATCTATTTGTGTTTCCCCTATTTATCAAATATGATACTATAAAAGCTTTATTTCTCTATATATATTATTGTGAGTCTCCTTGAATAATGATATTCTAATTTTACCAAGACATAAAAATAATTATCCAATAAACCTCCTCTATCCTATTAATCATAATGTGCTATATGTATTGGTGGCGCTACTAATAATAATATAAAAAGTAAAAAATATAAATATAAAGGAGATCCGACTAGATCAATCTTTAATTTCATACAAATCTTAATTTTGCTATATATGTTCCCTTTTTTTTAGCTTAAATATTTTAATCAAGGCTGTTCAAACACCATAACAAATTTCACAGTGGTTGCATATCGAAACGATTTAGCAATTAACTTTCGAATTCCTTATCCTGCTACATGTAATCCGTTTTGGTGCTTGGTTGTAGATCAACAGTTCCATGATTCTATCTTACATATTACGGTTTAAAGTTTAAACCCTTCACTTTTGTATTTAACACATCAAATCTCCTATCTAATCTATTCTTTTAGAGATCTTGACTTCTAGATCTGTCGAATTAGGCTCAAATGACTAAGAATTGATTCTATGTCGTCTTCTAGACAAGTGAGAAGCAAAAATGTAGGGACCGCAAAAAGAGGAAGAACAAACGATTTTTGCTTGTATGAGATAACCTACTTCAACAATGTCCCACGAATAGGATGATTAGGAAATAAACCCATAACGTTTTCAAATTGGAATTCAATTAATTCATCACAATCGCAAAAATTAAACTCAAGGCTTAGGATAACGTTAACATCCGATTTGCCAGAATCGTCATCTTTCATTTTGAATCTTTAGTAAATATATTCTTATATTATCTTTCATTTTTTTGTTATAAGAACTCCATACCACAGAATCGCTCTTCTTCATTCTCTCGTCGAGCCAAAAGAGAAGAAAAGTTAAAAATGGGGAAGTTCAGTTTCAAGAGCCTCATGGCCGCATTCGCTGTTGCGATTTTCGTGTGGTGCATAAGTTGTTGTGAGATTTGCAATGCTAGAGAGGTTACTGATCGGAGATCCCATGCAGCAGCCGCCGCCGACGATTCTACCACAAGGAGCTCTTTATGGCTGTGGAGAGGACGTTGGAGGATTCCTCACTTCCCTCTCCCCCCTTTCCTCTTCTACCGTCCGTGGCCTTACTTGCCCCTGCCCCGTTGGCCTTATTTGCCCCACCCCTGCCCCGTTGACCCTCATCACGATCCCCATCACCGAGGCCCTCGCCATGGTCCCCCAAAGCAAAAACCACCGCCAACACCAATGGTGAACCCAACATTGCGGCCACCAATATCAATACCACCAGTGGCAGAGCCAACACCATCACCACCCCAAGCACCGATAGCCAATCCCACACCTCGGACTTCACTAACACCTTAGGCATCACCGACACCACCGGCTATGCCAACACCTCCGGATTCACCAACAGCTCCGCCATCACTGACACCACCGGCAGTGCCAACACCTCCAGTAGAGCCAACACCTCCGGATTCACCGGCACCAACGGCAGTGCCAACACCCTTGGCTTCACCAACACTTCCGGTGCCAACACCTTTGGCACCACCAACACCATCAATAACGAGCAACTCTACCACCTTCAACGTGCTAGATTTTGGCGCCAAGGGCGATGGGAACACTGATGATACAAAGGTCATACACTTGTGCTCTATCTCCATTTCTAGACCTTATACTCTTTATGTTGTTCCAAAAATGTCCTCTAGATATCATGTATATTTGTTTAGAATGGACCGCTAAAAGAAAAGAAGAAGATGAAACCCTAATTTATGATGCAAACTAAGTGTGCCAGGTAGTACTTGCCTCGCATCATTAAACCAAACACTAATGCCTAGAGGGTTCTAAACCTTAAAAGTTTTGAATAATCTTGCCAAATCACTTGACTAGATGAGTTCAGTAATCAAAATCTAATCCGTAGCCTTGCTTAACTGAGAAGGCACAAGTCAACATAAGTCTGACCATTAATAAAAAAAACCTAATTGCTCCATGATCTCTTGTTGACGTTGAGATTTAACTAGATAAGCAATTGAAATTTTTATTTTCCTTCTGTTGTGTCTCACAGGCATTCCAGGATGCATGGGCAGCTTCATGCAACGTGGAGGCATCAACGATGGTGGTTCCTGCAAACCACGTCTTCCTTGTTGGGCCTGTCTCGTTCGTGGGTGAACACTGTCAAGAAAACATTATACTCCAGGTACAGATATAGCACAATAAATGAGGGGGAAAATATTAGAATTGCGCATTCTTTTTATAAATCTGTTCAGATAACACAATTGCACAGGATCTCACCCCAAAAAAAAAAAAAAAAAAAATTGCTGTAATCCGTTCTGATCAACACTAACACGGAACGGTAATTCCTCCGACGGATCCCCAGGTTTGGGGTGGCGAGCATTGGCTTCACTTCGACAAGCTGAGTCGCTTCACATTGCAAGGAAGCGGAACCGTCGACGGCCGAGGCTCCGTTTGGTGGCGCCGCTCACAGTCTGAGGATCTCAATGATGACCTTCTCGACGTCGATAACGATGCCGGCCATGGAATGGACTACGAGGACGCCGATACACAGGTGACAAACGCCTGCGACGGTGGCTTCCGCTCTGCTAATTAAAGATGTTTCAATTCGACACCACTATTTTTTTGTGTTTGGACTCCACCAGATTCTTTAAACCGTCAATAAGATGCTAATTTGTCTTTAAAAGGCCATGTCAATCACAACAAATAAAATTTCCGAATTATGAACAAGCGCAAATTCTTGAGATGCAAAAATCTTGAGATGCCTATAGTCCATGACTTCTTATTTTTGTGTGATTATCGTCTCTAATTCTGTTTATTCTTGGATTTGACTTATTAAAAAATATATTTTAGCGTTATTTTTCGAGTTTTTTGTGTGCGTAATTTACCTTATGATTTAATTGCAAAATTTTTTACTTGAATTCGTACATGATTTTGATTGTTCCTTGAACTTATTAGTATTACAATTGGGAAGTAATCACTATACTATATGTGTCGTTGGGCTTGGGCAGGTACCATATGCCTTTTCTTGCAAAATCATTGCTTGAGAATTCGACTAATCATATTTCCATGTCTACTCTTTTGTCGAACCTGTGGCAGGTGAAAGAGTTGAGTTCAATGCCCAGGAACAAACCAACCGTAAGAGTCACAAACCGATCATCCCTAGCTATAATCGCCTGAGTTTTTTCTAAATTGTGTGATCATGCAGAAGATTGATATGGATCTCCTCTTTCTTTTTCATGGCTTTGGTTGATCAGGCAATGAGATTCGATCACTGTCTCAACGTCACGTTCAGCGGCATCAAGATCCAGAACAGCCCCAACTTCCACCTCACGTTCGACCACTGCGTCGGCGTTCTCGTGCGTGACATGAGCATTTCGTCCCCGGGCGACAGTCCCAACACCGATGGGATCCACCTCGGGAACTCCCAAGACGTGACCATCCACGATGCTACTCTCGCCTGCGGTAACCATAATTTCCGCGAAAGTTTCATTGGAAATGCATAGATATTGAATGTTACGTGTCTTCAATCTAGTAGAATGCTCGATTTGGATTCTGTTACCATGTTTCATACAGGGGACGACTGCATTTCGATCGTCAGCGGATGTTCCAACATTCACATACACGACGTGCACTGCGGTCCGGGGCACGGGATCAGCATCGGAAGCCTAGGGAAAGACCACTCTAAAGCATGTGTGCACAACATCACCGTCGAAGACGTCGATCTGCAAGGGACGACGAACGGCGTTAGGATAAAATCGTGGCAGGTAAAAAAAAAAAAAAGAAATTTGAGTCCTGAACGACATTAAAACATGAACAGCCTTGAAAATTGACAATTTATAATGCCCTAGCTTTTTTGTTGTCTTTTTACGAATTAATTGTGTCCGATGCAGGGTGGGTCAGGATCCGTTTATGGAGTGAAGTTCTCGAACATTCGAGTCTCCAAGGTCCGATGGCCAATCAACATCGATCAGTACTACCACGACCACGCGACGTGCACGAACCAGTCGTCGGCTGTGGCGGTGCGAGACGTCGCCTATGAGCACGTCTCGGGGACATACACGAAGAGGCCGGTGGACTTGGCTTGCAGCGACAGCGTGCCTTGCAAGGACATCACCCTGTCAGCGATAGACTTGAGGCCGTCGTCGCAGAAGCCCCCCTCTCACGATGACAGCCCCTTCTGCTGGCAGACTTTCGGGCAGCTGACCACGCCAATCTCCCCGCTGATCAACTGCGTGCAGATCGGGAGGCGGTCTAGCAATGGGATTGGATCGGGTCAAGACTCATGTTAGAGATTTTTCTTTTCTTTTCTTTTCTTTTTTTAAAATAGTTTTGCCTTGCCGAGTCTCCTTTGCTGACCGACCCCCCCTTTACATGTCCTTGGAGTTTTGTCTTTGAACACTGACGCTTTCATGTAATAGAAATTCTGTAGGTTTGGTTTCCACTCTCGTTTCACCCACTGACTCTACCGGCGTTAGATTATGTTAATTACAGCTAAAGTATATATTAATTACGATTAATTTTATTTGTATTTTTATGTAATTGTAACACAATTACACAACTTTGGCATTATCACATATATTATACTAGAAGAATATTCTGTTTATGTATTCATGCAAGGATAATTATATTGTATACAACTATTATTACATTAAGCAGTATTCAAAAATATTAATAAGCATATATTAGCTCCTTACTATTACGCATGATTACCTAAATTTTCATCAAGTAAATATTATATTACTCATAGTGTAATGATTATCTTAATTACTAGATCTATCAACTAGTATTCTTTGACCTAAAAAAAATAGTATTCAAATAGTTATATATTTGTTAATTCAAGCATACTACTAGTTACGTGACAATAGAATTTTCATTTTAATGAAACTAATTGTATGATCAACTAAAGATCATAATACTAAATTCATTTTTAAATAGTATATAAAAAGTAATATATTAAATTGTGATATGTTCATAACGCATATGGGTATTTGCACTCATGATTGCCTATTAGAGTTATTATTCCAATACTTTAAAATATAATCACATGCTGTGTGCTTATCTT
The DNA here is from genome assembly GCA_016097615.1 of Eucalyptus dawsonii. Lineage (NCBI taxonomy): Eukaryota > Viridiplantae > Streptophyta > Magnoliopsida > Myrtales > Myrtaceae > Eucalyptus > Eucalyptus dawsonii. Next base: position 36,458,094 of record CM027872.1, on the reverse strand, counting down.
ATAATTATATCTTATATATTTGATAAAATTACAATGTATAATAATATATGTATGGTGTATTAAACTCATGAATCATGATTGACTAATTAAAGTGATGATTATTATAACCCCCCTCTAATTCTGACTTTAGGGTTAATTTGAGAATTCTGATGCTACTGGCTTCTTAAATGTTTTGTTAATGAAATCAAACCTGTGTATTAAGTATTACATTACTTAATCCAAATAGCATAATAATTACAACAATTGCGTTACATTACGGCGTAATGGCTTTTACTATGAAGCTTTTTTCCATTAAAGATGGGACAATTTTGAACCTACGGCGAGAAATATGAATTTTTGTCGCCTTTTTTTCTTTGGTCGAAGAATCTTCGTCATCTTAGGTCAGACCTCAAGTGATGAAATCATGGTTTTGTCACCTTAGTTCAGACTTAAGCGACAAAATTCATAATTCATTGCCAGTGAGGAGGAAATGTTTCTGGCCTCCAACAACAAAAATAAAACTTCGCCATCTTTGGTCAAACTCAAATAGATAAAATTGTGGTTTTGTTGCCTTAGCTCAAATAATCTTAGGAAAATGAGTTTTAACAAAACATGTTAAAAAAATGAAAAAGAACAAAACTAAAGGCGATAAAACCTAGTTAGTTTACTCGTTCATCGGCTTCAATCTTATTCAAAAAACAGAAGGCGAAAGAAAAGACCCATAGGCAACAAAATTTTGTTCCGCAAAAATCAATTTCATTGCCATAGGCAAACCTAGCCTCCATTGGTTTACGAACGGCAGCAAATCTTGAAATTAAGTTACATTTTATCAGTCATGTGATTCTCTTTAAAATAAATTTAATTTTAGTCATCAAGTTAGTAATCATAATTTTATAAAACATGTATAATTTAAATTGCAAATAAATATATATGGCCATAAGATTTTTCTTAAGTGGGTTTTATTATTAAAATTATTTATTAACTTGCACTTATTAGTTTAAAAAAAAAAATTACACATGGAGCTTTTTCAACCCTATAGAAGCCGCCCATCCATGAAAATATATCTCTATCTATGCGGCTCGAATCGCGGATTTTTCTCGCCCCCTTGCGGCCCTTGACCCAATTGGCGAATAGATAGGAGCCACCCTCCTCCTCCGCGAATAGATTTTTGTGAAAATATGTATTTTGTTTGATTTAAAACATATACTAAGACCAATTTGCTTATATTGTTTTAGTTAGTATTGCTTATTTTAAATTATACTATTACGTGAGAATCAAGAGCCAATTTAGTAATTGACATTACATATGAAACGTAAAGAAGCATAAGAAAATATTGAACGTAAACTAAAGACAATATGTATATCATTATGATATTCCACATTAAAAGTGAAATTCGCACATTAAATGCATTCACTTATGAAATGAGTCTCCTCTTTTTCCAAATTAAATGTTAATATTTTTACGAAAAAATAAAAGTTTAGAGAAAAATGCCACTCTAATAATTAGTAAATTTGACATTTTGAGCATGAGAAAATATTTTTTTGTAAAAAATATCAAGGGAAATCTTATCAAAATAACATATTTATAGATACGACAGCAATTGATTAATAAGTTGTGAGTATAATTCAACGAAAATATAAAAGTAATTACATTTGTAATGTCACATAAAATTCATATTGATATGATTTCGTATCTTTACAGGATAAATCTATTATACAATAATACAAAGAGAAAATTTGACTAATGCATCTAAATGCCATATTTTGATATTTATTATATCAACTTAAAACTTTCATTAGAAATAACCAGTTAAAATACTTAGTCACTTTAATTCGCATAGTACGATTCGATTTTTTTTTACGGCAATCCGCCAGATAGGAGCGCACCACGTCCATGTCAGCAGAATTAGCTCTATTATCTATTGACTCGATCGCACCAAACTTTAAAATGTTAAAATGACATATTTTCAAAACATTTAGGGTGCGTTTGTTAACGTTCCGTTCAAAAATTGTTTGGGAAACGAGAAATAAAAAAAAATTATTTTTGTTAGAACAATTTTTGACTAGAAAAGACGCGTTTGGTAAATTCGTTAGGGAATAAAAGATGAATAAACACGTTTGGTAAATTTATATTCTTTTTTTGTTTCTTTTAATTTTTTAATATTTTTAATGTTTTTTTCTTTTTTCTTTTTTTCTTCTTTTGGTAGGTCGCCGGCCTCCGACAACCGGCCGACAGAGGCTAGCAGCCTTGCCTAGCCACGGCGAGGCTCGCCAGCCCCCGGCGAGGTTGCCGACCCTTGACCGCATTGTCGGCCCTCAACGGTTTGTCGCCATGGCCATGGCGTCGGTGGCCGTAAAAAAAAAAAAAGAAGAAAGAAAAAGAGAAGAGAGAGAAAAAATGTTCGAAAGTGTTTATGAAACAAAAAAATAATTTTTGTTTTTTTTCTTATTTCCGCTTTAATTTTGTTCTGAAAACGAAAAAAACAGATTTTGAACAAAAATGCAAACAAATGCGTTTTTGTTCTTTTTTTGTTCTTAGGAAAACCAAAAAACAAAAATTTTGGTCATAAACAAGAAAAAAGAACATGCAGGGCCTTAGAATTCGATAGCCGGTGTAATTTTCCGTAATAAAATAAAACTCATGTCGTAGGAACGATCCAACGAAATTAACCATCTGATCTAGCGGTTGGTCCCCGCCCGGTGTCTCTCCGGCGCCGCCGTTGCCCCCGCCGGCGCTTCCCCTTCCTCAACCGAACCGAACTCAGCGTCCGTGCTCGGGATCGGCGAAACCCACCCGCTTGTCCGACGGCGGCCGTCTGCGGTTAGGAGGATTCGCGTGCTCGCTCTGTCCAGCCCCGGCGAGGTCGACGACGATGAGGGGCGGCAACGAGTTCTGGTTCTTCTTGTCGCGCGACATTAATCTTCCCGTTACCTTCCGGGTCAAGAACTTGGAAGGCGCTCTGCCCCCTGAGCGCTCGCCAAACCCAGGTAACCCTTTTCGAGTTTTGGCTAGTAGAAGAACAAGAGAAGGAAAAAATTCGAGAAATGGGGTGAATTGTAGGTGGGTGAACTGCTTGATGGCGCAAGGAGAGTTCTGTCGTGGTGTGTTTTCAGGGAAAGGCAGGATCTTGGTAGGCATTGTGCTGAGTTGTTTCGCTTTCTCATTCTATAAATGGAGACGCGTGCTTCTTGCTGTTGGTTAATGGTTAAGCGGCCCGAAAGTCTTTAGATTCTGCTGTGGCTTTTGTGCTTTCAGCTGTTATATACCGTTTCCATGGTATTCCTTCTGCAGAGATTGATCATGCCGCGGAGGAGAGAAAGGCAGAGCTCTACGTTGAGTGCTTTCTGTACATTGACGGTGCCCCATTTGGTCTTCCCACTAGAACGAGGTGGCCACCTAATTTAATCCGGTCCTCAAGTGCTAATCATTTTTCCCGTGCATGATCCTTCTGTTATCTGCCGTGCCAAGGACTACTTCCCAGTGACATTTTCTTCTATTATATCTTGGTTCACTATTTGTAGAGACAATTGAAAAAGGTTTTTTGCTTTAAGGGAACATGATGGACGATGATGAGATATCTGGGTAAACTTAAAAATGTCTATTCACTTCACAAGAGTACTTATATTATGTGACAATAGTTCTGGGGAAGGACGTTGCTGATTTGTAACACAATGGATCTCTTTTGTGGTTTCACGCCAAAGTGGCTGTTTAGAGGAGCGAGAGAGATGAGCGTGAGTGAATCTGGTACCATCAGCGTGACCTATGTTGATGGTTGGGAATGTGGGATGTACTTCATCATATCGATCGTTTTAGGGCGTTAGTTGATGTTGCATGTTTTTCTGGCACAATCTGTCTGTTGCATAAGGTAGCCTTGTAAAGAGACAGACTCCAATCTTTCATGCATGAGTGGCAATGAAAAGTTTAAATGTAACCCTGGAAATAGTTTTGATTCGTATGCCTGGCCTCAATAGTCATAATTGTAAACCCTACAGTTGTTGGTGTTTAAATCCATTAGCAGTTTCTCTGTCTTTTCTTTTTATCTGTTGGAAGCTCTGTGTTTAAATTAGTCCATTGGAATAATTATTTCGTATTCCTATTAACTGAATGATACGTTTATCTGGAGCTTAATTTGGCACTTTCTGGCTCATGTTTCTTAGAAAGTATGGGAGTCTGTTGCTTTCGAGTTTGCTTAAATCAAAGGCCAGAGACTGTAGGAATTTCAAAAATGGTTCGTTTTGGGTATATCTTTTAGATGATGCTTATCAATTTTTTAGATTTTATCCTAGGAGATGGAAGATGAACAAAATAACACTGTCCTATGTCAATGGCCATCAATGGACGAAATATTGAAACAAAAAAATCTCATGGTCTTTATTGACAGCTAGTTGCTATGAGAAGATTTGTTCTTTTGTCTTCATTTTTCAGAAGACAAAGTCATGCAAGTGGTTTTGCTTTCGTTATCTGTTATTTATATACTGAACTTTGTTCATGGTTGGGCAATAAACATGCTGACAAAATAAACTATGGTAGAAGTTCGATTTAGTTTTTACTTATATTATGGATGAATAATTGCCTTCTGTTACAGGTAGATGTCGGGGGTCCAGCATGGTGGTCCCCCTGACAGTGATCGACTGAATATAAGTCTTTTTATTCTGTCAATAAGAGTATATGACATGGGTAGTTGAAGATTTAGATTCTGTTCAACGTCAATCCAAATCTTAGCTACTCATGCCAATGCCAGGTTGGAATCTGCAGGGCCACCATATTTTTGGAATGAACTCATCACTCTGAGTACTAAATATCGAGACTTAACTGCTCACTCACAACTTGCTTTAACAGTGAGTCTGGAATCATCTTCACTTGTGTATTGTAGATATATCTTAGCTGACTTTGTATCTATACCAAAATGCTCCGCTTTCTTAAAGTACACCTCTCATATCATACATTTGTATCTCTTCTTTATTACTTGTTGGGCGTACTCTGATCTTAAGATGTCATTACTACATGTAATCCTGATTATCCTTTGACAAAGTTGATCCATAGTGAAAGGCTGTTTGCTCAGAGCTAATACTTGGACCATATGTTCCTAACTGTGTTCTTTATCATCCCCCATTATGTTGAAATTACCTAAGCATGTCTTTTCATGAATACTTAGCTTCTGTTGAGAGGCATGGTCAGTGAACTTTAGCTGGTTCTTGATATCGTTACTAAGGTACTATCACCACATTTGTCTCCCAAGTGATGAGGCAATGGTTTCATCTGCAGATGCAAATGGTTCATAAACTTTTATCCCTCAAATGTGGTTCAGAGAGAATTTGATGCTTGCACCCTCGGTGTTAATCTATGGGATCTAATTGAATTTTACATCTAATCGAGAGCAAAAAATTCTTGTTTTGACATAAAAATTTTAGGTCTGGGATGTTTCTTGTGGAAAAGAGGAGGGGTTGATTGGTGGGGCTACGATTCTTCTATTTAGCAGCAAAAAGCAGCTCAAAACTGGGAAGCAGAAGCTTAGACTTTGGCAAGGAAAGGAAGCTGATGGCTCATTTCCAACAAATACTCCTGGAAAGGTTCTGCTTGTTACATGTTATGCTGGTGATTACAACTTTCAGATTGGGCACGGAAGCGATGATGATTTTGGGTACTTGCGATATGTTTTTAGGTCCCTAAGCATGAGCGGGGCGAGCTGGAGCGCTTGGAAAAGCTTATGAATAAATATGAAAAAGGACAGATTCAACGAATTGATTGGCTAGCCCACCTTGCATTTAAAGCTATGGACAAAGTCAAGGAACGGGAGAACAATAAAATTGGAAATTCCCATCTATACCTGGTCGTTGATTTTTGTAGCTTTGAACATGAAGTTGTTTTCCAGGTAAACATTCAGGAAGAACGCTATAACAATGTTGTTATCTCTTAAAAGGTTTGTTTGTTTTTTGTTCAAGTTGTGCACATTGCCTCGAAAACTTGTCCATTAGACCAGACAATGAGCCTATTGAAAGCACAATGTATCATCGTCATGACTTTCTCTTGTCCGTCTATTTTCTTCATTCCTCTTCATCAGGTGTCTTAACTTTGCATAAAGTTATAGGCCTCTCATTCTGTGTGATGGTGCTCGTTGTGAAAAACATTTAGACGCTAGATATTGGGTTATCAGACATTATTGTTGGATGTAGTATCTTCACCATTGAAGAAAAGAATCTGTCTTCTTATTGTTCATAGAGTGATTACAATGTGTATAAATACATGAACAGAGAACCTAAATTTGGTAAGAAACCTATTTAGGTAAAGATCCTAATTAGCCTCTAATCTCTATCAATAGCTAATTTACAGCAGCTAACAAAATCAAATCAAATCACATAATATCACGTAATATAATCACGTAATATAATATCACGTAATATAATCAGGGAGAAATTATAGAAGATTTTCCAATACATTCCAACAACCATGATATGAGCAAATGAAAATTAAGTATGTTGCTGGTGCATTCCTTCTATTCCTGGGTTAACACATGCTTTGTTGACAAAAGATAATTTGAAGTGGAATTCCGTTTCATTTTCCATAGTTTGTTATCTTGTTCGTCACAGAAAAATTCATGCTTACCTGTAATGTCAGTTAGTGCTGGTTTTCCTCATCTTGTGTAAAGCTCCTTCTCCCGGCCAACAGTAGGAAATCCAAGAGACATTCCATATGCTTAATATGACAACTATCTAGCTTGTATTGGTAATATCATTAGTAAAGCTTATGTCAATATGAAGCATTGGTTTCCTAAGAGTGTGGATGGAGGAAAGGGGGAGGAAATATACTTGCCAAGAGTATTTGCCCTATTTGGTTAATTGAAAGGAGAAAATGTGCAGAAGTTAGAGGAAGCAATTCCTTCTAGGACAACATTATACGAAGGAAATGCACCCAGGCACCTTTCCATTACTACCTAACTTTTGTTTGAATTGTGGACAATACAAAGGTCATTTAGGTCCACTATCTAACTTCATTATCGTTTTTGTATTTTCCCTTAAATATGCTTTAGTGAAGGAAACTAAGATATTTTTTATTGTTTTCCTTTAATTTCCTTTCTCTACTTCTCTGTTAATCCCATACCTTCCTAACTCTAATTGTGAAACATGATGCAAGAAAAGAGGTTGTATTCACCTACACTGATAGATCTGTCTTATTGTGAATGTGCATGCAGAGTGACTGGAGTTTAGTGCTGTAACTCTCTCAGTGTACTCAATCTCCGTATTTTCTTAGAGTAGGGATTTCTTTGTTCTGGAGAAAATCTCTTTGATGTGGATTTTAAGGATTATATTTTTATTCCTAAGAAGAGTTTCCCTTCTACTACATGTGATTAGATATTCAATGTACTTCCGTAACCCTAGTCCTACTTACTACAAAACTTCTGTGCCGTAACATTAATTTTAGCCTCTTGCACTATTAGCTTATACCATGGCAAAATTTACTGCTGAGATGAGACGTTAGAAGTCATCTATGGTTTGACCAACATTCTCCTACATAGATTGATGTATGATGGCTGTTGCCGACTTAATGCATATTGGAAAGTCTTTAATGCTCAATCCATTTACTTTGGTTGCCATGTCTATTCTGTCGAATGTTGCAGAGTTGATGCCCTTTTAGAATTCTATAAAAGTGGTGCTTGATAGTTGCTAGTTTGTCTTTATCAGTTTCCGGGCTTGGTGGCTCATGTGGCAAGACACTATGTTTCTTGTGCATCAGTTAGCAAGTGACCTTCCACGAAACATTTCATTCTCCTTTTGTGAAAAAAGTGTATTATGGTCAATTTGTAGGAATCTTGGGCGAATTTCTTACCTCCACCAATAGTTTTAACAAATGAACTTGTTATAGTATGGGACCCCGAAGTGTGAAGGATAAATCCATCTGAGCACAAGCAACTAAAGCTAGCAAGGAGTTTAACCCGTGGTATCATTGACAAGGATCTTAAACCAAACTCCACTCAAAGGAAGTAAGTCTTTGACTTTTTTTTATGTGATAGAAACTGTGATACAACTTATGGTATTTATAGTATAAGGGCAAATTACTGTGCTCTTTTCTTCTTCAAGCAGCTGTCGTCATCATTAAATCCAGAAGAAAGATACGTTGCGATAAAAGTTGCATGAATTGTTAGAGCTATTATGTGTAAACCTCCTGTAGATAAAACATCTATATGTTTTCAGCTATTCTGTGTTTGACCGCATGCTTCTAGGCGAATGTGTGGCTATGCATGTGTATATATGTATAGAGTGGCATTGATTCTTAAATTGGCCAGAACGCTAGTTGATTTCTCAATGGGATAATCCTGCATTGATGAGTTATCTCTAAATTAATTGGCCATGTTTTGGTTTTCTTTAATTCCTCTTCAGTTTGGCCCACAAGAAAAAACCTCTTAAATTCAGTTATCATGAATTTCCTTTTTTATTTTTGTACTTCGTGTGTGATGACTGGCCTGTGTGGGCAAGAGCTTTGCGCTCCTGAAGCACCCAATATTCTTTTGGGGGATCAAACTCTCCATTTATACAGCTGGATAACTTGCACAATTGAACATTGCTGTTCTCTTTGCAGCCACAACGCGCTGAACCAATCCCCACTTCACCACATCACGGATCTTGCACCATGCCACCTTGGGCCTTGCAATCCTAGAATTATGGACTCCATAACCCATGCGAGATGGGCAGATCCCAAAATCTGCCCCGCTGCTCAACTCAATGATGAAAGTATGCTCCGGTGTCCGCATCAAATTGCTAGGGATTGGAGATGGCACTTGGAAAAGCTCTTCAGGAGACAAATGGATGTTCGGCGCAAACACATCTTGTGTGTAACCAGGAAGATGACTGCTTTTGCCAGCACTCAAACTGGACAAAAAGTCCTCCCTTGCCAAGCTGTTGAATTACAGTCGGATCAAAGATTTTTGCAGTGATATGACTGTGGCCCCAGACAACTAATTGTCTGATCTCTGTGACATTGTAGCAGCACGATGCTGAAACCAGTGAGTAACTAAATTCAGGAGTCACTTCTGGTCTATCTGACTAATGATGCATTTCAGTTTCAGCTACCATAGATGTGCAAAAAGGTGGATGTGCCAAAAAAGAAATGGGAACACTAAACTGTGAAAGATTAAGAAGGCCAAAAAGGAAAAGATAGATGGAAGTTATGTAATACCACAATAGCTTGGTTTAGCTCTGTGTAAAACAGATGATGAAGAGGCAGGCTCAGGCCGATTGACGGCTCTGTAGGCAAATTGGTTGGGGCTCTCAGAAGAGAGACGCTGGGCAGGGCATTGAGCACCGCCATTGATTCTTGTTATTGTAATCTAGCCATTTCAAGTTCTGCAACAAAATCTGTCAACCGAGCAGCGGGTCCAATCAAGTCCAAAATCAAACGGGTACTTTTTTAAGAGAAGTGCTTGCGGTATATATTCTGCCATGGAAGCAGACTAATCCGATAGAAACAGGCCCTTTCTATAGGTCCAGATCGATTCACACTCAGCTACTAGATAGAGATGTTTCGAGTTATGATTTATGTACCTTCTGAGAGTGGGCCAATATGTTTATCAACTGGTAAATTTGGCCATCGAGTGCTGCTTGAGAAACTTTCATGACCGAATTGAACACTATACTGGCCTTGTTCAAAGCTTGGTAGAAATACATCTTGTCATCGTTGATCACACGGGCTGGCATGTCTGACGATGGTCTCCCATGTCCGCTTGGTGATCCCATTTCCAAGTACCTGAAATAACATCGCACACAAAAGAAGTAGCACGATTTAATATTGAACAATGCTCAGAATAACGTGAAGTGGAAAAAATAGAAATTAGCAGTGCTCGAAGAGTAAGAGTCACTTTGTTTCTTAGAAAGGCGCATCCGCTTCGTACAGCTGGAGGAAATCTTGAACGGTGTCGATTCCTCTCGAAGTCATGCACTTGTGCAGAGCATTGTCTTTGGCTATTTTTTGCAAACGCCATACTTCGTCGCTCAGTGATTGTGGATAGTGCTTCTTGTTCACTGCACATAACAAAGAAAACTTGTCAGTCAGTCTTTCTATGGTCCACATACAGAGTTGATGGTTGGAATTAAATTTTTATCCTAAAATGATAGGCATTGCAAACTTACACTCTCCTCGATGATATTTAACGATGAAAGTTTCACTTCTCACTTCACTTATTCTTATTTCTGCAGAAACCTTTTGAACAGCTCGAGCTCATTTCCCGACTTCTTATCCAGCTCGAGATGTCAGTGATGATTAAATTACGGAGGCAACCAATTCCCCCTTGCAAGATCACAGTCAGCTCCCCGGTTATCAATGGCCTTCTCCATTCCCTTTCGCAAATGATATTGTAATTGAATTCCTTTTCGGTCCAATCCTCTCCCTCATCTGACCCGAAATCGCCATCAAGGATGACAATTTTGAGCTTTATGGAAGATAGAGGGCCACTCATAACCCTCTCATTGGTCCTGCCATCTACTAGTTCGATCCTCAGAGGAGTACCATCCTTGGTGCTTATCTGACTGCTAGTGAAGATGGTTGCCGGTAATTTGGTAACAAAATGCAGTTGCAAACTGCTTGTGCTTCCCTTATTCTTTTTTCTGCAACAGTGTTGATTCCTCTCAATGTCATGCGCTTGCGTAGAGCGCCGTCTTTGGCTATTTTATTGAAACGCCATTCTTCATCGCTCAAAAATGGAGGGTGGTGCTTCATGTTCACTGCACATAACAGAGGAAACTTATCAATCTTTAAGTCTTTTTAAGGTCCACAAATGACAAATCCACTTCTTCATGCCACTTCTTTGGAAACTTGAAACAAGACATGGAGTAAGTTTGGACAGCATAAGCCACTGTTTTTACCTAATCTCCCTACCAGCTTGTGACAACAATTTAGATTTTCAACTAGGCATCCTTGTCAAGACTCTATCCTTAAAAAAGCCAAGAGCTTCATGTTTGGATCTACCCCCATAGAATAGGTAGACCCATATAGTTACCAGGGTTCTAAATACCACTCATTCCCTAGACTCTACGTACCTCTGTTCTGAACTCTGCACCTGTGTTAGGACTGAATCATATACTGGATTTTTGCAAGATAATCCTAGGGTCCTAGGGACCGAGCAATGCAATACAGTCAAGAATCCTTTTCAAACATCTGCAGTTCAATCAGGGTTAGTAACAAGAAAGAATAGGGAGTCATATGTAAAGAGAATGTGGGCTCAGGGCACTCCTTTTGGGTACTCCTTTTTAAGCTTAATTCCTTAAAGCCAACCCTCCTATACAAAATTGGTGAGCATATGGGATAAAACATCAGCGACAATTGTGAACAAAGAGAGTTAGTATATGTGCTTGACCGTCTGCGACTTAGACCACCATAGCCTCGCTGACCTCGAACAACTCGACGCACACCGCCCCCCCCCGCCCCCCCCCCAACTCTCTTATCAGACCGTCACCATGCGACACAGGGGATTTCTCTCTCTCTCTCTCTCTCGTAAGAAGCCGAGAGAAACTCCGACCATCCACTCTCTCTCTCTCTCTCTAGCCCTTCCCCATCTCTTGCTGCAAGACTTTCACGTTCCCTGTTCAGTTTCTCCATTTCGAACAAAACAAGCGAAAGAAAAACAGGGTTCGACCACACTTGTTTGAGTTGAAACTCATATATAACAAAGACAAAAGGAGGAATAAAATGGAAATCATGGACAGCAATCAATGAACTGAGTACCATGTTCAAAAGCTGATCAAAATTGGACAATGTTTTGGCATCATATGAGCGTGCCTCGTTCACTTCCTCAGCTTCATCACCAATATTTGTCCGGGAGAAAGCCTTTTTCATAGAACTAAAAAACAGAACAACAACAAAACAAACAAAATGGCTACACCAAGCACAACAACCAAGCCATGTTCTAAATTCCTTACTGGCGCAACATCTGGGTGTCCCTGTAATACTTGCTGGACTTCCATCAGGTCAGATTTCCATAACCCCTCGAAAAGCATCTCACAATAGCAACCCCGGCCATGTTTACAATAATTGCGATGGTCGGGCAACCGCTTGCAACGGGCAATCAAGCAACATTCTAAATCCAAATTCGAGATGTCCACCAAACTCTCCAATGACCTGCAATCATGAATCTGCAAATGCTTTAGAGATTCCAAGCGGTCCAAACCTTCCATGCTTCTTAGCTTCGGACATTTTCCTACTCGAAGCTCCCTTAGCTTCCTCAATTTCGATAGGTCTGGCATCCTTTCGATTGACCTACAATATGCGACCACAAGGGATGAAAGGGATCCCAATTCTTCAAGGCCGCGAATCTCGACTAGTAGCTTGCATTCAAACAGATCTACCTCTTGCAGATTATTCATATGTGACGGCTCAAGTGCTTTTGTGGGGTGATGCCGCCATTGACGAATCCTCGGATGGTATCTGGACAAGAATCTCCTCTTTCTCAGCCGAAACCGTTCGATCCGTCTTGAAAGTGTGTAATCCTGCAGAAGGAGTTTCTCCAACTCCGAATCACATATACCAAGGAATATCGGCATCCAATAACGACAAAAACCCAGAGTCCACACTTCTCGAAATACTGACTCTCTTAAACTAGATGGGAGCTGGAGGAGGAACTGCATGTTTGGGGAGGCCAATATTCGTTTTTCCAACTGAGATGGGCTATGATGGTGTTCAGGACCAAAAATGACAACATTCTCCAGCTCGTCAAGGGGGTTCCTCGTCAGATTCCCTAACCATCTGCTCTCCTGTGCGGCTATCTCAAGTTTATGGATATTAGAGATGAGACTCGCCACGGTAGGTAATCCGAATATTTGGGTCCATGACAAGTCTGGCAATTTTCAAACAGTACAGCTCACTTCTGATGAACGCAACACGATGACGAGTCACAAATTGAACAAACCAGATCGCACTAGGTAATTTTGTCAACCCTCCCTTAATTTCCCCCATCCTAAGTGTTGTCAGTTGCTTTAGATTGCTAAATGAATCTGGTAGGTGATCAATACCTGTTCCCAACAAATCTAACTCGATTAATGATTGTAATTTCTCAATTGAGTATGGAAGTTTCTTTATTTTTGAACAACTACGTAATCTCAAAATCTCCAAAGACACCAACGTAGATAAATCAGGCACTCTCCTTAAGTACTCGCAACATATGAGATCTAAGACTTTTAGTTTCCTTGGTGCCTGCAAAACAATAATATTTATTGAGAAATGACCTACAAAAAAATATAAAAAGAAATGATTTATGAATACAAGGAGTGAGACTCGTATCGTACTTCGATCCAATTGATACTTTCCAAAATTTCACAATTTTTTAATCTCAAAATCTCCAAAGACACCAATGTAGATAAATCAGGTGTTCTCCTTAAGTTTTGGCAGTAGCTGAGATCTAAGACTTTTAGTTTCCTTGCTGCCTGCAAAACAATTTGATAGAATATTTATTGAGAAACCACCTACAAAAAAAAATGAAAAAGAAACAATGTACAAATGCAAGGAGTGGGACTTGTATCGTACTTTGATCCAATCAATACTTTCTTCCGAAATGTTGCTCCATGAAACGTCAAGAATGACTAAATTAGTCGGATGGAAGTTTTTTGCCTCAAACATTGAAGGGTGATCTTTTGCCACAAACATTGAAGGGTAATGATGGCATAAACTAGAGAGAGGATTATTTAAATCTGCCACACGCATTGGAGGGTAATGATGGCATGAAAGCCATCTTAAACTAGAGAGAAGATTATTGAAATCTCCAACAAAGGACGCACACCCTTGAAAGAACCTCAGGTTTTGTAAATCAACAAATTCATCATGCAGAATAATGTCATTACAATAGCTGAGTGACAGTGCTTTAATCTTCCTGCTGCCCTGACAATAGAAACACAAAGAAGTCCCCATGTGAAAGTCAAAAGCAAACAATTTCAAGTGTTGATAGCGATTAATTTTTCCTTTTACAAGAATAGTTTATAACAATTCACAGGAAGATAAATTGTTGTTCTCTCTTCATACCTCTTTCCGCTTCAAAATGCTTAGTGCTTCCTCAAGATCACACACTCTGCTACGCTCGCACGGATCATCGAAATTCTCTTTACGAACGATTTCCCTTCCAAGGTCCCGCACTTGGTCATGCATCCAAAAAGTATTGTCATCCTTGATTTTTATCAAGGACATGAGAAAGAGGACTTCTAGGGCATTGTGTGGGTAGTATCCACAAGCATCCCACATGTAGGAAGGGTACGTCTTATCTTTAGTAACAAAAAAACAAGCTATATCCAAAAATACTTGCTTTTGTGCATTATCTAACCTTTCGTAAGTTATCATCGATTTTCTCTGGACTCCCATGGGAGGAGCTTCTTTTAGCTTCTTCAACATCTCTTTCCATAAAGCTTTGGATTTACCATTAAGGGATGAACCTATAATCTCAATAGCTAAAGGAAGATTTCCTAAAGCATGGACAATTTTTTCGGAAAGGGAGATATATTGATCTAGTGGAGAGTCTCTTCTAAAGGCATGCCTACTAAAAAGCTTAAGAGCATGACCAAATTCCATTTCACCTACTTCGTAAGCCGAAATATTTGCAAGGCCTTCATCTTTTGCTTCTCCTAGAGTGGTTAGGACACTTTGGTCCCTAGTAGTTATGATAATTCTACTATCGGAACCGAACCAATCACCTTTTTCTGCTAGACTTTTGAGTTGCTCTTTCTCATCCACATCGTCAAGAACGATGAGAACCTTTTTATTGTGAAGTACTCTCTTAATCCGATTGATCCCATCATCCACGTCGTCGAGAATAGGATGAGAATCAGCGAACTTGGATAGCAACCGTTTTTGCAAATGTAATAGGCCATGGCGCCGCGACGATTCTCCAACGTCCGAAAGGAAATTAGAGTCTTTGAAGTGAGAAGACAATCGGTTGAAAATGACCTTGGCAAGTGTTGTTTTACCAATCCCACCCATTCCGTGGATTCCGAGAAATTGTATGCTATCAGCTTCCACATCCAACATTTTTATTATAGCTTGTACATGATCATCAACTCCAACTAGATCTTCTGTCACAATCTTTTTATATT
The DNA here is from genome assembly GCA_016097615.1 of Eucalyptus dawsonii. Classification (NCBI taxonomy): domain Eukaryota; kingdom Viridiplantae; phylum Streptophyta; class Magnoliopsida; order Myrtales; family Myrtaceae; genus Eucalyptus; species Eucalyptus dawsonii. The sequence goes on along the minus strand of CM027872.1, from coordinate 36,443,056 downwards.
CAACATTTAACTTACGCAACGCAGTTTCAATTACACATTTTATCAGAGTTGCTTGGCTACACAAACGTAACAACCGTGTTAAGGATAAATTTTATATTGCAAAACTACTCCCTAAGTGACTCAATTGCTCCTACAATTTGCAGAAATTATGCAAAATAATCTAGAAGGCAAAATAATCTGGATTTTTTCCAATTTATCTCCGCTCCCCCAATTCTAGTCACCATCACTGTTGGCCGCTGCCACCACCACACCGCCATTGACGTCGCTCACCTCCCCAGGTCGTCACCATTGTGTTCCAACGGGGTTGCCCATCTCGGCCTTGCCTCAATCCTTCAAGTCACATGGATCATGTGGCCTTGCAACCACCGAGGATGCTTCACCGGCCTTTGGTGGCACCAAATTTGAGGTCGCCCAAGGTCGGCAACGCCAAATATGGTCTCGATGACATCAGACCCGACATCCTGAGCCCATATCCGACTTCCCAGTGAATGAGAGAAAGAAAGGGTAGTGGCCAGATGGCTCGATGGGGGCTTGTTGCCGGGCTGGCAAGGAAGAAGTGACGGTTGAGGGAGAGCTGCTGCGGTGGCTGTCCAGTGGCTTGGTGGAGCAGCTAGGTTCACAAAAGAACACAGCTTTTCACCTTTTAAGTAAACAATTTTTTTTTTAAGTTTTTTTTTTTTAAGTTTTTTTTTATATAACCGAGGACTCTACCATGGGCCCTGTGCCCGGACGGCACCGAAGAGCCGGGCCCCTATATCTCAGGGGAGACTAGCATAGGATCTCAACAACATCATAGCTCTCCACTTACTACGCTAGCAATTGCAGGTTTCAAATTCTCGACCTTGACGATGAAGGAAAGACTCTCAATCAACACAGCTACTCACGATTGGGCTTTTTTTTTTTTTTTTAAAAGTTTCATTCTTCTATTCCTTAAAAATTAAATGGCCCCTTAGACTCGCGCGGAATGACCATATAAATGAGGTTGTATACTTTATATTTTTCTTAAATGCTTATGAAATCAAAAGTTAAAAAAAAAAAATTTGCATTGCCATATAAATGAGGATGAAATAAATTAGAGGAAACACACAGAATCATCTTAAATTTCGAGTAGAACACATTTACTCCTGAACCTTCAACTATTACAAAATATTTCCTACACTTCTACTTTGTTACAAACATTAACTCTGTATTAATTTTGTCGTCAGCATGTGCAACGCACATGATTTTTACGTGGTTTAAATATATTTTTATCTCAATTTTTGAAAAAAAAAAAGAATTCTCTTTTATCCTTCATTATCATGAAAAAGAAAATAATTTTATAAATTGGGAGAAAAATGAAAAGAATGAGATACTAATAATTAAATAATTTAGACACCAGAACAATCTGGATTTTTCCCATTCTATCTCCGCCCCCCGAATTTTAGTCACCACACCGTTGGCCCCTGCCACTGCCTCGCCGTCGTTGACATCACTCACCTCCCTGGGCCGTCGCTGTCACGTTCTAGCGCCATTGCCCATCGAGCCCTATTGACCTACCCGTCTAGGCCTTGCCTCAATCTTGATAATGTGGGTTGTGCCTTGCGACCGCCAAGGATGGTGTCACCACCCTTGGGCAACACCAGATTTGGGGTTACCAAAGGTCGGCGACTCCGGATATGGGCTTTGGTGATGTCGGAAATGGCCTCCTGAGCACAAATCCGACTCATCACAGTGAGTCAAAGGGAGAAATGGTGGGGGCCGAATGCCTCAACGGCGGCTTCTGGCAGCTTGGTGCCGGCTAGCTGCCGGCGTCAAAGAAGTGGTGGCGAATGACCGTCGAGCTGCTGTAATGGCTGGTCAGTGGCTTGGTGGAACTACGAGGTTTATTACTGTTCGTGGCTATTGTATTGGAGACCAAGTGTGTGAGGAGAAACAAAACTAGGATGAATAGGGTGCACTACCACTGCAATAGAACCATCAAAGCCCGTTCACTGTGGCCGATAGTAGCAGAGACAACGGCCATGACCACAAGTTACACTAGATAGGATTGGTGAGATGAATAAACCATATTTTCACTAATGATACCACAATTAAACTAACTAGGGAGGAAAAGGAAATCTATGGATGATACGTTGAAAAGTTTAAGATATTTACCTTTCATCTGTTTTCAAGTTCCATCCCTTTATCTTGCCCACGTCAACAAGAGCCTCTTTCCATGATTCAACTTCAGCACAAAACTTTTTCTGATGATTTGAAAGGGCTTTGCTGTATAAGTTTGTTTTCAGCTTGACATCATTAGGCTCCACATCCAAGAAAATGGGCAAAATCTCTTTATCCCCATTCGGCTTGGAGGCACACTCAACCATATGTGCAAGCTTTTGAAGGCACCAGTGACTTGACGCATAATTCTTGGAGAATATGGGAACATAGATCTTGGAGTTTCGGATGGCTTGTAGAAGTTCATCGCCAATTCTTTGACCGATATGGAGGGATTCATTATCCCTAAGGACGAGGATCCCGGTCTCAACCATGCCATGGTAAAGAAAATCAGTAAATTCATGACGGGTGTCTCGTCCATGAAAACTTAGAAAAACCTCGTAGGAAGGTCCAACTGATTCCCGAGAATTTGTCCCTTTTGCTGGCACTTCGCGCTTCTTCGAGGTCCGATCGAGAAGGACGCAGAGGTATATGAGGAGAGCGATGGAGAGCGCGGAGAGGCTGAGGATTCCGATGAGGAAGTAGAGCATGAGGCTGGGGCAAGGAGTCTCGCAGGTGAGCTCGTGAGGGAGAGAGCAGTCGAGAGGTCGGCGTTCGCTGGAAAACGCCATGTTTTCTAGCAGAGCGAAGAGCGAGAGAGTTGAAAAGGCTAAGGGAGTGCGTGAATGCGTGAGAATTCAAGAATGAGAGCTCTATGCGCAGAGAGAGAGAGAGAGAGAGAGAGAGAGAGAGGGAGAGAGAGAGAAGGAGTAGTGCAGAAGAGAAGAGAGTCACATTTAACAATACTATTACGAAAGTGCCATTGTCATGGATTAGTGGTAATAAATCGCAAAAAGTGAGAGTGATGGGGTTCAGAAATGCATTGCACACCACCCAAAGAAAAACAATTGTTCCAGAAGTGGGCCCGCTTTATTGTTACACGTGTTTGCATCCAAGCATGCCTCGATCCGGGCCTTAATCGCTAGATTGCCCACTCTAATTAAGAGTGTCTGAAAAGAACGGACCCGTCTGATAAGCATTGAAACCAGATTGAACCACTTAACCCGGTGGTTCTTGAGGACCTGGTCTCGGTCCGGTTCGGTTCCACGGTGGATCTGTCCACTGAACCAAATCGATTATATTATAATAATATATTAATTTTTAATATTAAAATAAATTTCAAAATTACTAATTAGCAAATTTAAATTTTAGGGCTCCATCTCCTCTCATGTTTCCATGTTTTTATAAGAATTTAGTAAAGTGTGTAAGCTGCTTTTCAACAACTTAATAAATGGCTCATTCAAATGATACTTTCAGGACTTACATATAACACTATATTCAATAATATGTGGAGTACCAGTGGAATCGTTTCTACAAAAAAAAAAAAAAAAAATTAGTAAAGCAAATGTTGTAAGAGTTGAGTATTGTTAGAGGATAAATGAAAAGATGATCTACATATGACAATCATCTAGAATCTTGAATATAAAAATATTTTAGATTTCAACTGAAATGATTAAAAAATAGGAAAAAAACATATTTCTCTTTTTTTGGTAGTGTTTTCCAATAAAATAAAGAAAAATGATACCCTTAATTAAGCCGGTTCAATTTAAAGAAAAATATTACTCGATATGAAAAGTACTCACGGTGGGATTTGAAAAACGATATTATTATTAATAAGACTAATTCCATTGGATTTCAGAATCGGACTGATGTGGTCGGTCTGTGATCCATGCAACAACGGTGTTCACGATTTGATTTTTTCAAACCAGTGCTTAGCGGGCGGTTCTCGGTTCTAGGCTAGGAACCGGCCATCCGGACTATACACACCCCTAACTCTAATCCCTTCTGCTCGAGATGGAATCATCCTCAGCTGTCCGATCCGAATACTTGCTTCCAAGTCAAATCTCGTCACACAACCAGCAGGGCCCAGAAAAGGAGAACGTGAAGGAAAGGCACATGAAATGAGGGTGTCACCATCATCGAGGACCACTCATCGACGAGAGAAAGCAAATCAAAAAGTCTTTCCCCATCTTGCTTTTTAGCTGGAAAAAAAAGCAAAAGCCAACATAGGCTCCGACGAGTGAAAGCAAATCAAGAGTCTTCCCAGCTGGACTCACACGGACTCAGTTTTGGCACCTCAAGTGAGTTCAGGACTCGTTTTTGCATATGGAGCCATCTATTGGGCCACTCCCAAGAAACTCATAGATGGAACCATGCTTTGCTCGATGCGAATACTTCATGCCCAAAATTTAAATGTCCCTAATAGCTAAATGCAAAGAAATGAAGTGAGAATTATGGATGCATGACTGTGCAAGATTGACATTTTTGTTTAGGGGTTAAACTCTGTCGAATTTAGTCTCCAATTTTCTTATTAAACGGATGGAAGTCTTCTAACGAAAATTTAGGTGTCAATTGGTACAATCTAGTTTAACAGTGGCACAACACTCACACCAAATGTAATATGTCCACTATATAAAATCTTACGTACTCCAATAAGATAATGAAAATAAGTTGATGTGTATTGTAAAGTCTAGAAAAATTACTATGAACAGTAAGAATTACTAACAATAGACAGAAAATTACTTTTTTTATTTCATAATTATTTATTGCATAGAAAAATTACTAGTTACTAATAGGTAGATGCATTTTTTTGTTATATATAAAATGAGTTACCAATCATACTAATTTTGTATAATTACTTTATTGCTTTTTTATACAGAAAAATAAGTTGGATGAAAGCATAGAAGTGTATGGGCCAATATACTGTTCCTCTAGGTAGCTTTCCAAAGCTTCATCCTCGGAACTGAAAATGTATCCTACTAAATAACGTCCAACTGCCATTTCTCACATGTTGGAAGTGTTAGGAACCGGATCAACATTAATAGCTAAAGCTTGTAGAAAGTAAAGAACATCCATCTGTTCTTGACGAGCAAAAGCCTAGAAAGTGACATTATATAGATTTGTCCTTCTAATTACTAAAATGAGACGATATTGAACAATTTTAAAAAGGTCAGGAAAAGAATCAATTAAGAGTTAAGATCACGGCGCACATTAGACAAATATTTAAGGATGTAATTGAATCGATTGTTCGATTAGATATGACATGGACACATTCAAATATAAGTTCAAGGACCAGCAGTTTCATTAAATATAAATCTCGAAAATAACTTTACTTGTTTCCATTTAAAAGGTGGAAAATAAATTTCCGTTTGCTTGAATTTATATATACTAAAATGATTGGATGGAGAGTAGTAAATTAATGATCTACGTATTATTGATGTTTTTATCACGAATGGATTAAAATGAAATTTTGGTACTCCTAATGAATTTGAATGTAAGTAAAAATGTAAATTTAATGAGTTATAACTAAGAGTCAATACTAAGTGATTGTTAAAATTTAGTGCTAAGTCATCAACTCTAGCCCGGATGTCACTTGCATCTCCAAAAATTTCACTGCAATCTTGTGAAAAGTTATTGACACACAAATGTAGGGAAAGTTACTTCAATGTATATAAGAAAAACTAATCATGTATATATATATATATATATTACAAGTCAGATTAATGAGTTACTAACCATTTACTAACCATATGAAATTGTGTTACCTTTTTCTATGTTAAAAGTTGGCATATAAAGTACTACTTACGTAAATGGTTAAGCTTATTTTGTTGAATGAACAATGACTATCAACATTGAGATTTACTAAAAAAAGACAGGCAGAAAATTACCTTTTCTAATTCAAAGTTACTTATCACATAGGTCGGGAGACGAGGCGATGAGTACTCGTATTTAAATTAATCCTAACGGTTAATTGCCTGGGACGCACGCACCTCTCAAATCATGGTTGTTAGATAATCTACTTCCCAGCGTGAGGTGAGGGAAAACAAATCAAAGTCTTCTACCATCTTTGCTTGCTTCCTTGCATTTTACTATTCTTTTCTCCCAACCAAAGAAAGAGGTAAGGCAAAGACCGACAAAAGCTACTTGAATGAAAAAGTCAAAAGGAAAAGACTGGCAAGGGAAAACAAGTCAAAGTCTTCCATCATCTTTGCTTTGCTTAGCTGTTTGGCGAATTTTTGGATTGATATTGTATAAAATCTATTTATGCGATAGAGAGAACCAATCTCAATATAATAATTGTAATAAAAGTTGTGTTTTACAATGAGAGTCAGTATGGGTTTGCATAGCTTCTTTTAGGTATTTAAAGAAATCTAGATGTTCAACAACGCCATGTAAATTTGATATACATCAAACTGTTCGATTTGTCTATCGACCGTAAATAATTCATATTGATTTGGTAAATATGTTGTTATGTTATTGTTTTGTAGTTATAGTATTTTTTTTTCTTTTAAATTGAAAAGAATGATTAGATACAAGTCACTATCCATGAATGTGAACACGCGGATATGCGATACATGTAATCTTAACGCTAGTCTCTCATCAAATGTTTTAAAAGAGTTGAAATTGATACATGGAAGTATTTGTCGCTTGGAATATAATTAGCATAGCCAAGATTGGCAATCTAAAACGAGGAGAGGGGAATTCGAAGTTGGCATTTTAATCTGGTTCATGGCAAGAAAAATTGATTGTAAATATCTTTGGTTGTTGTAGTTGTGGAAAAGAGAAAACACGGTCTTCCTCTTCTGCGGTATTGCTAGGTACTTGGATTTGATGGTTGAATGTTATGAAGAAGAGTTGGATAAACAGTTTCACGTGGTTACAAAATTGTTTAGGAAATGCTTGTCCGGTATCCTAGAAATGACAGTTAGATGCCAAGTGATCTTTGTCCATCAAATGTGAGAGTACTCTTCATAAAATGAGTTTCCTTTGAAGAGGGTGACTCTTACAAAAGTTCCCAAACTGGTCACTTTTACACACCCCTTCTCTAGATAAAATGGGTTTTCACACTTTAATTCTAACTTGAACAAAAATCGGTCCACTTCAAAATAGTGCTAAAATGATTTCATTTTTGGCTTTTCCCAAGTGCAAGGTGCGCCAGACTTTAAATGAAATGATGGAGAAATTTGACTGCGAGGAGTAAAATTCTCGAAAATTAAAGTGTAGAGGAAAAGTGAACTTTGAGGAAATTAAACAGGAAATTGCATCTTTCGCTCTCTATTGCTTCCTCACGCGTGCCTCAAACAGCTCTCTCTCTCTGTCCTCTTTTTTCTTTTCACCTCCTCCACGAGAATGTGACTCCTCTGTTTCTCTTTTTCTCTTCTTTTGCCTACCACTTCTCTGTTATTTTTTTCTTTTAGTCTTCTCTCTTTTGTTGACCGAAACCCTCTCTGTGTTTCTCTTTCTCGGCCGTGAAGAAAAAGCTTCATCCTTTTCCTTTTCCTTTTTCTTTTTCGGGCTCTCTTTGGCAATGATTAAATGCTGAAAAATCCCCCGTCCCTCTTGGCGGAGAATCCCCTGCTTTCTTGTGCTCAGATTTTCTTGTTTTCTTTTGGCGGTGAATTCGGGTCCCTGAATGCCGAGATTCCTCCCTTTGTCAAGGTGGAAATTGCACGTCCCTTTCCTTCGTTGATTCTCCTTTGCCTTTTCTTCCAATTTCGACGTGTGCAGCTGAATAAGACCTTCCAACTATGCGTGGGCTTCGAAAATGGGTGTTGGCCAATTTGAATTTCCCTTACTGTCCTTAGATGGCCGCGCTTCCTTTCCATTCATTAGGCCTAGTTTGATTTGCTTAGGGCCGTCCTCGCGCAGGCCTGATTTTGGAACCTCAAGGGACTTCGGGACTCATTTTTTGCATATTAGACCATCCATCGAGCCAATCCCAAAGAAACTCTTTGATCCTCTTTGATCCATGCTTTGTTCGATGCGAACACTTTATACCCAAAATTTAAATGTCCTTAATATTTAAATGCGAAGAAATGGAGTTGGGAATTGCAAAAGCAAGACTATGCAATGTCAATATTTTTGCTTTAGGGGTCAAACTCCATCGAATTTGATCTCAAATTTTCTTAATTGAATGAGAAGACTCGAGCAAAAACTTGTGTGCCAACTAGCACAAACTAATTCAATAGTACCATAGCCTATCGAACACTCACAACGGATGTAATATGTCCATGACACAAAATCTTACATATTCTCACCACCAAGTTAATGAACGTAAATTGATGGGTATAGCAAAGTCTAGGGAAATTATGATGAACATTGAGAGTTACTAACATTAGATATGACCAAATGAAGATATGTATGAAATTGGTAATGAGCTTTGGGCTGTTTTATGGCTCAATGAAATCTATTGGCATGCAAAACGAGCACTTCAAATTAGAAAACAAGCCCATCCATGAAGGAGAGGTGTTATTGATCGGATTATCACTCTTGGAGGTGAAACTCTAGAAAGTTTCCATCTCGCTTACCATCCACTCTTCTGTGAGAAATATTTATCTTCCTCTAAATTTTACTTGGAGACAACTTTGCATAGCAACACAATTTTGCTGCTGAGTTGCACTGACTTTTCATGTAAAAGTTTGATTTTCTTTCTTTTCTTTTCTTTTTTTTTTCCCAAATTTAAACAAACGATGAGTCCTTTGGCTATCTGAATCATTTCGTTTTTTGGATTTTCAACTTTAAGCAATTGAGTATAAATGCTCAACAGATATAATCTCAAAACAGAACACAAGCAAGAGAAACTTTATTCTTTTCTTTTGCACGGATTAGCAGCAGCAGACATAACATTCGAGCAAAGTTGCCAATGGAAGTGTCTTATCGTGACAGGAGAGTCAACACCCGTGCTAATTTCCAAACTATACCATCAATAGTATGAGAGTTTGAGGGTCTAGGCTTGGATGTTTCTTTCTTTTCTGCATAGTAAAGTGATAGAGACTTTACTGGAGAACCACCACTCCTGTTCCGGGGCCAAATCGTTGGTCATCGGAACTTCTCCACCTTATGAGATTTCTCAACACCAATCATTGCCCCTCCTGCCGTATGATGTCTTTAATGGGGGTCATGCTCCAAGTCCTAGTATCTGCACCAATTAGAGACTCCATTCTTAATTACTTTTTTACTTGAGTCGGATTAGAGGATGAGCATCAAGTCTCAACTCTCCTTCACCAACCTATCCTCCCCAACTTTGACCGACTTCCCATCAGCAATTTACCATAACCCACCTTCCTTAATCAGACCTCTCCCTCCAAAACTATACTCCATCCCCAAGAAATTCTGCCACCTCTTCTGACTTCCATGAAGCTACAAAGGGGAAAGTAGAGTGCTTGAAATATTTGCACCCAGAATTCTGAGGGGTTGCTTTGGATTCTCTGAGCAAGCTTAGTAAGGAGGGTTATGGTAAACTGTGAAAAATTTCTAAAACCCAAGCCTCATTCTAACTTTGCTTCAGTTAAGCTTTCCCTATTCTTCCATGCACTTTCCCTTCATTATTCTGCTTACCCCCACCAAAAATTGGCTATAGCTGCATCAACGACCTCAAGCCACTTCTTTGGAAACTTGAAATAAGACAACGGAATAAGTTGGTACTGCATAAGCCACTGTTTTTACCATAATCTCCCTACTAGCTTGTGAGACCAATTTAGTTTTCCAGCTCGGCATTCTATTTAAGACGTTTTCCTTCACAAAGCCAAGAGCTTCACGTTTAGATCTACCTCATAGAATAGGTAGACCCAAATAGTTACCAGGGTTCTGAATAACATTGATTCCCTGGACTGTGCTTACCTCTGTTCTCAACTCTGCACCCGTGTTAGGACTGAAGCATAAACAGGATTTTTGCAAGATAATCCTACGGACAGAGTGCAATACAGTAGTGCAATACAGTCAACAATCTTTTTGGAACATCCGCAGTTCAAACAGGGTCAGCAACAACAAAGAATAGGAAGCCATATGTAAAGAGGTGGTGGGCTCAGGGCTCTCCTTTTTAAGCTTAATTCCCTGACGCTAACACTCCTACAGAGCATTGTTGAGTACATGGGATAAAACATCAGCCACAATTGTGCATAAAGAGGGTGAGTATATGTGCTTGATCGTCTGTGACTCGTTGGCCACAGCCTCGTTGACCTCGAACAGATCACCGTCGGAGCTCCCAAGGGTGATCTTCCTCATCGACTGCATTTGTGTCCTTGCCTCTCCCATTGGTGTGCATTCGCAGTGGTGACCATGGTTCCTCAGATTGCGATTGTACTTCAATGTCAATCGAGTACTGCAAGAAGCACCTCGAGTTTGCCAAGTCCGACGATGGCACCATCGAGGACGTCCTCAAAGGCCTGGGTCGCTGAGTTTGTTGAAGTTGACCAGGCTACTCTCTTCAAACTCATCCTGAGTAGTCGATTCTTTAGTTCCTCAAACGGCCCTTTAGTTTTTCGCGGTGTATTCAGTTTCAGGTTTGACTTTAGAGCATTGACTTGAGTGTACTTCGCTAATTATCCATTAAGCTCTTGGCGTCGGTTCTTGTTGGTTTGGCTCGCTACGGACAATGTTACGGACAATGTTGGTATGGCTCGCTAAGCGTTGACTTGAGGGTACCTCCCGCTCTATTTTAATACACGGATACAAGTGGGAATTAAGGCAAAAATGTTGGCGCAGTGTTAATACACTGTCTCTCTCTATCTTACCCTCTGCCGCCCTTTCAACGGAACCGCGCGAAACGCCCTACCACGCGTGGGGAACGGGACAGGGATGGTGCAGGTTCCTAGTTCGCCGGCTGGGGATTGGACTCGCCCCTATGCCCATCCCTAATGGTGAGCTCTCATATTTGTGGGAACATTGGCATTTGGCTCCTTTTTCCGGTTTCAATGCCGATTTTATCTTTGCGAAATATTTGCCATGCAATTTCTCATGCATTTTGTGGACTAATTTTCAGTGGTGTACGATGTAGATCGTGATGGGAATGGAGAAGAGGGGCGGACGACGTTTTCAAGAAAAGGCGGTTTCGTTCTTTTGATATGGGAAACTCTCCTCTAGATTACGCTGATGATCTATTGGATGTTGATCCTCTGTAAAGTATTCGTAAAAAAGGAACGTGGAACGTGTGTGGTCATCGTCCAACGGCCATGTCACAGGTGAGCTGAGAGCAATTGAGACGAAGTGATCAACTGCATTTCAGGTTTGCTCTGCGAAAATTCTTTGCCTAAGCTCCCACTGACATGTCTTGGGGACGTTCACCTTTCAACATTTTTTCTTTTTCTTTTTTGTCTTTTAACTTACCTATGGAACCCATTCAGATTCCGCTGCATTATGATTTGTTCCGGTTAAATTCAAGTTCAATAAGGGTGCAAACGATAATCATTTTGTTCCCGATAATATTTTCTTGTAAGAAATAGATTTTTCTATTTCTATTCATTGGATGAGTTGATGAACAAAGACATGCATTTGATGACAATACATAATTTACATTCTCGAAATAGATATTCGTTTGATAGGTCTTAAAATTTCTTGGTGGCAGCCGATGAAAGGTGGTGATTGGTGGCTGGCAAGTGGGTAGCGAGTGGAGGGCAATGACCAATAGCTGACGAAGGGCAGGTGACCAGTGGAGGGTAGCGACGACCGGTGGAGGGTAGCGACAAGGATGAGTGATGTAAAAAGTGTTTTTGTTCCCCGGAACAAAAATTTCTGTTCTTTTGTTCCGGGGAACAAAAATAGAATAGAAACATGCTTGGTAAAACTTTTGTTCCCGAGAACAGATTTGGAACAGAAACAAGAAGTAAAAAAGAGTAACTTCTTGTTCCTAAGATCAATCTCAGGAACAATTTTGAGAAACAAATTTTCTCTCTTCTTTTTTCTTTCCTTCTTCTTCCTTTTGGCCGGTCGCCGGCCTCGGCCATGGTCAGCGACCGGCCATAGAGGGCTGGCAACCTCGCCAGAGAGTTGCCAGGCCACTGGTAGGCGATGCCGCCCAACGTTGGCTTGGCGAGGCCGAGCCTCGCCGGTGGTTGGGCGAGCTCGGCCTCGCCTTGGCTGGGCAAGCTCCAAGGCAAGGCCAACCTTGCGTCGCTTGGGCGAGCTTGAGCCTCGTCGGTGGCTTGGCGAGGCTCACCTGGCCATCGAGGTCATCGGCGAGGCCCATATCTAGTGAGGCTGAGCCTCGTGGTGGCCTAGCGAGGCTCCGGCGAGCTCACCGGCCCTCACAGTGGCCTGGTGAAGCTTCGGCAAGCTCGTCGGACTTCGCCGTCGCCCGCCGGCCACCGATCACAAAGAATAAAGAAGGAAAAAAAAGAAGAAAAAAGGAAAAATATTAAAAAATTAAAAAGAAATAACAAAATTATACAAGTTTATCAAACGTATTTCTATTCCCGGAATATAAATTTTTTGCAATTACCAAGCGCGTTTTATACTCGAAATTGTTCTGAAATAAAAAAGAAAAAAAACTATATATGTTAAAAAATTATTAAAACAAAATGATTACCAAACGCACCTTAAAAGTTTTTATTTCTGTTTTTGTTCTAGAAAGAGAAAAGTAGAAAATTTATACTTCTCATTTTTCTTTCAAACCTATTTCTAGGTGCAAATTTGTTCGAAGATAAAAAAATGAAATTACATCACCAAACAGATTTCTATTCCAAACATATTCTCGAGAATAGAAAAATAGAGAAACAAAACTATTATCGTTTGCGCCCTATGAGGAGATGCATTTCTAGCAAAGATCTAGTCCGGTGGGCATCTTCTTATATTGGTGATGAAAAGTAAGAATAAATTTCCCATATCATAATTTGAAGATCTTGACTTTGCGTTTTTCCAGTCTCATCATCCATTATGCGTAAGACATGACAAGTAGTAAATCTCAAAAAGTCTTCTCAAAACCACATTGTGAGCGAGGTCGAGTTTTATATGGGACAAGAAGAAAAGTGACAACTCAAGCCATGCTTTGCAGTGCAAATTACAATTGAGTTCGCGTTTCTCCATCAAATTTTCGAATATTAATTTTAAATGAAACTATATATTATATACTAATTTACATTGCTTCATGTAGACTTTCTCCAAGCATAGCTGCTCTCGCCAGTTGGATTCACTGCCCAAATAGACTGCCCTTTAAGCAAGAAACGGCTAAGCCAGGCCACCCGAATGGATCCAACCTGCAACAAAATCTCCTTGAGTTCTTCAATAGACAAGCAAGATTTCAAGGCCCTAGTTTCCTCAATCCTGAACCACCCTTAAACCTGGGGTGACATGCATCATCCGAGCAACTTTTGAACCTCGAGCGTTTTCAGATTCTCCCTTCCAAAAGGGTTACACTTGCTTTCCATCATATTGATAACTTTTTTGGCAACAAAAAAATTTGACTCCAAAAATTCACCAAGCTGCTACTTCCTTAATGAGTTGCAATCTTTCAGCGAGACAGAGATGCCTAATTGTCCAAGACCTCATTCGAAGAGTAATCTTGTCCAGCAAAGTTTTACACTGTCATCACTCACGTTCCCAAAATCAGAGGAAGGCCAAGGTACTAACTGGCGATTGGCCCTTTTTAAAGCCACCAAGAGATGTATATCATCCACTAGCTGCCGCTTAATACCAGCTAGATATATATCTCCGTCTTAAGGGGATTAACACTAGGAATCCATATCTCCTTTGAAAAATATCATCAAATCGTCAGCGAGTTTCACCTTAGAGCACTGAATGGCATTTTGATTTACCATGACTTGCAGCATTATTGAAAAGTTTCGGGAAAACCTCCATCACCATAATAAAAATATACAATAAAGGATCGACCTGCCTTAGTCCTTTCTCACCCTTGAAGAAGCCCTCAAGACCACCCTCCAATGTCAGAAGATACAGAGGAACGCTCTGTAGCTTAACCCAGACAATAATTTTCCCATCAGAGACCTCCTAACTTTGCAGTTCAGGCTTCCATTTTCTCAGCACAAGAAGATAGTGCGCAATGTTCTGGAAGAGGAAAAGTTCATAAGGAACATTCCGTTCTCAATCACCTCGTCCCCACAGCATATTCACCGTAGCGGAAATAAATCCAATACTCTTTCTTGCCAAGACCTTGCCCTACAAGAGAAAAATTCCATTTTTCAGCGCTTTTATCTATGACAGATTTAGAGACTAAAACATGCTTAACACCATCGACAATTTTAGGTACGTGGAACATCATGTGTAACGTCATAAATTGCCGATATGCTCTTTTCTATACTAGTTCGTATTCAGATCTTACTTTTTGCGTAAGAGTACTTTTTTGGTTCTCTTCCTATTTCTTTCGTTAGAACTCACTCTCACAATCAAATAAGCACTTTTCATTGATCAAGCAGGAAACATTGCACGTCTTGCATGATTTTTAATGATAAAGATGAATTGTTTCCATTTCAATTTTTTGCAGATGAAAGCAAAACTGCTCAATGTAGAAAGAGAAAAATTCCTCTCTTTTCTCGCCCAGAAATGTTCTCTGGAATAGTCTCGAAGTGGTCTTAGATCCAAGCCTACAGGAACTCGGTGGAATGTTACGTGGAAAACAAGGTCCCACATTGGCGATAGAAGAACCTTGACTATATACCGTCAAGATTGAGGGCTTTGTGACTAATGGTTACCATATAATATTTCAGATCAAAAACAGCAAAGCTGACAGGAGAAACTTTGGATCTCGCAAACTAAGTAATATTCTCACAAATTTTGTAAAGCAAAGAGAAGTCTACTAAGCATATCAGGGCAGTAAACTGACAAATCAAGGGATGATGTATTTGGGCAAACAGAATGCCAAACAATTCTTGAAGAAGAGAGCAAAAGCCTTACAATTCTTGAGGAAGAACTCCTGTATTGAGGTACTTCCTAAGATCAGCTTGCGTGACCTATAGAGAGAAGACACGTCCAATTGGAAGCCCCATCTTGATGGTGCACAACTTCATTCAAATATGAAAGGACAATCAACAAAAAACAATAGATAAAATTACAGTGGTCATGCATAATACTGAGTCGATGATGCATCCTGGGCAGCTTACCCCTAGAACTAGACATTCTCATTCCCCCAAGACAATCTCCTCGCATTATCATGAATTTCCTTCTTTTTTGTACTTCGCATGTGATGACTGGCTTGTGTGGGCGAGAGCTTCGCACTCCTGAAGCACCCAAAATTCTTTTGGGGGATCAGACTCTCCATTTATACAGCTGGATAACTTGCACAATTGAACATTGCTGTTCTATTTGCAGCCGCAACGCGCTGAACCAATCCCCACTTCACCACATCACGGATCTTGCACCATGCCACCTTGACCCTTGCAATCCTAGAATTATGGACTCCATAACCCGTGCGAGATGGGCAGATCCCAAAATCTGCCCCGCTGCTCGACTCAATGATGAAAGTATGCTCCGGTGTCCACATCAAATTGCTAGGGATTGGAGATGGCACTTGGAAAAGCTCTTCAGGAGACAAATGGATGTTCGACGCAAACACATCTTGTGTGTAACCAGGAAGATGACTGCTTTCGCCAGCATCAAACTAGACAAAAAGTCCTCCCTTGCCAAGCTGTTGAATTACAGTCGGATCAAAGATTTTTGCAGTGATATGACTGTGGCCCCAGACAACTAATTGTCTGATCTCTGTGACATTGTAGCAGCACGATGCTGAAACCAGTTAATAACTAAATTCAGGAGTCACTTCTGGTCTATCTGAATAATGATGCATTTCAGTTTCAGCTACCATAGATGTGCAAAAAGGTGGATGTGCCAATAAAGATGTTTCGGGTTATGATTTATGTACCTTCTGAGAGTGGGCCAATATGTCTACCAACTGGTAAATTTGGCCATCGAGTGCTGCTTGAGAAACTTTCATGACCGAATTGAACACTATACTGGCCTTGTTCAAAGCTTGGTAGAAATACATCTTGTCATCGTTGATCACACAGGGGCTGGCATGTCTGACAATGGTCTCCCATGTCCGCTTGGTGATCCCATTTCCAAGTACCTGAAATAACATCGCACACAAAAGAAGTAGCACGATTTAATATTGAACAATGCTCAGAATAACGTGAACTGGAAAAAAGAGAAATTAGCAGTGCTCGAAGAGTAAGAGTCACTTTGTTTCTTAGAAAGGCGCATCCGCTTCGTACAGCTGGAGGAAATCTTGAACAGTGTCGATTCCTCTCGAAGTCATGCACTTGTGCAGAGCACTGTCTTTGGCTATTTTTTGCAAACGCCATACTTCGTCGCTCAGTGATTGTGGATAGTGCTTCTTGTTCACTGCACATAACAAAGAAAACTTGTCAGTCAGTCTTTCTATGGTCCACATACAGAGTTGATGGTTGGAATTAAATTGTTATCCTAAAATGATAGGCATTGCAAACTTACACTCTCCTCGATGATAGTTAACGATGAAAGTTTCACTTCTCACTTCACTTATTCTTATTTCTGCAGAAACCTTTTGAACAGCTCGAGCTCATTTCCCGACTTCTTATCCAGCTCGAGATGTCAGTGATGATTAAATTACGGAGGCAACCAATTCCCCCTTGCAAGATCACAGTCAGCTCCCCGGTTATCAATGGCCTTCTCCATTCCCTTTCGCAAACGATATTGTAATTGAATTCCTTTTCGGTCCAATCCTCTCCCTGGTCTGACCCGAAATCGCCATCAAGGATGACAATTTTGAGCTTTGTGGAAGATAGAGGGCCACTCATAACCCTCTCATTGGTCCTGCCATCTACTAGTTCGATCCTCAAAGGAGTACCATCCTCGGTGCTTATCTGACCGCTAGTGAAGATGGTTGCCGGTAATTTGGTAACAAAATGCAGTTGCAAACTGCCTGTGCTTCCCTTATTCTTTTTTCTGCAACAGCGTTGATTCCTCTCAATGTCATGCGCTTGCGTAGAGCGCCGTCTTTGGCTATTTTATCGAAACGCCATTCTTCATCGCTCAAAAATGGTGGGTGGTGCTTCTTGTTCACTGCACATAACAGAGGAAACTTGCCAATCTTTAAGTCTTTTTAAGGTCCACAAATATTATCAATGACAAATCCACTTCTTCATGCCACTTCTTTGGAAACTTGAAACAAGACATGGAGTAAGTTTGTACAGCATAAGCCATTGTTTTTACCTAATGTCCCTACCAGCTTGTGACAACAATTTAGATTTTCAGCTAGGCATCCTTGTCAAGACTCTATCCTTAAAAAAGCCAAGAGCTTCATGTTTGGATCTACCCCCATAGAATAGGCAGACCCATATAGTTACCAGGGTTCTGAATACCATTCATTCCCTGGGCTATGCGCACCTCTGTTCTGAACTCTGCACCCATGTTAGGACTGAATCATATACTGGATTTTTGCAAGATAATCCTAGGGACCGAGCAGTGCAATACAGTCAAGAATCTTTTTCGAACATCTGCAGTTCAATCAGGGTTAGTAACAAGAAAGAATAGGGAGTCATATGTAAAGAGAATGTGGGCTCAGGGCACTCCTTTTTAAGCTTAATTCCTAAAAGCCAACCCTCCTACAGCATATGGGATAAAACATAAGCCACAATTGTGAATAAAAAGTGTTAGTATATGTGCTTGACCGTCTGCGACTCGACCAGCACAGCCTCGCTGACCTCGAACAACACAACACCCCCCCCACCTCCTCTCTCTCTCTCTCTCTCTAATGTAAGAATCCGAGAGAAACTCCGACCATCCACTCTCTCTCTCTCTATCTCTAGCCCTTCCTCATCTCTCGCTACGAGACTTTCACATTCCGTGTTCAGTTTCTCCGTTTCGAACAAAACAAGAGAGGGAAAAACAGGGTTTGACCACACTCGTTTGAGTTGAAACTCATATATAACAAGGACAAAAGGAGGAATAAAATGAAAATCATGGACATCAATCAATGAACTGAGTACTATGTTCAAAAGCTGATCAAAATTGGACAATGTTTTGGCATCATATGAGCGTGCCTTGTTCACTTCCTTAGCTTCATCATCAATATTTGTCCGGGAGAAAGCTTTTTTCATAGAACAAAAAAACAGAAGAACAAAACAAACAAAATGGCTAAACCAAGCACCACAACCAAGTCATGTTCTAAATTCCTTACTGGCGCAACATCCGGGTGTCCCTGTAATACTTGCTGGACTTCCATCGGGTCAGATTTCCATAACCCTCGAAAAGCATCTCACAATAGCAACCCCGGCCACGTTTGCAACGGTCGGGCAACCGCTTGCAACGGACAATTAGGCAACATTCTAAATCCAAATTCGAGGTGTCCACGAAACTCTCCAACGACCTGCAATCATGAATCCGCAAACACTTTAGAGATTCCAAGCGGTCCAAACCTTCCATGCTTCTTAGCTTCGGACATTTTCCTACTCGAAGCTCCCTTAACTTCCTCGATTTCGATAGGTCTGGCATCCTTTCGATCGACCTACAATATGTGATCGCAAGGGATGAAAGGGATCCAAATTCTTTGAGGCCACGAATCTCAACTAGTAGCTCACATTCTAACAGATCTACCTCTTGCAGATTCTTCATATGTGACAGCTCAAGTGCTATTGTGGGGTGGCCGCTATGGAGGACGTATCGAATTTTTTTTCGAACCGGAATCCTTTCATTTTCTGCAAAAAGGGTAGAGCTGTCTTGAAAGCGGGCAATCCTGCAGAAGGAGTTTCTCCAACTCCGAATCACATATACCAACGAATATCGGCATCCACCAACAAGTTGAACAAAAATATAGAAAAGGTGAGTTCGCCAGTTCTCGAAATATTGAGTCTCTTAAACTAGACGGGAGCTGGAGGAGGAACCGCATGTTTGGGGAGGCCAATATTTGTTTTTCCATCTGAGATCGGGTACGATCTGGTCCACAGGATAAAGCAATGACATTATCCAGCTCACCAAGAGGGGTCCACGTCGGATTCCCTAACCGTCTGCTCTCCTGTGCGGCTATCTCAAGTTCACGGATATTAGAGACAAGATTCGCCACAGTGGGTAATCCGGATATTTGGGTCCATGACAAGTCTGGCATTTTCAAACAGTACTGCCTACTTCCGTTGGACCAAAAAGGACCAGTCACTGATTGAACAAACCAGATCGCACTAGGTAATTTTGTCAACCCTCCCTTAATGTCCCTCATCCTAAGTGTTGTTAGTTGCTTTAGATTGCTAAATGAATCTGGTAGGTGATCAATACTTGTTCCTAACAAATCCAACTCGATTAATGATTGTAATTTCCCAATCGAGTCCGGAAGTTTCTTTATCTGCCCACAACCACGTAATCTCAAAATCCAAAACACCAGGCGTAGATAAATCAGGTGTTCTCCTTAAGTTTTTACAGTTGCTGAGATCTAGGACTTTTAGTTTTCTTGTTGCCTGCAGAGCAATTCAATAAAATATTTATTGAGAAACAACCTACAAAAAAAAATGAAAAGAAACAATTTACGTATACAAGGAGTGGGAGTTGTATCGTACTTTGATCCAATCAATACTTTCTCCCAAAATTTTGCTCCATGAAAAGTCAAGAACGACCAAATTAGTTGGATGAAAGTTTTTTGTCTCAAACATGGAACAAGAAATCCATCTTAAACGGGAGAAAAGATTATCGAAATCTCCAACAAAGGACACCCCACGCGAGAACCTCAGGTTTTGTAAAGCAGCATATTCATCAACCTTTAGAATTATGTCTTCATAAAAGAATCTTCGAGATCCAAGTGAAAGAGCTTCTATTTTCTTACTTCCCTGAGAATGGAAACACCAAGAAGTCCACGTGTAATGGTCAAAATCAAACAATTGCAAGCACTCATAGCAATCAAATTGTCCTTTTGCAACAATAATCTGCAACAATTCACATGAAATTAAATTGCTATACTCTTTCTATACCTCTTTTTGCTTCAGAATATTCAAGGCATCCTCATGATTCCACACTCTACTACGCTCGCAGGGTTCTTTATTCTCTTGACGTACAATTTCCCTTCCGAGGTCTCGCACTTGATCATGCATCCAAAAAGTATTGTCATCTTTAATTTTGATCAAGGACATGAGAAAGAGGACCTTAATGGCAACGTCTGGATGGTATCCATAGGCATCCCACATATAGAGAGGGTATGTTTTATCCTCATTAACAAAAAAACAAGCTATATCCAAAAATACTTGCTTTTTTTTATTATCTAACTTATCATAAGATATCATCAATTTACTTTGGACTTCATCGGGAGGAGCATCTTTTAGCTTCTTCAATGTGGCTTGCCAGAATTCTCTAGGTTCATTGTTAAGGGATGAACCTGTAACCTCAAGGGCTAAAGGAAGCATTCCCAATGTGGAGACAATCTCATTTGAAAGGGAGCCATAATGATCTAATGGTGAGTCCCTTCTAAAGGCATGCTTACTGAAAAGCTTAAGAGCATCTCCAAATTTCATTTCTCGTACTTCGTAAATCGAAAGTTTTGCAGATTTTTTTACGTGGCCTTCACCTATTGCTCCTCCCTCAATTCTTAGAACACTTTGATCCCTAGTAGTTATGATAATCCTACTACCGGGACCGAACCAATCGCCTTCTTCTGCCAAACTTTTGAGTTGCTCTTTCTCGTCCACATCGTCCAAAACAATGAGCACTTTTCTATTGCCAAGAACTCTCTTAATCATGTTGATCCCCTCATCCAAATCACCAATTCGGTCTAGCATAGAATGAGAAGTAACAAACTTGGATAGCAACTGTTTTTGCAAATATACCAGACCATGGCGTTGTGACGACTCTCGGATGTCTGAAAGGAAATTGCAATCTTTGAAGTGAGAAGACAGTTGATTGAAGACAACCTTAGCAAGTGTTGTTTTGCCAATCCCGCCCATTCCATATAATCCAAGAAATTCTATGCCATCAGATCCCACGTCCAACATCTCGATTATAGCTTTTGCACGATCATCAACTCCAACTAAATTTTTAGTCACAATCTTTTTATTGCGGACATTCAGCTTATCCAACACAGTTTCAATTACAGATTGCATCAAATCTGCTTGGCTGCAACAACGTAACAACCATTTTAAGAATATATCTCATATTGCAAAACTACTCCCTAAATGACTCGATTGTCCTTACAATTTGCGGAAATTACGCAAAAAATCTAGACGCTAAAACAATCAGGATTTTTCCCAATCTGTCTACGCTCCCCCAATTTAGTCATCATCCTCGTCAACCCCTGCCACCACCAAGCCGCCATTGACATCACTCACTTCCCCAGGCTGTCACTGTCGCTTTCCAGTGCCGTTGCCCATCGCACCTCGTCAATCCGCCCATCTCAGCCTTGTCTTAATCCTTCAAGTCACGCGGGTCGTGGCTTTGCGACCACCGGGGATGGCTTTGCCGGCCTCCGCTGACCCTAGATTTGGTTGGTGACATTAGACCCAACACCCCGAGCCCGAATCCGACTTGCCATGGAGTGAGAGAAAGAAAGGGTGGCGGCCAGATGGCTCGGCTGCGGCTTCTGGTGGCTTGGGATTGGGCTGGTGAAAAAGGAGTGGCAGGGACTGAGGGAGAGCTGCTGCGATGGCTGGCCGGCGGCTTGGCGGAATTGCTAGGAGCGATCGCCACAATAGTGCCGATATTCATAAGAGAACAGAGCTTTTCACTTTTTTAAGTAATCGTTTCATTCTAGTATTCCTTAAATATCCACTGGCCCTTATACTTTTATATTTTTATTCAAGCTTATGAAATCGAAAGTAAAAAATCGCACTGCCATACAAATGAGGATGAAAGATACGGAGGAAACTACACAAAATCCCCTTAAATTACGGGTAGTACACATTTTTTCTGAAACATTCAACGGTTATGCAATATTTCCTGCACTCTTATTCTGTTAAAACTGTTATCCCTCTATTAGCTTTGTCGTTAGCAGTGTAGTGCACATGATTTTTATGTGATTGATATATTTATCTCAATTTTTAAGAAAACTCTCTTTCATACTTAAACATGGTGAAAAATGAAAGAAATTAGAAAATAGGAGAAAAAATGAAAAGAATGAAATAATAATTTGTCATCCACAACACTGCAATTAAATTAAATAGAGAGGAAAACGAAATCTACAAACAATAATTGAAAAGTTTTAGACATTTACCCTTCATCTTTCCTCAAGTTCCATCCCTTTATCTCGTCTACTTCAATGAGAGCCTTTTTCCATGATTCAACTTCATTACGAAATTTTTTCTGGTGCACTGAAAGAGCTTTGCTGTATAACTTTGTTTTGAGCTTGACATCATCAGGCTCCACATCAAAGAAAATGGGCAAAATCTCTTTACTCCCGTTCGATTTGGAGGCGCACTCAACCATGTATGCAAGCTCTCGAAGGCACCAGTGACTCGATGCATAATTCTTGGAGAATATGGGAATGTAGATCTTGGAGTTTTGGATGGCTTGTAGAAGTTCATCGCCAATTCTTTGACCGACATGGAGGGATTCATTATCCCTAAAGACGAGGATCCCGGTCTCATCCATGCCACGGTAAAGAAAATCGGTGAATCCATGACGAGTGTCTCGTCCATGAAAACTTAGAAAAACCTCGTAGGTCATGCTTCTTCGAGGTCTGGGTATCATCAGTTGAAGATAAAAATAGATGATGTGCCTGAAACTGCTTTCAGAACAAGGTATGGCCATTATGAATTTCTTGTCATGCCTTTTGGATTAACAAATGCGCCCGCTGCCTTCATGGACTTGATGAATAGGGTGTTCAAAGAATATCTAGACAAATTTATTGTGGTGTTCATTGATGACATCCTAGTGTATTCAAAGAGTTTAGAGGAACATGAACAACACTTGAGGTTTGTCTTGTAGACTTTGTATGAAAAGAAGTTGTATGCCAAATTTAGTAAGTGTGATTTCTGGCTTGATCATATAGAATTCTTGGGTCATGTGATCTCGAAGGATGGCATATTAATGGATCCAAAGAAGGTTGAAGCAGTTGTTAAGTGGAATCGCCCAACTAATGTTACAGAAGTGAGAAGTTTCCTTGGGCTAGCCGGCTACTATAGGTGATTTGTAGAGGGATTCTCAAAGATTGCTGGTCCACTCACCCGTCTAACTCAGAAGAGAGTTAAATTTGAATGGTCAGACCAATGTGAGCGCAGCTTTCAAGAGTTAAAGAGACGGCTAGTATCGGCTCCTATTCTAACTCTACCTTCAGGAAGTGGCGGCTTCGTAATCTACTGCGACGCATCCAAAGAAGGTTTGGGTTGTGTTCTTATGCAAGATGGCAAAGTTGTTGCTTACGCTTCTAGACAATTAAAATTACACGAGAAGAACTACCCCACTCATGATTTGGAGTTAGCAGCAGTTGTATTTGCCTTGAAGATATGGCGGCATTATTTGTATGGTGAAAAATGTGAAGTCTTTACCGATCACAAGAGTCTGAAGTATATCTTTACTCAGAAAGAACTAAACATGAGGCAAAGAAGATGGCTAGAGCTTTTGAAGGATTATGACTTGTCCATTAATTACCATCCGGGTAAGGCTAATGTGGTAGCGGATGCTTTGAGTCGTAAATCCTTTGGAAATATGGCAACTTTGCTCACTTCTCAGAAACCCATCCTTGAAGATATGTGGAAATTAGACTTGGAAGTATTGGTACGTCAGCTTGGTGCTCAGTTAGCTAACCTTCAAGTACAACCTATGTTGATTGACATGATTAAGGCTAAACAGAATGAAGATCCACATTTACAAAAAGTTAGAGAAGGTGTGGAAGCTGGAAGACAAGCGGATTTCAGTTTACACGTAGATGGATCCTTGAGGTTTCGTGGTCGACTATGTGTTCCAAGGGACTTAAAGCTAAAAAAGGAGATCCTACAGGAAGCCCACAGCACTAGATTTTCAATTCATTCCGAAAGCACTAAAATGTATAGAGACTTGAGAGAAAACTTTTGGTGGGTCAACATGAAAAATGATATTGTAAAATTTGTCGATCAATGTCTAGTTTGCCAACAAGTGAAAATTGAGCATCAGAAACCAGGTGGACAATTACAACCTCTAGAAGTACCTAAATGGAAGTGGGAACATGTCACCATGGACTTCGTAGTTGGTCTACCGAGGACACCAAGTGGTAAGAATGCTATATGGGTGATTGTTGACCGATTGACTAAGTCCGCTCACTGTTTGTCATATCGATTTGGCCTTTCAATGGAAGATATGGCAAAGCGATATGTTAATGATATAGTGAAGCTCCATGGAGTTCCAGTAAGCATTGTTTCTGACAGGGATCCCAGATTCATGTCTAACTTTTGGAAGAGTTTGCAAGGAGCATTGGGCACGAGACTCAACTTGAGTACAGCTTTTCATCCACAAACAGATGGACAATCAGAGAGAACAATCCAGACGTTAGAGGATATGTTGAGATCATGCATCATTGACTTTGGTGGTTCTTGGGATGAACATCTACATTTGGCAGAATTTTCTTATAACAACAGTTACCACTCTAGCATTAAAATGGCACCGTTTGAAGCTTTATATGGCCGAAAATGCAGAAGTCCTATTTGTTGGGATGATGTTGGTGAGAAAGGATTAACTGGCCTTGAATTCATTCAACAATCAACAGAGAAAGTTAGGCTAATTCGGGAACACCTCAGAACGGCTCAAAGTCGTCAGAAAAGCTATGCGGATCTTAAAAGACGCAAGTTAGAATTTAGTGTGGGGGATCACGTATTCTTAAAAGTTTCTCCTACAAAGGGTGTATTGAGATTTGACACACGTGGAAAGTTAAGTCCAAGGTATGTGGGACCATTCTTGATCTTAGAGAAAATTGGTGAAGTTGCTTATAAATTGGCTTTACCACCGGCGCTATCAAGTGTTCATAATGTGTTCCATATTTCTTTGTTGCGGAAATATGTGTCAAATCCCGAACATGTGCTAGATTTTACCCCATTGAGATTACAGGAGAATTTGACATATGAGGAGCAGCCTATTCGCATTGTTGATAAGAAGGATCAGGTGTTGCGACGACGAACTATTCCTTATGTGAAGATACAATGGCAAAACCATACTGAGAGAGAGGCTACTTGGGAACTTGAGGATGAGGCAAGACGCAAATATCCTTACTTGTTTCATGATTGAAATAAATGTAAATTTCGAGGACGAAATTTTTTTTAGGAGGGTAGAATGTAACATTTGGCTGGTGGGGCCCAAAAAGAAGAAAAAGGAAAGATGAGTTGAAAAGTCAAAAAAAGTAAAAAGGAAGGGAGGGGAGGGCTCAGTTAAAAAGGACAACAGAGAGCTCATTCGACCAAAAAAAAAGGAGAGAAAAAGAAGAAGAAAGAGAAGAAGAAGAAGAAGAAGAAGGGGGAAAAGAAGAAAGGGTTTTTGGCACGTGCATACCACGGATGTCTCGCCAAGCCGGATCAATTTTATAACGCAGCACCCGGTAAGAGATTAGGCCCATTATTCGTTCAATCGAAGTAATTTATGGGTTTAGGGCTCCAATTCGAAATATTTGGAAAATAGAGCGGCGAAGTCCAATTTTGGAGTCGTTGAGCTGCGTATTTTTGTAGAAATGATAGTTTAGGATGTTGTGAAGCCGTGGGATTTTACGGATCGTGATTTGAACTTACGGTTTGCTCAAAACAAAATTTTGAAGTTTCCCGCGCACAGTGAACAGTGTGCGTCCAGAAGTTTCAAGCCCTTATTTTGTCAATTTTCGATTTGATTTTGGGACGGTCAAGTTGGGATTATTGTAGTATGATGGAAGATCTCTCTATTGCCTATAAGTATGTTAATATTGGGGTTCGATAGAGAAAGTTCTAGTATAGCTAAGTTTTACACACATGTGTTGTGTTACAAACGGCTTGAATAATTATTTTGGGTATGCGATTTATTAGCGCATAGGAATCGTTTTGTTAACAATTAGACATAATATAGCCGCTTCGTGGTTGATGTGGCGTGCTACCAAAACTTAATATTGATTCTCGCTCATTTGGTAGGATCACGAGATCGAAGGATCAAATAACACACACGTTATTTGATTTTGGGGCATCCTCAGGTGAGTAGTACTAATGTCATCTTTGGTTTTGCGTCACTCATGTACTAAGGTAAGATTAACCGACATATACTTGTGAGGAGATGAGGATCTATTTGTGATATATTGATGGATATAGTGCTCAGTAAATTTTGAGTCATGGTGAGATGATTCGACAAATCTCTCTTGTAGGGCTATGTATGTTGTTTAGATATAATCGATTTATGTGGTTATATGATGACTATTGAAACATGATATGTGTTGTGTTGACGAAATCAAAAGTGTGGTAGTAAAGGACTAAATGCTACACTACAACGAAATTTCGTGTGAGCCACCTCTAGAGCCTTGTAGTCAAGGGCTAAGTGCTACATGACGACTTGAGTCACATGGGAGCCACCTCTAGGGCCTTGTACTATTGACATGCATAGTAAAGGACTAAGTGCTACATGATAACGTAATTTCGTGGGAGCCACCTCTAGGGCCTTGTACTATTGCTATATGTGGTCGAGGGCTAAGTGCTACACGATAATGCAATTTCGTGGGAGTCACCTCTAGGGTCTTGAGTTTGGATATTGAGTGTGAAATGAACCATGGATATGAGATAGGATGAGTTCATGCTGGTTTTGCTATTATGGATGAATGGAAAATTTGGCTATTTGATATAGCTAGGTTGAGGTAACATTTAACACATTTTGTCATTGCAGGTTATCATATTTTGTTTGGTGATAATGAGTTATGCCTTGAGTTTTAAATGTGTAATGTGGAAGTTTGATATGCTTTTATGATATATACTACTCACTGAACTATGGTTACTTATTCCATTCATCTTCCATGCTTTCAGGTCCCAGGGTTAGCAAGTAGTAAGGCAAGAGCGCTTTTGGAAAACTTTTGGGAGTTCTATTTTGGGTATGGTTTAAGAAGGTGGTGTATATAATCTTTGCTAGGGGTTGGACTGGTTGAGTTTTAAATGTATATTCTTTTTGGTGGATTATAGAAACTCTAATCTTGCAACAAACTTGTTAGTTATCTGATATGTATATATATAGCTCGAGATATACATAATTCATGGAAGGTTGGCCATGTCATCCCCATTCCTTGTAGTTTTGGGGTGTGACACCAACAAAGGACACCTGACTCCCTAGAAAGAGCCTAAGCTTTTCTAAATTAGCAAATTCATTAGCCTCCAATAAAGCACCGTCTTCAAGAAATCCAAAAAAAAGTTCATAAGGAACATTCCGTTCTCAATCTCCTCTTGTCCCCATAGCATATTCACTATAGCGGAAATAAATCCAATACTCTTTCTTGCCAAGACCTTGCCCTACCAGAGAAGAATTCCATTTTTCAGCGCTGTTATCTATGACAGATTTAGGAACTAAAACATGCTTAACACCATCGACAATTTTCGGTATGTGGTACATCATGTGTAACGTCCTAGATTGCCAATACGCTTTTTTCTTTACAAGTTCGTATTCAGATGTTACTTTTTGCCCAAAGGTGCTTTTTTGGTTCTCTTCCTATTTCTTCTATTAGAACTCAGTATCACAATCAAATAACCACTTTTTATTGATCAAATAGGAACCTTTGCACGTCTTGCATGATTTTCAATGATAAAGATGAATTGTTTACATTTCGATTTTTTGCAGATGAAAGAAAACTGCTCAATTTAGAAAGAGAAAAATTCATCTCTTTTCTCGCCCAGAAATATTCTCTGGAATAGTCTCGAAGCAGTCTTAGATCCAAGCCTACAGGAACTCGGTGGAATGTTACGTGGAAAACAAGGTCCTGCATTGGCGATAGAAGAATCTCGACTATATACCGTTAAGGTTGTGGGCTTTGTGACTAATGATTACCATATAATATTTCAGATCAATAAGAGCAAAGCTGACGAGAAACTTTGGATCTCGCGAACTAAGTAATATACTCACAAATTTTGTAAAGCAAAGAAAAGTCTACTAAGCATATCAGAGCAGTAAACTGACAAATCAAGGGATGATGTATTTGTGACAAACAGAATGCCAAACAATTCTTGAAGAAGAGAGCAAAAGCCTTACAATTCTTGAGGAAGAACCCCTGTATTGATGTACTTCCTAAGATCAGCTTGCGTGACCTATAGAGAGAAGACACGTCCAATTGGCAGCCCCATCTTAATGGTGCACAACTTCATTCAAATATGAAAGGACAATCAACAAAAAACAATAGAGAAAATCTCAGTGATCATGCATAATACTAAGTCGATGATGCATCCTGGGCAGCTTACCCCTAGAACTAGACATTCTCATACTCCCAAGACAATCTCCTCGCATTAAGTATCATGAATTTCCTTCAACCTGTGCGAGATAGGCAGATCCCAAAATCTGCCCCGCTGCTCGACTCAATGATGAAAGTATGCTCCGGTGTCCACATTAAATTGCCAGGGATTGGAGATGGCACTTGGAAAAGCTCCTCAGGAGACAAATGGATGTTCGGCGGAAACAGATCTTGTGTGTAACCAGGAAGATGACTGCTTTCGCCAGCACTCAAACTGGACAAAAAGTCCTCCCTTGCCAAGCTGTTGAATATAGTCGGATCAAAGATTTTTGCAGTGATATGACTCTGTGGCCCCAGACAACCTAATTGTCTGATCTCTGTGACATTGTAGCAGCATGATGCTGAACCAATGAGTAACTAAATTCAGGAGTCACTTCTGGTCTATCTGAATAATGTGATGCATTTCAGTTTCAGCAACCATAGATGTGCAAAAAGTTGGATGTGCCAATAAAGAAATGGGAACACTAAACTGTGAAAGATTAAGAAGGCCTGCAAGGAAAAGATAACCTTGGTTTAGCTCTGTGTAAAATAGATGATGAAGAGGCAGGCTCAGGCCGATTGACGGCTCTGTAGGCAAATTGGTTGGGGCTCTCAGAAGAGACGCTGGGCAGGGCATCGAGCGCCACCATTGATTGTTGTTATTGTAAGCTAGCCATTTCAAGTTCTGAAACAAAATCTGTCAACCGAGCAGCGGGTTCAATTAAGTCCGAAAACAAATGGGTACTTTTTTAAGAGAAGTGCTTGTGGTATATATTCTGCCATGGAAGCAGACTAATCCGATAAATACAGGCCCTTCTATAGGTCCAGATAGATTCACACTCAGCCACTAATAGAGATGTTTCGGGTTACGATTTATGTACCTTCTGAGAGTGGGCCAATATGTCTACCGACTGGTAAATTTGGCCATCGAGTGCTGCTTGAGCAACTTTCATGACCGAATTGAACACTATACTGGCCTAGTTCAAAGCTTGGTAGAAATACATCTTGTCATCGTTGATCACACAGGGGCTGGCATGTCTGACGATCGTCTCCCATATCCGCTTGGTGATCCCATTTCCAAGTACCTGAAATAACATTGCACGCAAAAGAAGTAGCATGATTTGATATTGAACAATGCTTAGAATAACGTGAACTGGAAAAGGGAAATTAGCAGTGCTCGAAGAGTAAGAGTCACTATGTTTCTTAGAAAGGCGCATCCGCTTCGTACAGCTAGAGGAAATCTTGAACATTGTTGATTCCTCTCGAAGTCATGCACTTGAGCAGAGCGCCGCCTTTGGCTATTTTCTGCAAACGCTATACTTCGTCGCGCAGTGATTGTGGATAGTGCTTCTTGTTCACTGCACATAACAGAGAAAACTTGTCAGTCATTCTTTCTATGGTCCACATACACAGTTGATGGTTGGAAATTAAATTGTTATCGTAAAATTATAGGCATTGCAAACTTACACTCTCCTCGATGATATTTAACGATGAAAGTTTCACTTCTCACTTCACTTATTCTTATTTATGCAGAAACCTTTTGAACAGCTCGAGCTCATTTCCCGACTTCTCATCCAGCTCGAGCTGTCAGTGATGATTAAATTATGGAGGCAACCAATTCCTCCTTGCAAGATCACAGTCAGCTCCCCGGTTATCAATGGCCTTTTCCCTTCCCTTTCGCAAACAATATTGTAGTTGAATTCCTTCTCGGTCCAATCCTCTCCCTCGTCTGACCCGAAATCGCCATCAAGGATGACAATTTTGAGCTTTATGGAAGATAGAGGGCCAGTCATAACCTCTCATTGGTCCTGCCATCTACTAGTTCAATCCTCAGAGGAGTACCATCCTCGGTGCTTATCTGACTGCTAGTGAAGATGCTTGCCTGTAATTTGGTAACAAAATGCAGTTGCAAACTGCTTGTGCTTCCCTTATTCTTTTTTCTGCAACAGTGTTGATTCCTCTCAAAGTCATGTGCTTGCGTAGAGAGCCATCTTTGGCTATTTTATCGAAACGCCATTCTTCATCACTCAAAAATGCAGGGTGGTGCTTCTTGTTCACTGCACATAACAGAGGAAACTTGTCAATCTTTGAGTCTTTTTAAGGTTCACAAATATTATCAATGACAAATCCAACTCAACTAAGGATTGTAATTTCCAAACTTCAGTCTGGAAGTTCCTCTATCTTCGTACACCCTAATAAATCCAATCGCCTAAGTTTCACTAGCTCTCCAATCTAGTATGACAGTTTGCTAATCTGCCTATGTGATACATCAAGGGTCGACAGTGACCGCAAATTACCAAATCTCTTCGAAAGTTCATGTAGTGTATTAGGCATGACAATCTCATTCAAAGCTTGTAGATATCCTATATCTTCAAGTAACTCTTGAAAAGAGTTACATTACTTCAAGTTCAAAGCAGTTATGAGCTTTAATTTACCAATGGATGGGTCAATTTCAATTAAGTTGTGACAACCTTCAAGAGTCAATCTCTCCAAGAACACCAACATAGATAAATCAAGTGTTCTCATTAAGTATTTGCAATTGTTGAGATCTAGTACTTCTAGTTTACTTGCCACCCACAAAACAAAATATATACTAAGAAATCATTTGTAGGAAAAAAAAAACGACAAGGAATGATACATGTATGCAAGGAGTGAGATTCGTACTATATTATGATTTGATTCCAGCCAATCCATTTCTCGGAAACATCACTATGTGAAAGGTCAAGAACGACTAAATTAGTCAGATGGAAGTTTGTTGCCACAAACTCTTAGCGGCACCAGGAGAAACTAATTTTTTTTCTTTTGCACATGTAGCAGCAGCAGGCACAACATTCAAGCAAAGTTGTTAGAGGAAGTGTCTTATCTTGAGGAGAGTCGACTCCCTGTGCTAACTTCCAAATTAAACCATCAATAGTATGAGAGCTTGAGGATCTAGGCTTTGATAGATGTTTCTTTCTTTTCTGCATGGTAAAGTGATAGAGACTTTACTAAAGAACAACCAATCTTGTTCTAGGGCCAAATCATTTGGTCATCAGAACTTCTCGACTTTATGTGATTTCTCAACACCAGTCACTACTCCTCCTACCAGGTGCATGCTGTCTTTGATGGGGTTTATGTCACGCCCCAAATCTCGAGCGCGTGCCCAAATATCGTTTTCGGCTTTTTTCTAGGTGCAAGGTGCTCCGTGCTTTGAAATGAAATGATGGAGAAATTTAACTAATGGAGAGTAATATTCTTGGAAATTAAAGAGCAAAGGGAAAGTGCAACGGGAAATTGCATCATTTGCTCTGTGTCACTTCCTCACGGGTCTCTTTCCATTTTTTCTTTGCACCTCCTCCACGAGAATCTACCCCCCCTGTTTTTCTTTTTCTCTCTTTTCTTTTGCCAACGACTTACCTTTTTTTTTTTTTTTTCTTTTCTTTTTATTAAAGTTCTCTCTTTTAAGAACCATAACCCTCTCTCTGCATTTCTGTTTCTTGGCCGTGAAGAAAAGCTCCATCCTTTTACTTTTTCGAGCTCTCTTTGGCAAGGATCATATGCTGATCTTTGGCAAGGATCACATGCTGAAAATTCTCCCTCCCACTTGGCTGAGAATCCTCTGCTTTTTGATGCGCAGCTTTTCTTGTTTTCTTTTAGCGGTGAATGCCGGTCCTTGAATGCCGAGATTACTTCCTTTGTCAAGATGGAAACTGCATGCTCCTTTCCTTCTTTGATTCTCCTTTCCAATTTCAACATGTACAGCAGAACAAGACCTTCCATTTTATGTCTTCTGACCGAAATTGGCTTTGACAATGGGTGTGGGCCGATTTGGATTTCCCTTATTGTTCTTGAATGGCTGCGCTTCCTTTCCCTTCATTAGGCCGAGTTTGATTAGCTTAGGACCGGGCAAGCACGGGCTTGGTTTAGGAATCTCAAGTGAGTTCAGGACTCATTTTTGCATATCGGGCCAATCCCGAAGAAACTCATAACCTGATCCATGCTTTACTCAATATAATGAATGCTTTATTTCCAAAATTTAAATGCCCTTGTTATCAAAATGCAAAGATATGCATTGAGAAATGTGTATGCAAGACTATGCAACATCGATATTTTTGTTTAGGAGTCAAACTCTGCCAAACTTGATCCTAGTTTTCTTATTAAATGAATGAGAAGTTTTCAAATGAAAAGATGTCAGTTGGCACAAGTTAAATTCAGTGGTAGCATTGCATATCTACTCTTACGCCAGATGTAATATGTCAATGACATAAAATCTTACATCCTCTCACCAATAAGATTACAAACATAAGTTGATGTGTACGGTAAAGTCTAGATAAATTACTATGGACATTGAGAGTTATTAAATAAAGATAGGCAGCAAATTACTTTTTCTTATTTCATCATAATTTATCGCCTGGAAAAATTATTAGTTACTGGTAGGTAGATGCTTTTTCAGTGTAAAAGGAGTTCCTAATCATACTAATTTTGTATAATTACTTTATTGCTCTTTTATACCAAAAATTTAGATGGATGGAATTATATTAACTGTCCTCTAGATAACTGTCCAAAGCCGCATCCTTGGAACTGAAAATGTGACCTACAAAATTATGTATAAGTATAACCACCGTTTCTCTCATATGTTAGAAGTGTCAGGAATTATATTAACTATAGTCCTTAAAGCTTGGAGATATTAAAGAGC
Source organism: Eucalyptus dawsonii (assembly GCA_016097615.1). Lineage (NCBI taxonomy): Eukaryota > Viridiplantae > Streptophyta > Magnoliopsida > Myrtales > Myrtaceae > Eucalyptus > Eucalyptus dawsonii. The sequence continues at coordinate 36,410,096 of CM027872.1, read as the reverse complement.
AATCAATTGTTTTTCTTTTTTTGGTAACCAAGGAACAGCCATAGACTCCCTTTCACTTAAGCTAATCAGGGTCACACTGCCCTGCGATGCCAGGTGGCACCGTCGGACGTTGTCACAAGCTACTATTTAGACGTAGAACCTTAGGGGAGGCTAGACTGGGACCCCAACACCAGGATTGCCCGCTTAAGACACTTTTTAGCACCGAGAGAGTTCGAACTCTCGATCTCGGGGATAAGGGAGAGAACGCACACTAACTGTGCTGTCCGTGATTGGGTAGCAATCAATTGTTTTTAATGAGCAAAAGACGAGAAAGTGACGGATTCCATCATTATAATAATTAAAATAAAAATAATATTGAACATTGTAAAATAGTTTAGGAACATAATTCATTAAAAGATAAAGGAATCATGGTGCAGATTAGAAAAAAATTAGGGATTTAATTGAATCGATTGTTTGATTAGATATGAAATGGACACATTTACAAAAAAGTTTAAGGACGAGCGGTTTCATTAAAAGATAAATCTCAAAAACAACTTTACTTGTTTTCATATTAAATGTAGAAAGTAAATTTCCTTATACTTGCTAGAATCTATATGTACCAAAATGATTGGATGGTTAATAGTAAAATGATGAAGTGGCATGCTTGGGAATTTAGTTCGATTGAGTTCATTGGCGTTGTTAGGTACTTATAGTTCATCTTTTCGTATCAACTTTAGATATTTATTCAATAATAGGGAGTTATATGTAAAGAAAAGGAGGGCGCAGGACTCTTCTTTTTTAGCTTAATTCCCTGAAGCTATCCCTCCTACAGAGCATTGGTGAGAATATGGGATAAAATATCAGCCACAACTGTGAATAAAGAAGGGGAGCATATGTGCTGATCGTTTGTGACTCATTGGCCATAGCCTCGTTGACCCCGAACGGATTGCCGGTGAAGCTTGCGAGGTTGATCTTCCTCGTCGATCGCATTGCGTCCTTGCCTCTCCTATTCGTGTGCATTTGCGGTGGCGACAGTGGTTCCTCAGATTCTATTCCCAAACCCTGATTGCGATCGTACTTCAACATCGATCAAGTACTGCAAGAAGCACGTCGAGTCTGCCAAGTCCGACGATAGCACCATCAAGGACGACCTCAAGGCCTGGGTCGCCTGAGTTCGTCAAAGTCGACCGGGCTACTCTCTTTGAACTCATCCTGATTAGTCGATTCTTTAGTTCCTCAAATGGCTCTTTAGTTTTTAACGTTGTATTCAGGTTTCAGGTTTGACTTTAGAGCGTTGACTTGAGTGTACTTCGCTAATTATCCATTAAGCTTGGGCGTTAGTTCTTGTTGGTTTGGCTCGCTGGGGACAACGTTAAGGCCTTGATAAAGTTCCAGTGTTTCACACTTTATCACCTCTTGCTTCTATGTCAAATACACATATATTACTGGAAAATGGGATAAGTGTATCGAAAGTCTTACAACTTATCAACAAAGTGTAATTTAATTCTAAAATTTTCAAAAAAGTGCAACTAAGTCTTAAAATTTGTTATAAAAGTGCACTTGAGTCCTAAAACTTTTAAAAAGTACACGATTAAGCGCTAAGACTTGTCAAATTGGTCAATTGAAGCCCTACCATTGATAGCTTTTTTTTTTTTTTTTTTTAAATTTAAGGACTCGATTACACTTTCGTGACAAATTTTAAGATTTGATTGTATTTTTTCAAAGATTTAGGAATTGATTGTTTTTTCATAATAAGTTTTAAAACTTAATTATACTTTTTGAAAATTTTAGGACATAATTGCATATTCATAATAAGTTTTAAGACTTCTAATAAACTTAATTATATACTTGTCTAATACTCTCTCTCTCTCTCTCTCTCTCTCTCTGCTGCCCTTTCAGCGAGCAGCTGGCGGACCACCCTGCCCCACGTGGGGTACGGGACAAGGACGGCGCATGTTCTTAGTTTGCCGGCTGGGGATTGGACTCGCCCCTCTGTCCATCCCAAATGGTTAGCTCTCAATTTTTGGGAACGTTGGCATTTGACTCCTTTTTCTGGTTTTAATGTCGTTTTTATCTTTGTGAAATCTTCGCCATGCAATTTCTTATGCATGTTGTGGACTAATTTTCAGTGGTGTACGATGTGGATCGTGATGGGAATGGAGAAGAGGGGCGGACGACGTTTTCAAGAAAATGTGGTTTCCACCTTTTGATGTGGGAAACTCTCCTCTAGATTACGCTGATGATCTTTTGGATGTTGATCCTCTATAAAGGATTCGTAAAAAAGCAAGTAAAAAAAAAAAAGAAAAAGAAAAGAAAAGTAAGAAAACAAAGGAAAAGAAGAAAGAAGGGCACTGTCCATGGGGTGGAACGTGGAACGTGAGACATATGCGGTCATCGTCCATCGGGCATGTCGCAGGTGAGCCGAGAGCAATTGAGACGAAGTGATTAACTGCATTTTAGGTTTGCTCAGCGAAAATTGCCTAGCTCGTGTTTTTCAAAATTTTGCCTAAGCTCCGACTGTCATGCCTTGGGGACGTTGACCATTTCGTCTTTCAACTATTCAACTATGTCATGACTTGCTCCGATTAAATTTGAGTTTAAATGTGGCGTAGCGATAATCGTTCGTTGAGAATAATTTTTTGTTAGAAATAGATTTTTACATTTACATTCTTTTAGATAAGTTTTTGAAGGCGTGGATTTGATATAACAGCACGAGAATTTATATTCTCAAAATAGAAATTCGTTTGATATGTCTTAAAATTTCTTGGTGGCAACTGATGAAGGGAGGTGATTGGTGGCTGGTGGGTGGGCAGTGGGTGGATGGTGATGACTAGTAGCTAACAGAGGGCAAGTGACTAGTGGAGGGCTGTGACTGTCGACGGAGGGTGACGACGAGAACAAGTGATAAAAATAGTTTTTTTTATGGTGAAAATGATAAAAATAGTTTTTATTTCTACTTTTGTTCAAAAAAGGAGAAAAGTAGAAAATTTATACTTCTCATTTTTGTTCTAAACCTATTTCTAGACTAAAAATTTGTCCTGAAAATAGAAACATGAAATTGCATCACCAATCAAATTTTTATTTCAAACATGTTCTAAAGAAAACAGAAAAAAATAAAATAATAATTATTAAGCCCCCTAAGAGGGATGCATTTCTAGCAAATATCTTGTTTGGTGGACTTCTAATAATCTTCTTATATCAAAATTTGAAAATCTTGACTTTGCATTTTTCTAGTCTCATCATCCATTACGTGTACACTTAGCAAATCTTAAAAAGTCTTCTCAAAATCAAGTTGAAAGTGAGGCCGAGTTTTAAATGGGACATGAAGAAAAGTCACAACTCAAGCTATGCTTTGCAGTGCAAATTACAATTAGTTACTGCGTTTCTCCATAGAATTTTCAAATATTACCAAATTTTAAATGAAACTACTTATCATATACTAATTTATATTGTTTCAAGTAAACTTTCTCCAAGCATAGCTGCTTTCGCCAGTTGGATTCGTTGCCCAAATAGACTGCCCTTTAATCAAGAAACAGCTAAGCCAGGCCACCCAAATGGATCCAGCCTGCAACAAAATCTCCGTAAGTTCTTCAATAGACAAGCAAGATTTCAACGTCCCAGTTTTCTCAAATCCTAAACCACCCTTATACTTGGGGAGACATGCATCATCCGAGCAACTTCTGAACCTCGAGCGTTTTCAGATTTTCCCTTCCAAAGGGAGGCAATACACTTGCTTTCCATCATATTGATAACATTTTTGGCAACAAAAAAGTTTGACTTCAAAAATTCACCAAGCTGCTACTTCCTTGATGAGATGCAATCTTTCAGAGCAACAGAGATGCCTAATTGTCCAAGAACTCATTCGAAGAGTAATCTTGTCCACCAAAGGCTTACACTCTTATCGCTTAACCTTCCCAAAATCAGAGGAAGGCCAATGTGGCCCTTTTTAAACCCACCAAGAGGTGAATATCATCCACTAGCTGCCACTCAACACCAGCTAGATATATATCCCGGTCTTAAGGGGATTAAGACTAACACCTGACGTTTGCTTAAGCCTCTGAAACAAAGCCAATAGTTTCATCCAAGGATCCATATCCCCTTTGGAAAAGATCATCAAATCGTCAGCAAGTTTCACCATAGAGCACTGAGAATGGTATTTTGATTTGCCATGACTTGCAGCATTATTGAACAGTTATGGGAAAACCTCCATCACCATAACAAAAATATGCAATAAAGGATCGACCTGCCTTAGTCCTTTCTCACCTTTGAAGAAGCCCTCAAGACCTCCCTCCAATGTCAGACGATACAGAGGAACGCTCTGTAGCTTAACCTAAACAACAGTTTTCACATCAAAGACCTCCTAACTTTGCAGTTCAGGCTTCCATTTTCTCAGCACAAGAGGATAGGGGGCAATGTTCTGGAAGATGGAAAGTTCATAAGGAGAATTCCATTCTCAATCTCCTCGTGTCCTCACAGCATATTCACCGTAGAAGAAATAAATCCAATACTCTTTCTGCCAAGACCTTGCCATACATGAGAAGAATTCCATTTTTCAGCACTGTTATCTATGACAGGTTTAGGAATTAAAAACATGCTTAACACTATCGACAATTTTTGTAGGTGGTACATCATTTGTAACGTCCTAGATAGCTGATACACTATTTTCTTTACAAGTTCCTTACTTTCTCGCAAGGATACTAATTTGGTTCTCTTCCTATTTCTTCCCCTAGAACTCACTCTCACAATCAAATAAGCACTTTTCATTTATCAAATAGAAAATTTGCACGTCTTGCATGATTTTCAACGATAAAGATTAATTGTTTCCGTTTTTATTTTTTGCAGGTGAAAGCAAAACTGCTCAATTTAGAAAAAGAAAAATTCACCTCTTTTCTCACATTAGCGATAAAAGAACCTTCACTATATAATGTCAAGATTGTGGGCTTTGTGACTAATGATTAACATATAATATTTCGGATCAGAAACAGCAAAGCCGACAGGAGAATCTTTGGATCTCGCAAGCTAGGTAATATACTCACAAATTTTGTAAAGCAAAGAAAAGTCTGCTAAGTATATCAGAGCAGTAAACTGACAAATCAAGGGTTGATGTGGTTGGGACAAACAGAATGCCAAACAATTTTTGAAGAAGAAAACCAAAGCCTTACAATTCTTGTAGAACCCCTGTATTGAAGTACTTCCTAAGATCAACTTTCGTGATCTTGATGGTGCACGACTTCATTCAAATATGAAAGGGCAATCAAGAAAAAAACAATAGAGAAAATCACAGTGATTATGCATAATACTAAGTTGATGAATCTTGGGCAGCTTATCCTTAGATGCTTGAAAGAAATTCGGTGTCCCCCGAACAAGACATTCTCATCTACCCAAAACAATCTCCACACATCAAATATCATGAATTTTCTACTTTCTCATACTACGCACGTGATGATTGGCTTGGGGGGACGAGAGCTTCGAGCTCCTGGAGCACCCAAAATTCACTTGAGGGATGGGACTCTCCATTTATACAGCTGCAAAACTTGCACAATTGAACATTGCTGTTCTTTTCGCAGCCACAACGCGGCAAAACCGATCCCCATTTCACCACAGTACGGATCTAGCACCATGCCACCTTGGGCCTTGAAATCCTAGAATTGCGTCCTATATGACCCATGCAAGATGGACAGATCCCAAAAACTGTCCCACTGCTCGACTCAATGATGAAAGAATGCTCTGGCGTCCACATCCAAAACTAGGGGTCGGAGATGGCACTTTGAAAAGCTCTCAGGAGACAAATGGATGTTCGGCGCAAACAGTCCTCGTGTGTAACCAGGAAGATGACTGCTTTCGACAGCACTAAAACTGGACAAAAAATCCTCCCTTGCTATGCTGTTCACTACGGTTCAATCAAAGATTTTTGGGTGATATGACTCTGTGGCCTCAGACAACCTAATTGTCTGTTCTCTGTGACATTGTAGTGGCACGATGCTGAAGCCAATGAGTAATTAAATTCAGAAGTTATTTCTGGCTATCTGCATAACCATGCAGTTCGGTTTCAGCTACCATATACGTGCAAAAAGGTGGATGTGCCAATAAAGAAATAGGAACACTAAACTGTGAAAGATTGAGAAGGCCAAGAAGGAAAAGATAGATGGAAGTGATGTAATATCACAACACCTTGGTTTAGCTCTGTGTAAAATAGATGATGAAGAAGCAGGCTCAGGTTGATTGATGGCTCTGTAGGCAAGTTGGTTGGGGCTCTCAGAAGAGAGATGCTGGGTAGGGTATCGAGCACCACCCATTGATTCTTGTTATTGTAAGCTAGCCATTTCAAGTTCTGCACCAAAATCTGCCAACCGAACAGCGGATTCAATCAAGTCCGAAATTAAATGGAGATTATTTTAAGAGAAGTGCTTGTGGTTTATATTCTGCCATGGAAGCGGACTAGTCTGGTAAATACAGGCCTCTCTATAGGTCAAGATAGATTCACACTCAGATACTAGATAGAGAAGTTACGGGTTATAGTTTATGTACCATCTGAGAGTGGGTCAATATGTCTACTGATTGGTAAGTTTGGCCGTCGAGTGTTGCTTGAGTCACTTTCATTACCGAATTGAACAGTATACTGGCCTTGTTCGAAGTTTGGTAGAAAACTTACGTCTTGTTATCGTTGACCACACAGGCGCTGGCATGTCTGACAATCCGTCTCCCACATCCGCTTGGGGATCCCATTGCCAAGTATCTGAAATAACATTGCACCACAAAAGAAGTAGCGAGATTTGATAGTTAACAATGCTTAGAATAATGTGTACTGGAAAAGGGGAAACGAGCTCAAAGAGAAACGGTCACGACGTTCCTTAGAGAGGACGCATTGACTTCGTACAGCTGGAGGAAATCTTGAACAGTATTGATTCCTCTCGAAGTCAAGCGCTTCTGTAGGGCGCCATCTTTGGCTACTTTCTCTAAACACCACACTTCGTCACTCAGTGAAGACTATACGTTCTATGCTATATCAGCTCAGTACCCCGAATTAAGCAACAATGACAAGACTCTAGTCTTCCAATTTTATGTAAAACATGAACAAAAACATATCTCTGGCGGTGGGCACATGAAGCTACTCAGTGGGGAGGTTGATCAGAAAGAGTTTGGTGGTGACAACCCATATAGGTTTTGCACTCCAGTAGATTATATGATCTTTTTGTCTTCCATTTGTTGGATTTTTTGCTGTCCAGATTATTGTATATCCACTGCTTCGCATTTATTTATTGGGTTGTTATGTTGTTTAATGTAGCATCATGTGTGGACCAGATGATAGCAGCTACAGTTTCAAGAAAGTTCGCGTTATTCTCCCTTATAATGGATTAATCACCTGATCAAATAGGATGTTTCTTGTGAGACAGATCAACTTACTCATACGTATATTTTATACTCTATACTGATGCTACCCATACACTAGATTGAAATGCTGAGAAATAATCCAGTAGCTTGTACCCTGACTGGGATCTTCTCCCGCCAAAGCTGAAGAAGGTAATCTATTTACAGAATGTTCCGATTAGTTTTCTCTTGGCTATAAGTCTAGATAATGACCTATCTCATCCTGAAGACTAGGATGACAGAGCACATTCCAGATCCTGAAGATAAGAAGCCATAGGTATTGATCCTTCATCCCTTACCACTGCTAACCTTTTAAATGCAATATTCTCTGTAATTCTTTTAAAATGACATTGTACACGTGACTGCTGGGCATGATGACATCCCAAGAAAGATACCAGATCCCAATGCCAAGAAGGTAATCCTGCTGAACATGATTCTGATTTGAAGCTGATTTTGTATCATCTTTCATGAGGTTGATCTACACTAGTTAGTCACTAATCAAGATTATGATTTCAGCCTGAAGACTGGGACAATGAGGTATGGTGAGTGGAGTGCCCCAACCATTGCCAAACTTGAATACAAGGGTCCATGGAAGCCAAAAGTATGCAATGTTCTTGTGAGTCCAAGTTCTGGACCTCATTAAGGGATTCTCTTGATCATGCATGTTCTGCAGAAAATTAAGAATGCCCACTACAAGGGAAAGTGGAGGGCACCAATGATTGACAAACTAGATTCTTAGTCACTAGTTCTTTTCTTAAACTTAGATATGCATCGATGTTATTCTTTTCTTTTTTGCTGTTCCTTTAAAATTCTTTGAAGTCTATCCTTTGCACTTTTTATAGACTTCAAAGATGACCCAGAGCTGAATGGCTTGCCCATCTTAAAGTGTGTTCGAATGAACTGTGGCAGGTAATTTGTCTGTAACTGATAACAGTGTCCCAGGAGCTCAAAATTCGGTTTACCCTATGCTTGATTTGTCAAGTCAAATCTGGAACCTTATTCAATAGTGTCTTGGTCTGTGATGATCTTGAGTATGCCAGGAAGCTTGCTGAAGAAACATGGGGCAAGAACAAGGATGCATGTGGTTTTGCTCCTTTTAGGTTTTACTTCTGAATTTAGTAAGAGTGTAGACTATTTATGGGCTTTATTTTTTCTTTGCTGGCTAAGAAGGTAGCGTTTGATGGAGCCGAGAAGAAAAGAGAGGAAGAGGTGAGCCAGAGCTGTTATAACTCAATTTTTTTTTGGAAATAGAAAGAAGCATAGAAGTTTTAAGATTAAATTGCTTCATTGTTGAGTGCTATCCGAATTGTCTGACAATTTTTTTTTTTTTTTAACAAACAAGGATGTGAATATATACTAAAATTGGTGAGTTGAAAGGAAATCAATAATCATATCTCTGGAAGTTATGCTTGCGGTGCTAAGTGTTACATGGTTGCATATTTTCTCCTGGATAGCTTAGGGTTCTTGAAAATACCTATAATGTACCTATACGCAAGAGCAATTTTGAGAGAGAGAGAGAGAGATATTCACATTGTTTCGTTCCTCTTTTTCTGACTTCGATTTATACCCCTTCCTGTAAGCCAATGAGCCAGTAGATTTAGATGTACGCCTTTTTTTAACCGTGTAAATCTATGACGGGAAAAAAGAAGTGCACATCTCTTTTTCAGACTGAGAATGAAGATGTTGATGCCAATGCTGATGATGCTGGAGATCGCTTTGATTTTGAAGCTAAAACGAGTGAGAGTGCTGACTCTATTGATGCTAACGATGATGTAAAGGCATGTTTCTTCACTTGACATGATCATGAACTTTATTTTGCTATGCTTTTATCGTTTTTTGGCATTCATTGATCATTGTCATGTTATGTTGTTCGAAGGAACATTTTTAGAGAGGCAGAGCAACAAGCCGACCAGTAGGGTTATACATAAGCTTGGTGCCTGAAAATTTTTCCTTTTTCTATGCTTACAATGTAGATGGATGACTTTTCTTCAGAGGGAGAGAAATGTAGGAGACTGATCCCCAGGCTGACAGATTGCATCTATATCCATTTTGACTTTCGAGTTTTTAGAATGAAGGCAAATGTCCAATTTTAGGACAATTGCATTTTTTAAATAGTCTCTGTCACGCCCCGATCCTCGGGCACGCACACATCCTTCTACTTGGTCGATTTTTAAATGCGATATCCCGCGACAACGATGTATCGACCCTTTCAATTATTATGCACGTACGGAATAGCGATTATAAATCCCCGCATAATAAAACGATGGGATAGAAAAAAGGTCATATTTTCCATATAGAAACTTATAACCAAACTTTTATACAAAACACAAAACCACTTCATAACTATTCATATCAAAAAGGAGATTTCAAAAGAAGATAAACTCTCAGTCCATCTCGCCATACTCAAGGCCTCTCTCGGGATTATCTTCTTCCAAAATCATTCTCCTCAAGTTTCACCTCCGAGTTCTCCTTCTCAAACTCCTCCTCATCAGCTCCTCATCGGGGTCCTCATCGGGTCCGAAATGTTTTTCCCCAAACCGGGATGAGACTACGTCTCGTGAGTTCTACCCCCTTTAAGCCCGATTAGTAAACCATTATACTAAAGGCTGCCTAAACACGCATGGGCAGGAAGACGTACCTTGGCCTCATATCCCATGCAAGTCGATAATCTACAATAAAGACTCAAGCAATCATATCAACGATCAAGATCGATCAAATCGACCTAATCGATTTCATGCTAACAAGACCACTCACGATCATTTCCATTCAATCAATCATTTCACAACAATCGGATCAATTCAATGGTCAATCGAATCGATTACATATCGGATGACCATTCTAGGTCAATACTCTCGAGCGTCAAGTTCGCCAAAGTGATTTATCCACTAGACAATTCGTCATGTTATTTAAGCGCTGCCGTTTGTTGAGGTCCTTAGTCATCAACCACGCATGCCTATGACCATGTACTCAAATAGACAATTGTGTCGTTTTTTTAGTAAGTTTTTACCAAGGTGATATCCCAAATCACCTAACCACACATGCCTACCATGATCTGTTCAATAGAAACATTGCGCGTTCTTTAAAGGTCTTAGTTTTAAAGGTGATATCCCAAATCAACAACCACGATCCTATAACTATGTACTCAATAGACAATTGTGTCGTTTTACAAACGCGGATTGCCAAAGGATATATCAAATCACCTAACACACACATGCCTACAACAATGTATTTAATAGACAAGTGTATGCGTTCTTTTTGCCATTTGCCGCTGTGATGTCTTAGTCACCAACCATACATGCCTATAACAATAAGTATCTTAGACCGACACGCAAATTCTTTAAAGCGCTACGTTTTTTAAAGGATATATCACGATCACCGAACCACGTAGGTCCACAATAATGTATGTCTTAGACGACACGTATGCGTTCTTTAAAGCATTTTTGCCGAAAGTTGATGTCCCAATCACCTAACCACCGTGGAGTCCATACATCGGTCTGATTAGTTCAATTCTGAGTATTTCCAATTCTCTCATAACTCCATCCACTGTACAACTCAATCAAAGCATTATAAATGCTAAACAAACATCTTCGATCATCTACCAATCAATCATTCAATCTCAATCAATTCCAAATCAATTTAGGGTAAATCGCAAATATCACAATTTATTCAATTCCATACAACGTAGAGCTCAAATAAATAAACGAACTGCACTATGACGATCAGCACGAGATTTTGGTCGTCGACCATCAAAATCTTAATTTCCGAAAAATAAATAAATAATTAATTAATTTCGAAAATTAATTATTAAATATTAAAAATTCCGTTTAGCTCAAAATAAGGTCCAATTAAATAAACGGACTTCACCATGATCATCAGTATAATTTTCCGGTCACGAGCCATCCAGTTGAATTTTCAGGAAATAAATAATTATTTAATTAATTTCGAAAATTAATTAATATTAAAAATTAAATTTAAACTTAAAAAAAGTCGATTAAATAAACGAACTTTACGATCATCAGCATAATATTCCGGTTCCAGATATTCCTCATGAATTTTAGGAAAATAAATAATTATTTACTTTAATTCCGAAAATTAATATTTAAATGCCAAAAAATCTCACTTTAGCTCCTAATCGTCAAATTGAATAAGATTAGGGGTCGGAAAATTTAGATGCTTCCAATAAATATTAGACCACGTCTACTTGTTAATTGCACAGTCAATTTATCTAAATCAGATCACAATTAACTAATAATTCTTAATTTATTATAATCTAACAACCTAAACATAATTAATTAAAACTAAACCAACCTTAAGCATAATTAGCTAACTAATCTGGATTAGTGAGATTACTCACCAAATCGCGCGCAAATCAGATCAATCCGACGGCGGCGACGCGAGGAACGATTGTTCCCAAAGCGACTCGCGGATCCGGGGCCGGGAAACGGCCCAAAACGGCCCACGAACAGCTAGATACCCACTCCGTGGGTTTGCTGGTCGCGGCTGAACGGAGTAGATCGGGGCTTCTCCGGCGGCTAGGGCGGCGAGGGGAAGCCAGCGGAGGGCGAGGGGAACGTCGGGGAGGTCCGGCGAGCTCAAACGATGGCTGGAGGGTGGCTGGTCGGTGCGGAAAAGGGGCGAACAGCAGCTGGTTCGCGCGGCCTGGGTGTGCGCGGACGGCGGAACGGCGGCGAGCGCGCGGGCGGCGGTGCGGCGGTGCGGCGGTGTGGCGGCGGGACGAGCGGCGAGCGGTTCTCGGCGAGCTGCTGTCTCCGAGCTCCTGGTTCGCACGCGAAGAAAAGAAGGAGAAGAAGGGGACCGGTTCTGTCGTGAGGAGGAAGAAAGAAGAGAGAGGAGAGAGAAAAAGAGATAAGAGAGAGAGGAAAGGGTTTGAATGGTCAAAGGGAGAGGGGAAAAATAAGTGGGTGACAGCCCACTATTCGGTGGAAAAAGGGGGGCCAATTCGCACGAAGGGGAGAGGAGGAGAGGAAAGAGAAAAGAAAATGGGAGAGAGAGAAAAAGAAAAATAAAATGCATATTTCCTTTATGCAAATTTTCCTTTTTCTTTTTATTTTCTTTTTGGTCTTTTTTTCTTTTCGATAATTTTTTTATTGAAATTTGATCGCAAATCGATAAATCGACGTAGCGATGAGACGTGGATCTTATTTATCCGGGTCAATTAAAACCCGAAAATCTGGATGTCACAGTCTCGATTCTGATGTAAGCCTTTTTCAGGAAGCCAAGGATGAGCCACTAGATTCTGATGTAAGCCTTTTTTATACCTGCTCTTTAAAAGATTCCGAATGTTATTTATTGGAAGGTTCTAACCGTACACATCTCCAGATTGAGGATGAAGATGATGCTGAAGACGATTCTGATTCCGAAATTAAAGAAGAGGCAGATGAGAGTGCTGAGTCTGCTGACTCCAAGGACGAAGTAAAGGTATAATTCTTCACTTGACATGGTCATGAACCTAAAATTGCTGCACTTTCTTCTGCTTTGTTGCATTCATTGATCTTCGTCATTTTATGCTGTTCACAGGATGAGTTGTAGAGAGAGGCAGAGCAATAAAGCTGACCAGTTGGGTTCGACATAAGCTTGGTGCCTTCAAAATTTTTCTTTTACTGTCTTTACAATATAGAGTAGGACATTTCTTCAGAGAGGGAGAGAATTGTAGGAAGGCTGATCCCAAGACTTTTGAGTGACTGATTGCATCTATATCCATTTTGACTGATTTGAGTTCTCAGAACGAAGGCAAACGTCCATTTTCAGATCAATCGCACTTGTTGAAGAGTCCGGATCTTCTGCTTATGGTCTTAAGATAACGCCATCAATCTCTATCGGTCTTCTCTCTTTGATTTGGTCAGTCTCTGTCGACAGCTGATGGAAACTTTCGATAAGCCCATTCACATTTTTCTTTTATTTTATTATACGCCGCTTAATGATGAGGTCAAGCACCGAGTCCTTTTTGACGATCGAATTCTATTATTAAGATCCAATCCATTTACAAGGCAGAACACAAAGAATATGCACATTGTAGTAATGTATACACAATAAAACTCGATAATTCTGTAGAAGACAACCTAGGACTAGGACACAACACAGGAAGTATAGATCGAGTTTCAGTTGTTCCTGCTGGTTTTGGGCCTCTTCACTACCAGCACCGGACACTTGACGTTCTGGGCGCAGTGATAGCTCACGCTCCCCAGAAAGGCCCTGTAACGTTTCACCAAATTACAATTAAGTTTTGACACAGATGCCACAATCTACCCACAAAAAACGAAGGAAGGTTTTCAATTAAGAGTAAATCCCTCATTCTACTAATTCGAATAAATCATTGAATATTGAATTAGTTTAAGAGACTTCAAGATCGCCCACATGTAGGTAAGTACAACCTTCAACCAGGATAAGCAAGAAAAAATTTAGATCCGCTAGAGATAGATTTTGAACTCAGAAGTTTAGGAAATCCATCATGCCTTAATCAATATTCCACAAATAGTTCACATGACACGTTTTTTCGAACAATAGTTACGTTACTTCAAATTTGGCATTGTTATGGAAAATTGATATTGTAGGTTCTAAATTCTTAATGTACAACTTATCTCATGTCCATCATAAAACTGATTACCCATACTTTCAATGTTAACATTATCTTAAGCTAAGGCTACATAATACATGTCTTCCCTCTGAGGTGATTGATTATTAGAGCCGATGTATGGAGTTATGAGTGATTAAACAAAATGAGGAATTTAAGTACCTTTTTATAAGACCGTAACCATGGCTCCCCATCACCAGAACATCAGGCACCAACTTCTGCGCCACGCTGCAGATGACATCTCTTGCATCCCCATTCTCCACTCTTGTCTCCACCGTGACCTATCCTCCAACAATAGCAACCACACCCGAGTCACTCGATCCCATTGATCCTTAACAAGAACTCACCTCACCAAAATCATGGCAGATCTTCTTAGCCCTGGCCATAACACAGTCGGCCATCTCATTGTTGTGCCTCTCCATGGTGGCCACTATGTCCGAGGAAAACAAGTACCCTGAACAAAGAACGAAATGGAAAAAGGAAACGTTAAAACCACTCTATAATCGCAGGAGATGGTCATCAGAGCAGAGGAAGAAGAACATCTTGACGTTTAGTTTTTTACCTGTGCCGTCGAGGGCTGTGTAGGCAGCACGAAGGGGCTTTGCGTAGAGGAGGACGAGGGTGTCCTTGGAGTTCTCGGAGACGACGTTCTTGAGACACCACGACAAGGCGTACATGCTCTCCTCGCTCTCGTCCACCGCCACCAGTATCTTCCTCTCTCTCGCTACCGCTTCAGCCATCCCCCTCTCAGATGTTCTGTCCTTTCTTGGTACGATTTATGGACAAACTGAAGAGTTCGATGGCTTGTTGGATTCAAGGTAAGATGTGGTGAAAAGGGTAATTTATAGGAGGGAGAGAGAGAGATGTTGTTTTGTTGTGTGCTGGTGAGAATCAGAATCTATTAGCCTTGTGTTCTTTAGAGCAGATTGAGTTTGATGGTTTTCATTTCTGAAGACAGTGGGCTCTTCTGTTTTTAATTTTGAAGACTGAACAAGAAAAGAATAATCATTCAGAAGCTGACTTGGTTTTCTTTTTCCTTTTTTTTTCTTCTTTCTTGCTTGGAAATTTGTTGGATAAGCTCCCGCCGACGTGCCTTGAGGACGTTGACCTTTTGTGCCGGTCAACGCGGTGACATCATAATTTAGATTTATTGGACCAGTCTGGATTGCCTTTTCTATTTACCTCTCGGAAACCATTGACATGGGACTGCGTTACGATTTGCTCCGGTTAATTTCGAATTTGATAGTCTAGTGGACTTAACGTGGAAAATTATATTATAAAGTCCTAAATTTTTCACTTTTGCTAATTGAGTACTAAAGCTACTCACTTTTTACCAATTAAGTCAATTTGACCAATTTTGATCGGAAATTATTGATATGAAACTTTTGCCGAGGTGATCTCGATGATTAGTGCATCTCAAAAGGTTTTATTGAAACCAAGCTGTAAGCAAGGAAAAGTTTTATGTGGGACATTATCAAAAATAACAAGTTGAGCTATGGTTTGCGGTGCAAATCACGCTTCCAAGTAGAAGCCATGTTTCTCAGTCAAATTTGGAAATATTATTTCAATTTTAAAAAAATTACTATATCAAATATTAATTTATGTGTCAACATTTACATGTTCCAAAAGTTTTAGGTGTGAAGTCGAAATGCTTGCGCCATGGGATTTTGATTAAATAAAAAACAAAAAGTAAAAGTCAAATTGAGATACTACCTTTAACTAATTAGTGCATCTTCTCTTTTCCCTGTATTGATTTATTCACTAGTTCTGAATATTAATAGGGGCTGACCGGTTATTAATTTCATGGGGAAAAGTACTCAAAAAATCCTAAACCTATTGCATTTGTACCAATTCAATCATAAACTTTTTAATTAAACCAATTCAGTCCTAAACCTTTTAATATTCTTATCATTTCAGTCCATCCGGCCAATTTTGGCTGGTCGGCACGACGTGGACGTCGGTAGTCGAACGCTGACGTGGCAATTTTTGTGATTTTTAAAATTATTTTTTGATTTTTTATTAATTTTTATTAAATTATTAGTATTTTTTATTAATGATTTTCTTTTTTCTTTTATTTTCTGCCTTCTTCTTCCTGGCGGTGGCCGGCGAGGGCCGAGAGCCTTGGTGATGGTCGCCATGGCCTCACCCAAATATGGGCAAAGCCACCTCGTCGGCAGCCTTGGGAGAGGTCGATCGAGGGCTGTGACCTCGTCGACGTCAAAGTAGGGCTTCGCGGCCACCGCCAGGAAGAAAAAGGTAGAAAATAAAAGGAAAAAAATAAAAGAAAAAGAAAAAAAATTAATAAAAATCATAAAAAATTGCCACATTAGTGTACGACCACGTCCACGTCGTGGCCAAAATCGCTGGATGGATCAATTGATACCAATATTAAAAGGTTTAGATCGAATTGAATTGGTCCAATTAAAAAGTTTAGAACTGAATTAGTACCAATGCAATAGGTTTATAACTTTTTTGGAACTTTTCCCCAATTTCATGCCATGTATTATCCAAAACATGAACAAATGAGTGGCTAATAACATGGGAGGCTAAATGTCGACCCCCCATTTGTATGTTTCGTGAAAGAAATGCGTTATGATCTTGATAGCCAATTCCATTCCTCATGATTTATAATCGTAATATTCCACCACTTGAGGAAGACAAACCTAGAACGGTTCCTTGTGGATTCAACAAAAGGCATGATGAAAAGCAAAAGGGGGCTTAGAGATAGCCTTGAATTAAGAATGAATTGCTTGATAGCTCTCCTCTTAAGATGGATAAAGATAGATTTCCACGACATAATTATATTAAGCTTGAGCTTAGTATAATAAGGAGACTCATCGTAAGTTATTACTCTAATTGAAGCTTGAGCTTCAGTTTTGGAATCACAGGAAGCTTCACGGAGAGCGAAGCATATCATCTTCACTGGTTGGTGATAATAAAGAAAAAAAAAAGTGAATTAGACAAAGTCGATCTTTCTTACAAGTAAATAGCACTTTCGTTCGATTATAAACATATATCATATGCAATACTTTTTGTTTTTTAAATCTCTGATCTTATCATAATGGAATCTTGAACTCTTGCCTTTCTTTTCCAGGAAAGCAGACTCGCTTTTGAATAAAAAGAATAAAAGAAATCAAGAAATATGAGGGAGCGATGAGAAGAGAACCATCCCTGTCTGAAAACTTTGTCTAACTATCTTATTACGATATATTGAGCAACTTCTTGTATTTATACTATGATCTTATATTGCGGTTCGTCATGAAGAGAGATTATTCATAAAGTGAGTTCTGATACAACAAGTGGGCACATATACAAAATTTCTATAATAATGCAAAACATATTGATAGAATGACTCATCATAATCAACCAGAATCTATCATTATGCCGAAGAAAGGTCGTAAACTGGAAACTTCCATAAAACAAAAACAAAAGGAGGAATAAAGAATAAATCACGGACAGCAATCAATAAACCAAGTACTTTGTTCAAAAGCTTATCAAAATTGGACAACGTTTTGGCATCATTTGAGCGTGCCTCGTTCACATCCTTAACTTTATTACCAATATTTGTCGGGGACAAAAAACCTTCTTCAGAAAATAAAATAACAAAACAAGAACAAAACAAACATAATGGCTGCACCAAACACAACAACCCAGTCAAGCTCCGACTTCCTTACCGGTGCAACATTCGGGTGTTCCTGTAATACTTGCCGGACATCCATCGGGTTAGATTTCCATAACCCTTCGAAAAGCATCTCACAATAGCAACCCCGGCTACGTTTACAATAATTGTGACAGTCGGGCAACCGTTTGCAACGGACAATCAGGCAACATTCTGAAGCCAAATTCGAGGTGTCCACCAAACTCTCCAATGACCTGCAATCATGGATCCACAAACACTTTAGAGATTCCAAGCGGGCCAACCCTTCCATGCTTCTTAGTTTCAGACATTTTCCTACTCGAAGCTCCCTTAGCTTCTTTGATTTCGATAGGTCTGGCATCCTTTCGATCGACCTACAATATGTGACTGCAAGGGATGGAAGGGATCCCAATTCTTCGAGGCCGCGAATCTCGACTACTAGCTCGCATTTGAACAGATCTACCTTTTGCAAATTCTTCATATGTGACGGCTCAAGTGCTTTTGTGGGGTGATGCGGCTGTGGAGGAATCTTCGAACGATATTCGGACCAGAATCTTGTCATTTTCGACGTAAACAGTTTGAGCCGTCTTGAAAACGTGTAATCCTGCATAAGGAGTTTCTCCAACTCCGAATCACATATACCAAGGAATATCGGCATCCAATAACGACAAAAACCCAGAGTCCACACTTCTCGAAATATTGACTCTCTTAAACTAGACGGGAGCTGGAGGAGGAACCGCATGTTTGGGGAGGCCAATATTCGTTTTTCCAACTGAGATGGGCTATGATGGTGTTCAGGACCAAAATTGACAACATTCTCCAGCTCGTCAAGGGGGTTCCTCGTCGGATTCCCTAACCATCTGCTCTCCTGTGCGGCTATCTCAAGTTTATGGATATTAGAGACAAGACTCGCCACGGTGGGTAATCCGGATATTTGGGTCCATGACATGTCTGGCATTTTCAAACAGGACAGGCCTTGATATTCTCGGGGAACCAAATATGATCAGCTACAAACAGTACAAGCCAGACCGCACTAGGTAATTTTGTCATGCCTCCCTCAATGTCCCCCATTTTAAGTGTTCTCAGTTGCTTTAGATTGCCGAATGAATCAGGTAGGTGATCAATAACTGTTCCTACCAAATCCAACTCGATTAATGATTGTAATTTCCCAATGGAGTTCGGAAGTTTCTTTATCTTCCAACAACCACGTAATCTCAAAATCTCCAAAGACACCAACATAGATAAATCGGGTGTTCTCCTTAAGTTATAGCAACTGCTGAGATCTAAGACTTTTAACTTCCTTGCCGCCTGCAAAACAATTTGATAAAATATTCATTGAGAAATGACCTGCAAGAAAAAATGAAAAGAAACGACTTATGAATACAAGGAGTGGGACTCGGATCGTACTTTGATCCAATCAATATTTTCTTCCGAAATTTTGCCATTACTAAGGTCAAGAATGACTAAATTAGTCGGATGAAAGTTTTTTGCCTCAAACATGAAAGGGCCACCACAGCAAGAAAGCCATCTTAAATCAGAGAGAAGATTATTGAAGTCTCCAACGAAGGACACCTGACTCCCTAGAAAGAGCCTCAGCTTTTCTAAATTAGCAAATTCATCAGCCTCCAATAAAGTACCAGCCTCCAATAAAGCACCATCATTAAGAAATCCAAGCGACAGCGCTTTAATTTCCCTACTCCCCTAACAATGAAAACACAAAGAAGTCCACATGTGAAGGTCAAAACCAAAAAATTTCAAGTGTTAATATCAATTAATTTTTCTTTTTACAAGAATAATATCACAAGAAAATAAATTATTGTTCCATTCTCATACCTCTTTCTGCTTCAAAATGCTTAGCGCTTGCTCAGGATTCCACACTCTGCTGCGCTTGCAGGGATCATCAAAATTCTCTTTTCTAACGATGTCCCTTCTGAGGTCCCGCACTTGGTCATGCATCCAGAAAGTATTATCATCCTTGATTTTTATCAAGGACATGAGAACGAGGACTTCAAGGGCATTGTGTTGGTAGTATCCACAAGCATCCCACATGTAAGAAGGGTATGTTTTATCCTCATCAATAAAAAAACAAGCTATATCCAAAAATACTTGCTTTTGTACATCATCTAACCTTTCATAAGTTATCAGCAATTTTCTTTGGACTTCCTTCGGAGGAGCCTCTTTTAGCTTATTCAATGTGTCTTTCCATAATGCTTTAGATTTACCGGAAAGGAATGAACCTATAACTTCAAGAGCTAAAGGAAGCTTTCCCAAAGTATGGACAATTTTTTCGGAAAGGGAGATATACTGATCAAGTGGAGAGTCTCTTCTAAAGGCATGCCTACTGAAAAGCTTAAGAGCATGATCAAATTCCATTTCACCTACTTCGTAAGCTGAAATATTTGCAAGGCCTTCATCTGTTGCTTCTCCCAGTTTGGTTAAAACACTTTGGTCCCTAGTAGTTATGATAATCCTACTACGGAAACCAAACCAATCATATTTTCCTGCTAAACTTTTGAGTTGTTCTTTCTCATCCATGTCGTCAAGAACAATGAGAACATTTTTATTGCAAAGTACTCTCTCAATCATGTCGATGCCATCATCCACATCATAAATTTGGTCGAGGAGAGATCGAGAATCAAGGAACTTGGATAGCAATTGTTTTTGCAAATGTACCAGACCATGGTGTCGTGATGATTCTCCAACGTCTGAAAGGAAATTGCATTCTTGAAAGCTAGAAGAGAGTCGGTTGAAAATGACCTTGGCAAGTGTTGTTTTGCCAATCCCGCCCATTCCGTGGATTCCAAGAAATTGTACATTATCGGATTCCACATGCAACATTTTGATTATAGTTTCGACACGATCATCAACTCCAACTAGATCTTTGGTCACATTTTTTTTTAATCTGATGTTCAACTTAGTCAACACCGTTTGAATTATTGATCGTTTCAGGTCTACTTGGCTGCCAAAATGCAACAACCAGGTTAGAATAAATTTCATATTTACAATTTGCAGAAAAAACGCAAAATTATTTAGACACCGGAACAATCTGGATTTTTCCCATTCTATCTCCGCTCCCCGAATTTCAGTCACCACACCATTGGCCACTGCCACTGCCTCGCCGTCATTTGACATCACTCACCTCCCTGGGCCATCGCTGTCACGTTCCAGCGTCATTGCCCATCGAGCCCTATTGACCTGCCTGTCTAGGCCTTTGCCTCAATCCTCATCATGTGGGTCGTGGCCTTGCGACCGCCAAGGATGGCGTAACCGGCCTTGGGCAACACCAAATTTAGGGTTACCGAAGGTCGGCGACTCCGGATATGGGCTTTGTGATGTCAGAAATGGCCTCCTGAGCACAAATCCGACTCGTCACAGTGAGTCAAAGGGAGAAATGGTGGGGGGCGGATGGCTCAACGACGGCTTCTAGCAGCTTGGTGCCGGCCGGCAACGAAGAAGTGGTGGAGAATGACCGTTGAGCTGCTGTAGTGGTTGGTCGCTGGCTTGGTGGAACTACTCAGAGATTTATTACTGTTCGTGGCTATTGTATTGGAGACTAAATGTGTGAGGAGAAACAAAACTAGGATGAATAGGGTGCACTACAACTGCAATAGAACCATCGAAGATAGAGCGGATACCGGTCACTGTGGCCGATAGCAGCAGAGACAACGGAAACGACCACAAGTTACACTAGATAGGATTGGTGAGATGAATAAACTATATTTTCACCAATAATACCACAATTAAACTAACTAGGGCGGAAAAGGAAATCTATGGATGACAAGTTGAAAAGTTTAAGACATTTACCTTTCACTTGTCTTCAAGTTCCATCCCTTTATCTTGTCCACATCAACAAGAGCCTTTTTCCATGATTCAACTTCGGTGCAAAACTTTTTCTGATGCTTTAAAAGCGCCTTGCTGTATAAGTTTGTGTTCAGCTTGACATCATCGGGCTCCACATCCAAGAAAATGGGCAAAATCTCTTTATTCCCATTCGATTTGGAGGCACACTCAACCATTTATGCAAGCTCTCGAAGGCACCAGTGACTCAATGCATAATTTTTGGAGAATATAGGAATGTAGATCTTGGAGTTTTGGATGGCTTGTAGAAGTTCATCGCCAATTCTTTGACCAACATGGAGGGATTCATTATCCCTAAAGACGAGGATCCCAGCCTCAACCATGCCATGGTAAAGAAAATCGGTGAATCCATGACGAGTGTCTAGTCCTCAAAAACTTAGAAAAACCTCGTAAGAAGATCCAACTGATGCCCGTGAATTCGCCCCTTTTGCTAGCACTTCGTGCTTCTTTGAGGTCCAGCCAAGACGGACGCAGAGGTATATGAGGAGAGCAATGTAGAGCACGGAGAGGCTGAGGATTCCGACGAGGAAGTAGAGGTTGATGCTGGCGAAGGGAGTCTCGCAGGTGAGCTCGTGAGGGAGAGAGCAGTCGAGAGGTCGGTGTTCGCCGGAAACCGCCATGTTTCTAGAGGAGCGAAGAGCGAGAGAGTTGAAAAGGCTAAGGGAGTGCATGAATGCGTGAGAATTCAAGAATGAGAGCTCTATGCGCGCGCAGAGAGAGAGAGAGAGAGAGAGAGAGAGAGAGTACAGAAGCGTCTCGTTATCATTTAGAGTCTCGTTTAGCAGTATTATTACGATCAGTGGCTTCTGTTTTCTGTTGTATGGATAGTGGTAATAAATTGCAAAAAGTGAGAGTGATGAGGGGTTAATAATGCGTGGCACACCACCAAAAAAAAAAAACAAACAAACAAACAAACAACACATGTTAGCATCTAATCATATGCCTCAATCCGGGCCTCAGTCGTCCGATGGCCCCCCCTTAATCCCTTCTGCTCCAGATGGAATCATCCTCAGCCGTCGGATCCGAATACCTGCTTCCAAGTCAGACGTCGTCACACAGCCGGCCCAGAAAAGGAGAATGTGACGGAAAGGCACATGAAATCATTGAGGACCACTCAACAACGAGAGAAAGCAAGTCAAAAGGTCTTCCCCATCTTGCTTAGCTGCAACAAAGCAAAGGCCGATAAAACCCCTCGACAGAATAGTGAAAAAAAAAAAAAGACCGGCTAGGGAAGGCAAGCTCTCTTCCTTGCTTAGTTGTAATGAAAGGGACAGGGCACGAGCAGACAAAACCTACTTAAAACAAAAGGTAAGTTAAAAGTCTTCCATCATCTTGCACGGCGTGTAAGTGATTTGACGGAAAAAAATTGATCATAATTTAATAATTAAACTGAAATTTGTGTTTAACAATGGGATTTAGTATGGGGCCTGCACGGTTTTTCTTAGGTGTTTTAAGAATATCTAGATATCTGACAATGTTACATAAATTGGATAAACATCAAACTCTTCAATTTGTTTATTAACTCTAAAAAACTCATATTTATCACATAGCATATGTGGTAATATCAATTTTTTGTATTTATATTTTAAAAAAAAATGAAAATAGTGATCCGATGCTAGTCATAGTATATGAATGTGAAGGATTTGAAGAGAGTTAAAGTTGATATGTGAAAGCTATCTGTTATTTTGAACATAGTCGACATAGTCAAGATTGGCCACATAATAAAGCTTATCATCTTTATCCTGTTACATAAAATTCTTCTTCTCCCCTATTTCCTCTGCTTGTGCTGTTAATGATTCTTTTTTTCAGATTTACATTAAATCCATCATTTTTATGGATCTAGATTTAATTCAACACATAATTAGATTCCTAACTTCAAAATTAGACATATAAAGTAAAATTAGGATAGAGCACAAAGATGAATTTTCATTTTTCCTTTATTATAATCATATTAGAGAAAATTTCCAAAATCTCCTCTAACTTTATATCTATATCAAATACATTTCCCATTTTTTTGACATTTGCAGCAATATTTGTCTTTCGAAAAAATCCTTGACTAAAAGATTTAACTATCACTCTACTACAAATATGTATCTTATATATTAGTCACACGATTGACATGATGTAATTGATTAACCCACATGGCCCGTGCACTGTGCATGTCATTCTAATTGGCACTTACATATTGAAAATACTCACTTTCATTAGTTTGTCACACCATGTATCGCTGTCATGTGATACGATTGTCACATGAAATACCTCCTACTTTACCACACATTTCTCTATCTTTCTCGCTTCTCACCTTATAGCCAATCAATAACACCATCGACAGTCCTCGACGGTCACCGCCACTCCCCAAACCGACGCCACCTTTGTCTTCATCTCTCTCTCTCTCTTCCCTCTGCCATTGCCCCACTCAAGAATAGAGGCGTCAGGCTCAAAGCTGCAACGAATGCTTGACAAGATCTAGCGTCCAGCTCGAGCAATTGTGGCATGCATCGAGCTAGAAGGTGTGACGGATTTAGAGTACTTGACTATACCCTACCTTTCTAGATAATTCGTTATAGTTGTGTTGACAATGAAATGAATGCTTTTTCTATATCATTAGTTGCATAGTACAAAAAAGCAAAGATATATGAAATCAAAAATTTAAACATAACAACTATAAACAAAACATTAACAATATTTTGAATACTGGTGAGATTTGATAGATCGCGGAACAAATCAATTAAGATTACACAAAATCAAATCAAATGTATATAGCACATTGGTCAAAATAATATGATAGTAGTAAAACCAACTTGACTAGAGAAATTAAACTGTAGAACAACCTAGATAATTAAATTTAGTGATGGAGTAAATGTAGACTACCACGAACATTGTTGCATGAGGCAAAAATAATTTTGAACGTACTTCATTTATTCATGAAAAACATCAATATAAGCAACCTATATAACATTGTCAGAGTCATTAAATAAAGCAGCATCAAATTTCTAGGGAACACCCATATCTTCGAGGCGCTACTGAAGCCATAAAACTTCAATAGCTGAATTAGCTAAAATACAATGATGTGCTTTAGCACTGGTTCAAGAATTAAGATCTTGCTTTTTACTACAACATGAAATTAGAGTTTTTCCATGAAAAAAAAAAAGGCCTTAAAGAGATGATCATTGAGATAACCAGCATAATTGGCATCGTAGAAGTCATTCAACACAAGAGAAGACTTCACTAAAGTAATGAAGTACTTCATGTAACAAATAGTACATAGAATTATAGCGAAGTGAGTAGTTTTAAACGAGACCGTAATTACGCTGATAATATAGCTGCATAAGTTATATCAAGACAAAGTAAATATTAAGGTAAACTAAATTGCCCCACTAGCAGACGACACAAGGCGGCATCTGTCAATGCTTGACCGTCTTAATTATTCAACTAGGCATGCGTCAAAGTAACCTCCGCGTGAGAGTAAATCCCAGCAGAAGACACATAAAGCCCTACTAGATAGCTAAGTTTTCTCTAATCTTTAATCTCAATATGTTGAATAAAAAACTGCTTAATTAAGGTATGAAATACCATAAGTGTAATCATAGTGATGATCACGTCATTAACATAGATTAGCAGCAAGTTAATGCCTTGATCAGACTTTCGCAAAATGAGGTAAAGTCACAAGAGCTAGATAGAAAACCAAACTGTTCCACGATAGCATAAAATGGTGCCTCTTTCAAATCATATAAGGCTCGTTCGAAAACAGTAAAACTTGTACGAATATCAATCATATGGCTGCATCGCATGAATGTCCTCATTAAAAAAACGTATATCAAACATCGATCTGTGACAACTCTTCACCACGTGTTGCGCCAGGAGCTAATAGATTATCAACAAACAAGAGTTGAGCTAATGGTTCAAAATTGTCCTAATAGTCAATGTCATACTCCTGCTTAAAACCCTTGACTACTACACGAACCTAATAGTGATCACTAGGATCAAAAGAGTCTTCACTCAAGGTCCGTTCGTTTTTATTGAAAAATATCACGTTCCAGAAAATATTTTTCTAGAAGTCATTTTCCAGAAAATGACTATTTTCCGGTATTCAGTTGAAACCTAAACTTTGAGTGGAAAATATTTTCCACCGTTCGTTAGCTAATTTAATTGTTTGGAAAAAATGATCAAAAATTGAATTTTAATATTTTTAATTGATTTTTTTTATATTTTTTAAAAATGAATTTTTAATTATTTGTATGTTTTTATTATTTTTATTATTTTTATTTTTTTTCCTTTTTCTTTTCCTTCCTCCTTCCTCTGCCGTCGCATGCCTGATGATGGCTGACTACTAGGCGGCCTACCAAGACCTAGTCGCCAGATCCAGCGAGCTCGTGGCTCGCAAGAGCTCGACGAACCTCAAGCGAGCTTTGGCGAAGCCTGAGCCCCACCCAACTTGCCTGATCTTGCGAGGCTCGAGCTTCGCCCCAAGACAGTGAGAGCTTCGCCGGCTTGGGGCAAGGCTCAAGCTGGCTTGCGGCTATGGCCGACGACCAGCAGTGAAGAGGAAGCAGGGCATGTCATGGAGATCGAGCACCATTGGACGAGGGGACACTCCGCTACTACTGATCATCGACGTTGAAGGAGGAGGAGGACGAGATTAGAAACCCAATGCTTCGTGAGGGCAGAGATCCAGCACCATCGGATGAGGGGATGCTCCATCGCTGCTGATCATCGATGTCAAAGGAGGAGGAGGAGATGAGATCAGAAGGGTTTCGTGAGAAAGAGGGCAGAAATGAGTAAGGAAAGCAGAATATTGCATGGGAAAATGATTTTCTCTTTTCAAAAGAGGAAATCATTTTCCACAATCTGATGGGTAGATTTTCCATTGACCGGAAAATATTTTTTTTGACCATCTATTTTCCGTCATCCGAATACTGAAAATTTCGAAAAATATTTTTCCAGAAATTTTTTTCCATGAAACGAACAGACCCTTAGTAAGAACCCATTTGCTAACCTCTGGTAACTTTTTTCGACTAGAAAATCAACCAAATCCCACACGACTCTTTCCTCAAGCTTACAGTCCCTCAAACATTAGCTCCTGCCAGTAAGTGTTGGCCTCTCGAAAGGATGGAGGTTCATGAAGAGTAGCAAAATGACAATGATAACGAAGAAAACACGTTGAAGGCAGTCCTATCAGAGGGTTGCATATAAGGTTCAAATTTAGGAAGTAGTAAGATCCATGTAGAGAGAGCTAATATGAGGAGTCAGTGGGGGCATCAAGAAGAGACAAACCAGAGGTAGAGACGCAACCGACTTGACCGACTTGCACGTGAAAACCATTTGTAGTGCATACGAATGCTAGATATAGTGGAAGCAAGCATTTTACTCGGAAAATAAAAGGTAAAATTCGAAGTCACACGTAGGCAGAATGCAAATTGAAGAACCATAAAGAATTACCTAGAGGGACAGAAAAGGCAATAGATTGAACAGATCTCGGCAACACTTTTCTCTCTTTTAACTTTCTAGGGTTTGAAATGAGGTTTTGATTTTAGGGAAAAGATCATAAAAAACTCCAAACTTTGCCCAAAATGACAAATTTACCCTAATTTTTTTTTTTGTGACATGAAAAACCCCAAACTTTGTAAACCATGACACATTTACTCCATTAAGGGCATTTTCGTCTTATTCTTTCTATTTTTTTTTTTCTTTTTATCTTCTTCTTTCTTCCCTCCGCTGGCCATGGCGGAGTCGGCGGGGGGAAGCCGGCGTTCGGCAAGGGCTACCCTTGCTGACGTCGGGTGAGGGTCGCCCTCGCCTGGGTTGGCTAGGGCCACCCTTGCCGGCGTCAGGTGAGGGTGGCCCTCGGCTGGGTTGAGCGAGGGCCTGGCGAGGGGTGCCCTCACTGGACTCGAGCGAGGGGTGCCCTCATCGGCATCGGGCGAGGGCACGAGGCCTGTCCTCCCCGGTGCCGAGCAAGGGGTGCCCTCACTAGATCCAAGCGAGGGAGGCCCTCGCCTAACGCCATGAGGGCAACCCTAGCCAGCCCAAGCGAGGGCAACCCTCGCCCGACATTGGCAAGGGCAGGCCTTGCTAGATGCCAGCTTTCCTCCCTTGGCTCCGCCATGGCCAGTGGAGGGAAGAAAGAAAAAGAAAAAAAAATGTTTTTAAAAGTTAAAATACCAAAATGCCCCTATGATTTAGGTAAATGTGTCACACAAATGAAAGTTCGGGATT
Organism: Eucalyptus dawsonii; assembly: GCA_016097615.1. Lineage (NCBI taxonomy): Eukaryota > Viridiplantae > Streptophyta > Magnoliopsida > Myrtales > Myrtaceae > Eucalyptus > Eucalyptus dawsonii. The sequence goes on along the minus strand of CM027872.1, from coordinate 36,382,446 downwards.
TTTTGTATCACAATAAAAGTTTAGGGTAAATGTGTCGCGATTAGCAAACTTCAGATTTTTCATGTTACAAAAAAAAAGTTTGGGGTAAATTTGTCACTTTGGGCAAAGTTTAGGGTTTTGGTGATTTTTTTCTTGATTTTATATCAAACATTTAGAATTTTCAAAATTAGAGAGGGAAATTCAAAGATAGCGTTTTAACTTGGTTTATAGCAAGAAGAATTGATTGTTAATAACTTTGGTTGTTGAACATGTGTAAATGAGAAAACATGGTCTTCGTTTTTTGCAGAGATACTGAATGAACAAAGAATATTTGAATAAAAAAAAAAGGCGCACGATTTACGATATTGTCGGGAACTTCTTGTGCATTCTAAAAAAACAGAACGCAATTTACGATAATGAGATGCTCAAATTAAGGGGAAATGGCACGCGTGCTTCTGATTACCAAGGTTGGGTGATGGGCAGGCCTCTCATCTATCTTTTATTTGTTTTGGCTTTGTTGCTTTTTAACAAAAGCATGATCATGTGCTAAGACAAAGCGAGAATTCCGAGATACTTCCCATGACTGAGGTGCACGTGAGAATCATTTGTAGTGCATATATACTAGGCGTTATGGAAGCAATTACTTTACTAAAAAACCCAGTAAAATCCGAAGTCACATAATTACAAGCGATCTACGAAATTGTTCAATAGATTCTTGTCCATTAGTCACATTTATAAGATATGCTGAAAGATAGAACGCGGTTTACGAATCTTTGAACATCATATTAACTTGATTTTCTAATTCAGAAATGACAAGTAGATGCTAACCCCACAAACAACCACATGATTCTTCTCCATCTTCTTATGAGCTATATAAATAACTCCATCAAAAGTGCGAGCAGTTGAAAAGTGAGATTCCACTAAAGATGAATCGATCACTTTGACAATTGCAATCTTCTCAATTTTATTAATCAATCAATGGGTAGTCATCCTAGAAGTTTCCTCTTCCCACTCATCTAATAACAAATTTGAAATCTGAAAACTATTAGCAAAGTGACAAAAGGGACGGCACAAAATCAAATATTCCTAGCTTAAAAAATTAAAGGATTTAAAGTAAAATTGGAATAGTATTTCCTTATTTTAATCACATCAGAGAAAATTTCTAAAATCCGCTCCAACTTTAAATCTGTATCAAATACATTTCTCAATTTTTGACATTTGTAGGAGTGTTCATCTTTATACAAAAACCATTACTAAAAGGTTAAACTATTCTATTAAGGAAAATATGTAATGTGTCATTACACAATTGATGTGGTATGATCAATCAATCCATATGGCCAATGCACTATACGTCATCCTAATTGGTACTTAAATATTGGAAATAATTGTTTGTATTGGCTTGTCACAAAGTACATGTCATCTGTAGACAAAAATCATTACTAAAAGGTTAAACTATTCTATTAAGCAAATATATGTAATGTGTCGGTGACACAATTGATGTGGCATGATCAATCAATTCATATGGCCGGTGCACTATATGTCATCCTAATTGGCACTTAAATATTGGAATAATTGCTTTTATTGGCTTGTCACAATATATGTCACTACCATATAGTTCAATTGTCATATGAAATTCCTTTTCTTTTATCATATCGTTTCTCTCTCTTTTTCTCCCCACCATATTGTCGATCAACATCACCATTCTTATCCCTGATGAACATCACCACTCCCCCAACTGGCCACACCGACGCCCTCCACAAGTGAGCCCCCACCTCTCTCTCTCTCTCTTTCTCTCTCTCATCTTTGCCATCCCCCAACTCAAAAATAGAGGTGTCGAGCTCGAAGCTGCAACGATGCTTGACCAAATCTAGTGTCGAGCTTGAGCAATTTTAGCAGGCATCGAGCTGGATGCTGTGATAAACTTTGATTGCTGGACTACTCATTATTATTTTAGATTTTCATATGTAGTTGTGTTAACAGGAGATAAATAAGCTGAATGCTTAGGAACATTGATGATCTTTATATTGATCTAGTTCCCAAACAAACATGGAAAGATACATGATATTGCAAATTAACATTACAACAACTATATGCAATTTGGGATGTTCCTCAAACATTAGCTTCTGATAATGAGTGTTGGAACAAGTTTCTTGATAGGATTGAGGTTAATGAAGAGTAGAAAAATAAGAATGATAAAAAAGAAGACATATTGAAGGTAGTTCTATCATAGTGTTGCATAAACGAACAAATTCTGTCGGGAGAGCAAATCTGAGAAATTAAGTGTGCGTCAAGAAGAGACAAACTAGACGTAGAGAAGCAGCCAACATGACCGACTTGCATGTGGGAGCCATTCATGGATGGAGAATGTAGTGTTAAGAACCACAAAGAATTACCTAGAAGGACAAAAAACGCAATAGATTAACCGGATCGAGGCAACACTTACGAGATGCTTCATATGACAATCCGGGGAAGATGTGTCTCACTAAAGTAATTAGTGACATTATATTGAAATAATTCGGTTTCAGCCCATCTTATACAGCCCACGGAAGTAGTACTGAGCCCAGTCTTGGCCCAAATCCACCGAACTCATCAATTCCAGTTCATTTCCCTGACTGTGGAGAGCCCATCAGTCCAAGAAGCCTGCCAAGATCCTTGGAAGCCTTGGTCCAAAAATTGGTTCCTTCTCCGCCGCCTCTAACTGCCGCAGTATCACTGCCGATCGTCCATCACCGGATGACGACCGACTCCATTCTCTCTCTCTTTAGGTGCCATATCTCGAAAGGAGTCTGAGGTCACATTTCTTTATATTTGTTCTTCATCATGCCCTCTTCCTCTAGCAGCCCAGGCAATTTGAACGACTCCAATCAGCAACGATTTGGTTCTAAAATGCATAGCCCAGATGCCTACCAACCAAATGTTTGTGAAAATTCCTAAATTAAAATGCCATGTGTTTTGGTTCAAATTTTGACGGAGAGCCATCTTTTGCTTGAACGATTCACTATTTTCGTTGTGTAGACTTTATTTGATCAATGTTTCTTTTGGAACCTTGCCATGATTGAACTTTGATCTCGCTTAAATTAATCTCAAGTTGGATGGAACTGGAATCTTTACATGCTGACCGTAAGCTCCCTAGCCTAACTTTATGTCGATTCATCCTTGGTACTTTGCTATTTCAGTCAAGTAACCATATAAGCCGAGGGAGAATTCAGCGCTTAGAACGTGCTTGGTGAAAATTCTGACTCAGTAGCGTGCCGGATCATCGATTGTTGCTCATAGCATGTGCTTTTGGTTACTGCTCTATTTCTTGTTGGCTGAGTAACTTCTGTGAACGTATGAGTTCTGCATTTGACCGAATGAATTTTGAATGGTTGTATGGGAGATCTCTTGATTTTGTTTGGACGTGAATTGTTCAATCTATGTTGTTCGACTTGTAGAAAGAGAAGGGGAAAGACGTGAACATCAGAACTAAACAGAAAGATAGTGAGTGTGCTAATGTGATGAGTGTGTTTTTATGAATGAACGAACGAAGGAGATGAGTGGAAATGAGTGAAGGAAATTCAGTAGAGAAAGACACTAGTACTGGGGGGAGTTTTATAGAAAAGAAAAGGGTGACAAAATGGAAACATTGAAAGAATTTTGCAGAACCTGTGACATTTACGCGTGTCCTGAAGGTGATGGACCAAGAAGGGGACCGAATAAATAGATAAATAACAAAAAAAATAAGAAAATAAGAAAATATTAGAATAATGTTAGAAAATATGTCTTGATTAGATTGTTAAATCTTAGCACGAGATTTGGCTTAGTGTCATTTAGTTGATATTCATATGGTTTCGGAATTTCATGGTCTTCTAGTTTGGATTAATATCGGTAGATTAGTCTCTTTTAAAAGATTGACTCGATTTGATTTTAGCTTATGGGGTTGTTGTCCCGAGCCTAATTAATAAGGCCATGTAATATTTTTTTGCCCGACTTGTATTGAGTAGCCCTTCCACATTCTATCTTTTACTCAATCTTTTACTACTTTTAAAGACAAATTAGTTGTGATTTCTTTGTATCACTTCTATGTCATGATTTGATTGTTTTAGTTAAATGTTTAGGTTACCTTTTAGGATAATGATAAACACTAAAAGAACATTGCATTGACACTTAGCGAGTGAAAACCTTAGCAGTCATAATTTGGTAAATAAATTATGTGGACACTTTAGTTGACAAATAATCAAATTTAAGTATCACAAGGTCATTAGTTGAATAACTAGTTTAATCAAGTTCTTGAATCTAGATCTTTGATTGCTAGGAAGTGAAATATATTCTCATAACTTACTTGGCTCTTAGTTGATCCCAATAGGTTAGTGGCGAACTTCTTGTTGTATAGAATTTTCGTAGAATTAATCAAATCAAATGAATTTCCCAACATTGCACAAGGTAAGGATTTGGGAGAACTGGCATCTATTAAGTACCATTGTACTTAATTTGACATTACCTCTAAACCTATCTTCCCTTATCATGTCTGGAGGGTTGTCACAATACTTGTGAAACATAAGTTGATTCGATTTACCTCCTTGAGATATGACATGTTGCCTATCTTATATAATGGTGTCTCACGGTTCTTGATTAACTAAATCGAATCAATTAATTGAGCAAATTTCAATTCTAAATAGTGTAAAATTGATTACCCTTTTGTTATTTTCGAAATTATGAGATTCTCGAGCCCTAAGATTGAGATCCGTGATTTGATTGAGGCGGCTATCCTTCGATTTGTGCTCTTTGTCAACAAGTTCTTGAAAATATATAATCAAATGATTTCTTGGGAAAAAAAATGCAGGGTACGCTTTATATCAATCATTCCCTCAAGCAAACGACATGCTAAGGTTGACGATTTAAGCAAATGCAAAACAATTGCACTTATATTACATATCTACTCATGTTAGTTTTGAAGCGTCATTATTTTAATTAAAACAAGTCAAATAATCAAGTCACAGGTTTGGTTGTAGATGTTTTCTCGTCCCATTCATTTAATAACAAATTTAAAATCTAAAGCCTAATAACAAAGCTGCAAAACTCACAGCACGAAATCAAAGATCCATAGCATTAAAAATAGAGAATATAAAGTCATATTGGGATACAAGAGCTTTTCTTTTTTAATCATAGTAGAGAAAATTTCAAAAATCCTCTCCAACTTTTTATTTATATCACATATGCTTCTCAGTTTTTGATATTTGCCGCATGATCATCTTCAAACTATAATCCATAATTAAAAGATCAAACTACCCCTTTATTACGGAAATATATTTTATGTGCTACTTATTGAGCTTGATGAAGTATAAGTGATCAATCCATATTGCTAGTGCAATATTTGCTGCTTAAATATTGTCAATACTCAATTTTCATTGGCTTATTACATCATGTGTCATTATCATATGATACAACTATCACACTCCTCTACGAAATCATTTCTCTTTCTTTCTCTGTCTCTCAACCATACTTGCCAATCAACATCACCATCCATGTCCTCGATGGGCACTGCCACTGCCTCAACCAACACCACCGACACCCATGACAATAGATGCGTCAAGCTCGAAGCCGCAACTACGCTTGACCATATCTAGTGGGTGACCGGCCGGAGCTCGTTGTGCAAGTTGAAGTTCAAGTGGAGAGGAGAGAACATACGCAAAACTAACGATTCATTTGGGTAGAAAACAATACATGATCACCGAGTGCGGACGGGACCACTCTATCTTCACTTACGTCATCCCCAAAGCCAAGGTAATTCCATTTGGGAAAACCGAACCTAAATCAAATGAACTATCACTATGTTTGGATATATTTTTTGGGAGGTGAAGAAAATTAAGAGGTTGAAAATATAGGCGAAGGAAAATGAGGTGCAAAACATAGTCATTTGGAAAGATCTGAAAAACGAAGGTGAAGAAATTAAGAGATCGACTATTGTTTGTTTGAAAGGAATGGGAAAGTGAAGATGAAAAAACTGTAGATGTGAAAAAAAGACTTTATTGTTCATTAATAGAAAGTTTGAAAAAATGGAAATATCACATAAAAAAAAAAAAAAAAAAAAAAGATTGCGTGGCAAATATGACCAAGTTATCGACAATTCCCCTCTAACCAAAAAAAAAAAAAAAAAAAATGTGGCAGTATGAGTGTATTTTTTGGCCTAGTCCGAACTTTCGAGCCTAGAATTTCCAAGCTCGAAAAAAAAAAAAAAAAAAAAAAAAAAAAAAAAACCCTTAACCTGAACCCGAAATGGATTATCTAGCCCATCCATTATTACTTCGGTCTTTTTTGGGGTTAAGGCTGAGCTAGGGTCGAAAGGTAGCCAACTTTAAAAAAATATATATTTTGCTAGAAATTTGTTCACCTATATAGTATATTTTATTTTTGAAATTTGTTAATAATTTTCACTATTTTCAATAGTGCAATAAATTAACTTTTTCACTGTAAAATTTCATTTTTCTCATTTATGATTAAAGAAATTAGTGAAATACTACAAATATAAATCAATAAAACATGAAAATAGAAAAATCGTGCGTGCAAGGCCATTTTGGGCTACATAGCACGAAGCAGGAAAACCTAGCTGATGGTTTTTTATGATGGGCTTAAGGCCCGTCCGCCCATGTTGGGCCTAAAAGCTCGGCCCGCAAGATAAGGGCTCATGGAGGAACAGCTACGATGTGAAAGGTTGTGTTGTTTAGATATGAGGGGTTGTGTTTTTTGCGGGAACGTTACACGTTGAAGAGTTACGTCTGTTAGGGAAGACGTAAAAGAGAAAAGAAAAAAGGGATCACACCCTTTAGACTTACGTACGTCTTTTCACTCTCTCTCTCCCTCAAAAAGAAGAAAACAGAAAGAAACAGTACGCTTTGTTTTTCTCCCCCTAATAGCAATAGCACGCTCCTCAGTAGAACGTGATCAGAATTTCTTCCTCGATCTTAAACATTGGTGTTTAATCTGTGGACAATAAAGTACGCTCGATTCCATGGTGCGTCTTTGATCGATGATACATGTTCTTCCTTGGCTCATCTTCCGCATTCGTTTTAGGGGTTCAATTTAGTGTCGAATCCGTTTTAGGGAATCGGTAATTCCCAACATTGGTATCAGAGCCCTAGTTCATGTTTTCCCGACCCCTTTCATGTTTATGAAAATTTTTTATTGTATTTTCGTGAAAAAAATCGGCCGACACCGATAAGGGGCAGAAAAATCCTAACACCCAATTATGTTCACCCTGCTTTTTGGTTTTTTGTAAGTCAAAATTTTTTTCTAAAAGCGTAGGATCAAAGCCCTCGTCGAGACGAGAAAAACGAGTGGCGGATTGTCGCTGGACGTGCTGCCACGCGCGGCCGGAACGAACGGGAGTCATCGGCATGTGCAACACACGCGCCGATTCAGTCCCCCACAGGTGCGTGTGACGCACGCGCCGGATGACGTCATCATGACGTCATCCAGGCACGCATGTGGCACGTGCTGGTCGGCTTGTCACGCCCCGATCCTCGGACGCGCGCACATCCTTCTACTTGGTCGATTTTAGAATGCGATATCCCAGGACTATGTATCGCCGACCCTTTTCTTTTTATTAAGACACGTGGGAAAGATTATAAATCCCTGACAATAAAACAATGGGATAGAAAAGTAGGCCATATTTTCCATATTGAAATTCACTTGCCACACTTTCATTAACAACACAACTCATAGTATATTTACAATACTATTTACAAGATAAAGTCTCAGCACCTATCTACACTAAGACGGGGGTGCACAAAAGGGATGGGATCTCAATCCACATCTGGGTTACACTCAAGATCCTCTCTGGATCATCTTCTACTTCAAAATACTTTCTCCCCTTCAGGTTCTTCCTCCTCGCTTTTCCTCGGGGTCCCGAAATGGTTATTCAATAACCAATGAGACCACGCCTCGCCGAGTCCTACCCCTAAGACTCGATTAATAAACTAATATGCCATACGGTTGCCTAAGCACACCACGAGTCAAGACTTACCTTGGCCTCAATTCCAACCCGCAAATCAAGGTTAAACACATATATTCAAACAATTCACGACATCCGATCAAGCACGGGTCCGTCAATCGACTAAATCGACATGTCGTCGTCAGACCCTCTCTGCGGGTCATTCCCACTCATACCACGATTTCCCAGTGGTATACTCTTTCACCAAATCACATGTGTTTCTCGGGCGTCGTTTTCGCCAATGACATACCGATCACCGACACCGTGCGTTCTTTAAGCGCCGTTTTCACCAAAGTGATATCCTCGATCACCGAACCACGTGTCCTTTCTAGGGCGCCGTTTAAGCCAAGGTGACATCGGCTATAGACAACACCGTGAGTTCTTTAGGCGTCGTTTTCACCAAGTGATATTTCTTAATCACCGAACCACGCTTTGTCTATAAGTCATTTACGCGTTCTTTAAGCGCCAATTTTTGGCCAAATGATACTTCCAATCACCTAACCACGTATTTCCAATAACATCGCATCGATTGGTCTCAGCCAATAACATTCTCAATTGTCTCTCATCATTCTCTCTACTATATAGCCCATCAACGTACTGCGCTTATATACCCATACTGCCAAGCACCAATCAAATATTCATTAACAAACAATTTAGGACAATTCCTAAAATTCCACAATTAATTCAATTCCACACAACGTAGAGCTCAAATAAATAAACGGATCGCACCACGACAATCGCACGAAATTCCGGTCACCGCCATCGTTGAATTTCGAAAATAATTAATTAAATAAATAAATTTCGAAAATAAATAAATAAACATTAAAAATCCAATTTAGGCCCATATCGCTTTATTGGAACCGAACGGGTCGGGAAAAATCCCGAGATACATTCAATAAATAATAGAGCATTTCTCTTTCCCTAATGGCTATAGCTAATCACCTAACATGCATTCTCAAGTCACTAATTTAATTACTCTATCCTAATCTAACCACCTAAGTGCATGTAATTAAATCTAACCAACCCTAAGGCATAATTAGCAAATTAATAAAGCATTAGTGAGTAAAACTCACTTGATTAAAAAACGGGGATCGAATCACCGCAACGGCGACGCGACGGCGGCCGAAATCGAGCTCGCGACGACTCCCACGGGCTTGGACCGGGCCTTAAGACTTGGCCCAACAAATCTCAGCCCAATTGAGATTTGTTCTTGCACTGGAATGGGCCGGACCTGCTGAATTTCTGGGCTGAACTAACTTGGTCTTCAAATTGTGGGCTGGACTTCAATTGATTGCTGGAAACTGGGCTGAAAAATTACTGGACTGATGGGCTCATGAGATTTGCTGGCCTAAAGAAGTTGTTCACTTGGGCTTTGGGTTGAACAGAATACTGGATTGGCTTGCTGGGCTTGCGGGCTTAACTTGCAAAAATACTGGCCCGAATTCCAGCGGCTCGTGGACTGGATCCGTGCGGCGTGCGGCTTCAGTGGATGAGCAAGGGTCAACAAGGAAGAAATCAGCTGACTGAAGACACGCGGCTGCTGAAACTTGCTCGACGAAGACACGAGTTGTTGCTGGGCTGCTCGCTTGAGAATCACGGAGCTCTTGGGCCCGTGAAATTTCGGTGGAACCGTGGCGTTGAAGCAGCGAGATGGGGCAGTCTTCGTGGCAGCTTGAAGCCAGGGGATGAAACGTTCGGTGGACAGGATGGTGGCCGACCGGTTGGGGTGTTGGCACCAGGAGCTGTAGCAGAGGAATCGGTGGGTTTCAACGGCAGAAAAATTGAAGGAAGGTTTGCCCGAATGAGTGGAAGACGCCTGGCAGCTTGCAGGTAGAATTCGGTGGAACTGCTGCAGGGATCTTCGCTGGAGAAGCAATGAACGGCAGCAGTTTCAATTTGAGGCTTCGTTCGGTGGAGATTCGGAGGTCAACAAACGATGGAGGGGATGGCGTGAATTGACGAGCGTGCGGCAGAGGGGAGGAGTCAACAAACCAATTTTTTTGTTGGACTCTTTCGTTGACTGGGCATGTGGATTCGGCCATCCGTGGGCTTGGATGTGCGGAGAGGGACGTGGCCGCGAGGAGCTGAAGAAACGAGCAGCTTCTGCCGTGAGTTGTCTCAACCGAGTGGAGCTGGTCTCTCGATCTTCAAGCAGCGGTAATGGAAAGCAAAAAAGGGAGGTTGTCGCACGAAGGAAAGTGAGAAGGGAGAGAGAAGTAGCTCACGGCAACAATTTGGAGAGGATGAGGGAGAGGTGGGGGCCTTGCCTTGATATTTTCCACAAGCCTATCCCTTTAGACTCAATCTTGGCCAAGTATCATCCTTGGTTCACAATGGGCCACACCAACACCCTCAATGACATTTCAAATGGTCCAATCTTGCTAGACTTAGGGGGGTTACGAATTTTTACCATTTAAACTTCAATTTCTCCAATAACTTCCCAAATTGAGGTCTAATTTCGACGTAAAAATCCCAAATGATTTTCTATAAATCCCCAACACACAACGGCTTAGTCAAGTCAAATTTCCCATTCATTTAATTAATCAACTTCCGTCAAATTCCCGCGACGTCCGAAACGGCTTTCCGTAAATTTCCCGAATCTCCGAAAATCTTTCGAGATCGATCGATGTTCTAAAATTTATTGTGATATGGCCAAAACTTCAATTTCTAAATCTGACGAATTAGTTAATTTTCATTCGGCGCGTTTTTAGCGTGACCTAGACTATCGGGTAGTTTTAACTTTTTAAGGCAAATGACCCGTGGTCGATTTTCTTCGAGCCACTATGAACCCACTCGACTCAATGGCAACTCTTGATTGTCGTGAAAATCTCGAGGATTCAATTACGGACACAGGGTACCAAAACAATAAGAAAATCAGTCTAGTGTCGGCCGATGAAGATTTTCTAATTCAGTGGTGTCACCCACGATTAGTCACATATCTCTATCGATCCCAGTTTCATCTCTCGATTTCAAATCGATTTTTAAGCGGTTGCAGTAGTGACTCTAAAGATGGACACGGTCAAGAAGTCGATTCCGATCGAGTTCGTTTATCTATTGCTTTAAAATTCCTTAATCATTTCCCCAGATAGTCAGTTATCCGAGAGTGATCATTCGAGAATAACCCTATAGATGCGTCAATGAAATGCCCGATTTATTGGTGAGAAGAAGACGAGGATTGAAAATTCTGGATGTCACACGGCTCATCCGACCAGGCCGAGCGGTCCGTTCGGCCCGACCGGCCCCACCCGCCGCCCGTTGACTCCGACCGTTGACCGTTGAACCGAAAAAAAAATGTGTTTCTTTTTTCAATTAAGTCTATGTGGATTAAATGTGATCCCTTATTTATTCTGCATTTGTTGCAAGAACAATGCCTCTCATGAAGTTGCGCACACCTATTCGCACAATTACCGATGAACAAAAGGAAAGGCTTTCTAAATTGATAGCTGAGCTAATTGATTATCGATAGGAAAGTAGTGACTTAATTGATCACATCCTTAAAGTCAACGGGAAAATTCAAAAGATCATATGAAATGGTCATCCATTACCATAATCTAAGATGGTGCGATTTTTCATGAATACTCTTCCACCATAATGGCAATGAGTGTTGAATCACATATGGGATGTCAACTGAAAATTGTGATGGATTTTATAGATGATTATTACTGAATTGTTACAAGAGAATATATCAAGAAATTGAACAAAAGATGATCTTTTTCAGTTCGTGTATTGACTTGGTGTTAGATTTATTGGCTAGTCTTTGTTTAGTGTGCTTTATGGACATCTCATGTAATGCTTTTCTACTTAGTTACTGTTGGTGTGGCAACTGATATATTAGTTGTATTATGTGAAAGTATTATTATTCTATTGGATGTCAAATATTATTTGCTTTCTGTTATTGTTGATTACTGTGGGTAGTTCATAGAAGTTTTTGTAACTTCATAGAATTTAATTTTACATAAGACAATTATATTAATGATAGTTTTAAGTTATGATTTTTGGAGGATAATTAGAAACATAGTGACTTTTGATTCTGAAACCTTACTTGAAATTGTTCATTAATATGATGAGTTTGTGCAAAATGGATGCATAAATGATATGCATCAATAATTCGTGCATATATGTCTGATATGTTCAAATCAATGGCTTCAGCCACAAAGAACATAGTTGCTGAGCTGAACAAAGGTGAGAAGCTCAATGGCGATAACTATGAAATATGGCACATGAAAATCCAATATGTGCTGGAAGAGCAAGAGGCACTAGAAGCTCTTAACCTGACCATGGTAGAACCTGAAGAAGGAAATATTGTACAACACAAAAGAGATAAGGAAGCATTTGCTGCATGGAAAAGAAAGAACTCTCTTGTCGCATTACGTTGCTGAGTAGTATGGAAAATGACGTCATGCGAGAGTTTAGGCGTTTTGAGAATGCCAAGGAAATATGGGAAGCATTGGCAGCAAGATTTAGTCATACTTCGGTAACTAGACTAAGACAGCTCACTATTAGGTTTGACTCTTATAAGAAGTCTCATGGTCAGACCATGAAGTAACATCTTAGAAAAATGTCAAACATGATTAATGAGCTGAAAGATGCTAGCCATGTCCTGACTGATTAGCAGCAAGTGCAAGCAGTGATTCATTCATTGCCTCAGAGTTGGGAGCATATGAAGGTGCACCTGACCTATAATGAAAATATCAAAACCTTTGAGGATGCAATGCGTCATCTTAAGCTGAAAGAGGACCGCTTCTTGGTGGCTAAGCCAAAAGCTGAAATCTATCATGCTGGTTCTAGCTCACATGGAGCTTCGAGCTTCAAGTGCAAACGTTCTAACTGGTTCGATAAAGGGAAAGGTAAGGAAGCAGGTCCTTTAAGGAAGAAATCTAAGCTTAACCAACGTGGAAGAGGAAAACGTCCTTGAATAAAGAAGCTGACAAAGATGAAGTGTTATAATTGTGACAAGAATTGTCACTATGCTTGCGATTGTCGCGAGCCAAAGAAGGTATACACCCTTTATGCTTTTAAGAACTTTGTCTATGTATCAAGTTTTATATTCTTGACTGAGTCTAATCATTTGTGAACTGTAGATTCATGAGCGACAGACCATGTAGCGAAGGATAGAGGATCCTTTGTGGAATTCTGACGAATACCAACTGGAATTAAGTGGATTTATGTGGAAAACAACTCCAGACCTGAAGTAAAAGGAATTGGCACTTGCCAACTAAACATGCGTTATGGACGCACTTTATTCCTACATGATGTATTGTATGCTCCGGAGATTCGTCGAAATTTAGTGTCTGTTTTAGTATTGGTCAAGCTAAATTTTAATATGAACTTCCATAATAAATGTGTTGATTTATTTTTTGATACAAATTTTTATGGTTGTGGTTATTTATGGATGGTTTCATTGTATTAGATATTGACTATGTTAATGCAAATGTTTGTTATTGCCTTGTCACGTCTCCTAATTCATATGATAATGATGTGAATGTGTGACATGCTAAACTTAGTCATATTAACTAACAACGTATGAATAAACTAGCCAAAGAGGGCGTGTTGGGCAACATTGAAAAAGTTGATTTGCACATATGTGAGCATTGCCTAGTAGGGAAAACGACAAGGAAACCATTTGAAAAAGGTAAAGAGCTGAATTTCCTTTGCATTTAATCTATTCTAACGTCTGTAGTCCAATGAATGTGAGAAGAATGCATGTGGTTGTTTATTTCATCATTTTTATAGATGATTATGGGGCTGTTTATTTCATCACTTTTATAGATGATTATACTCGATTCGGATATATCTATTTGATTTATCATAAATCTGAAGTATTGAGTTGTTTAAAAAGATTTATGAACTTGGTAGAAAATCAATTAAAAAAGAAAATAAAAGCATTGAGATCCGATTGAGGTCGAGAATATTTATCTGATGAGTTCAGAAAATTATGTGATGAAAAAGGAATAGAAAGACAACTGTCTATTTCATATACTACTCAATAAAATGGTGTTGCGGATAGATGAAACAAAAGTCTTCTGGAAATAGTTAGGTCCATGATGGCGCATGCTAACTTACCTATCACTTTTTGGAGTGATGCGCTGTTAACTACTGCCTATATACTTAACCGGGTGCCTTCCAAATCAGTTACTTCCACTCCATATAAGTTATGGATAAGTAGAAAACCGGACTTAGGTTTTCTTAAGCCATGGGGTTGTGCTGCCTATACTCATGAGCCCTCTCATAAGTTTGGGAAATTGGGTCCCAGAGAAAAAAAGAGTATTTTCATAAGATACTCCGAACACTCGAAAGTGTTCATAGGTGAGTAGGAAAGTGGGAGTATAACTGAATTTGAATCACGGAATGTTACATTCTTAGATGATGAATTGGGCGAAATAGGGGAAGATTACTCCCTATTTGAAACATTGGATCAAGATAATGATATTAGTGGAGTTCGTTCAAGTAGAAGTAATATGAGAAATAATGAATCGAATTCAACTCATTCTCAATTACAACCACATGATGAAACGACATTATCATAATCTAATCCTAGTGGGAGCATAATGGGGAACGATGTGCAAAATGCACAATCTCCCATACGGCGAACAAGTCGCAAAAGTATTCATCGTCAACGTTTTGATATTGAAGGGAAAAATTTTATGATTGCTCCACAAGATGAGGATGAGCCAAGAAATATACATGAGGCTCTAAATTGCCCTAGTAAGGAAAAATGGATTTATGCAATGGAAGAGGAGATTGAGTCAAAGAAGTCAAATCAATTTTGGAAACTGTTTGATCTTCCAAAGGGACGCAAAACTATTGGCAACAAGTGGGTTTTCAAAATAAAGCGAAAAAATGATTGCTCGATAAAAAGGTATAAGGGTCGCATTGTGGCAAAGGGGTATAACTAATAGGAATGAATTGATTATGAAGAAACATTTTCTCCTATAGTGAGATTTACCTCGATTCACATTATTCTGGCAATAGTGGCTAGTATGGATCTTGAGTTATATCAAATGGATGTAAAGACTGCTTTCATCAATGGAGAATTAGATAAAGAAATAAATATGGAACAATCTGTTGGTTTCATTAAAGAAAGTTAAGAAGGAAAGATATGTTGACTTTTGAGATCGATATATGGCCTTAAGCAGTCGTCAAGACAATGTTATATACGTTTTCATAATGCCATAATGGCATATGATTTTACAATGATAGATGAGGATCATTGTGTATATATCAAAAGATCCAAAGATCAATTTGTGATCATATCATTATATGTTGATGATATACTAATTGCCGGAAGTAATATGGAGTTTGTTAATACTGTCAAGAGTTGGTTGTCTTCCAACTTTGAGATAAAAGATATGGGTGAGACTGCATACATTCTTGGAGTTAAGATTTCAAGAGATCGTTATCTCTTTCGCAATAAACATACATAAATAAGGTTCTTGAACGATTTCATATGCAAGATTGTAAACCCATAGACACTCCTATTGTAAAAGGTAAATGATTGAGCTATAGACTGTGTTTAGGGACTCCACAAGAGAAGGAACAAATGAAACATGTTCCTTATGCTAGTGCTATTGGGAGCTTGATGTACGCTATGATGTGTACAAGACCTGACATATGTTTTGCAGTCGGAATGGTGAGCAGATACTAATCCAACCCAAATCAAGCGCATTGGAAGGCCGTTAAGAGAATACTGAGGTATCTGAAAGGAACTGCTGATTACAAGTTGAAGTATCAAGGAAATGATTTACGATTTGAAGGCTATTTAGATGCTGATTTGGGAGGAAATTTAGATGAAAGAAAATCTACTTCTGGATTTGCTTTTTACTGAACAATGGCGCCATATCATGGAGCAGTAAGAAGCAAACGTGTATAGTCTTGTCCACGATGGAAGCTAAGTTTGCGGCATTATCAGTAGCAGTACAAGAAGGAGTTTGGCTTAAGAGATTTTTAGATCATTTAGGTGTTATTGAGAAAGTTACAAATCCATTATTGGTTGGTTGCACGAAAGGATGTGAACTTACAGTACATATCTATACATAGAATGGTAGCAAATTCTATGACAAAGCCAATACCTAGAAATGTGTTTTGTAGTCATGTAAAATCTTTAGGATTGCGTAGAGTTTGATGTACTGGATATTGTAATTTCCCTGAGTTGTTCACATTTATGAACTAGTGTTTTTCATTATAAATGTCTATGAATCTTTGTTTGATCTTTATGCATCTTAATGTTCAGTGCATTATATTAAGTTGAGAAAGTATGTCAGACAGATATAAGATTAGCCCACTTACTCGGATAATTGCATTTATTTACTATGTGATAAATAGAGATAATACGGTTTTTAAAATTATTATTTAGGTGATAATCGAGAGCTCAAGCTTAAAATATATTTGTCGCCTTAACTAGGTGTTAAAATGAGGACATAATATTTACTATGTCCAAAAGTAAAATAACCCACATATTTTACTTTATCTGTTTAAGATGCCAAATGTAATTTTTAATGAATTTTGTAAATGAGTAGGTACGTGAACTCAAGTTAAACATTGGGTATGTCTGAACTATCATCTGTACGGTATTGGAGGTGTAGACATACACTCCATGGGAAATACGTTAATACCGTAATACGTATTTCATACTACGTATGCATGAGACGACCAATAAGAGTGGCAAAAGTTTGATCTCAACTTTTATGCTGTGTGAGACTCTTGAGGAAAAGAGTTTCTCAATTTTAGTGCCCTCATGACTTTTTACTTATTCTCAAGATTTCTATTTAGTGTCTGCTATCTTAGGATGTTGCCAATGGTCATGAGTTGATTCGATCTAATGAGACATTTCTAGAAAAGCAAGCTGAACTGAAATTGAGAGTTTGAAGGAAAGAGGAAGATCGAATTTGGAAAATCACATTGTAATTTTGTATTCACTGGTCGACCAATTATGGCTATCTTTGAGATAATCATAATTGTGAATACAATATATATATATATCATTGTTTAAAAGAGATCAAGAGAGATATAAATGTGATCAATCGATTTAGGATACTACATACTAAATCTACTCAGAGTGTAATGCCCATTATGAGCTGCTATATATTCCTAACAAATGTATGGTAACGAGCTTTCAAAGTATGCTGGTCGTACGGATTATTCACCGGTATGAATGTTGCAGAGAGGTCAAGAGGATCATGTTCAGCCCACCATGTGCGAGTGGGAGATGATAGTTTTTTATGATGGGCTTAAGGCCCGTCCACCCATGTTGGGCCTAAAAGCCCGGCCCGCAAGATAAAGGCCCATGGAGGAACAGCTGCAATGTGAAAGGTTGCGTTGTTTAGATATGAGGGGTTGTGTTTTCTGAGGGAATGTTACACGTTGAAGAGTTACGTCTATTAGGGAAGACATAAAAGAGAGAAGAAAAAAGGGATCACACCCTTTAGACTTACATACGTCTTTTCGCTCTCTCTCTCCCTCAAAAAGAAGAAAACGGAAAGAAATAGTACGCTTTGTTTTTCTTCCCCTAATAGCAACAGCACGCTCCTCAGTAGAACGGGATTAGAATTTCTTCCTTGATTTTCAGCATTGGTGTTTAATCTGTGGACAATAAGGTATGCTCGATTTCGTTGTGTGTCTTTGATCGGTGATACATGTTTTTCCTAAGCTCGTCTTCCGCATTTGTTTTAGGGGTTCGATTTAGTGTCGAATCCGTTTTAGGAAATCAATAATTCCTAACACTGGCCTACCTAAAAAATATATATATATATATATATATATATATATATATATATATATATATATATATATATATATATATATATAATAAAGGTCCACAATCCGT
Organism: Eucalyptus dawsonii; assembly: GCA_016097615.1. Classification (NCBI taxonomy): domain Eukaryota; kingdom Viridiplantae; phylum Streptophyta; class Magnoliopsida; order Myrtales; family Myrtaceae; genus Eucalyptus; species Eucalyptus dawsonii. Next base: position 36,364,675 of record CM027872.1, on the reverse strand, counting down.
TCCGGTCTAATGGAGTTAAAAAATTTCATGCTGATTCGGCTAGGACAATTTTTTAAGACTTCGTATTTTTATTTTCGTCCCAATCAAAAATGGACCTTCATTTTCCCTGCTTCTCTCAAACTGGTGAAACTCTACCAATGCTTTCCGCATACCCTTCTTTCCTCATCTTATCCACGTCCCCAAGCACAGGCCACGGGTTGAAGCGAATGGATTCCTTCATTTTCAGTAAATTGAACCGACTTTATTTTGATAGTTTTTAATCACTTTTTGTCTTTTTAAATTCAAGGGGCTAGTGACATGTTAACTTAGAAATTTCTTGATTAACTCTTATCTCCTAACAGATATAAGCAAGTATTGATGGTAGAGATGGAATTGGAATGAATTTGGGATAGGTTTGTGACAAGGACAATCATCCCAAACTTGTCCCAAACATATTACAAATTTCCCAGACCCACGTCACTAAAATAACCCTGTACCCATTGGGTACATCCAGCTTGCCATAATATTTATATGTAAATAAAATTCCCACATTGGAAATATAACAAATTAACAAGCCATTTCAAATTTGCAAACGCAACCATTTATTCAAAATTTGTGCATTGCGGATCTTCAATTAGACAATCTTCAGAATCGCAACACTAGATCAAAAAATATCTATGATCAATCAAGATAAAAATCTAAAATCTATTAATCCTAAAATAAGAAATCATGCTTGAAATAGTGTTAGTTTCTGAAAATGTTCAATTAGAAGTAATTTTGAACATATAATACACTAGACAATGTACATGTATATACCCAGTTTTGGCTAGAAAGTTATGTAGGTGAGACTATCTACTTCCCAATCATACCATGGCTGAGTAATGAATAGTAAGGTATCACGAGATATAAATTGATTTAACAAAAATAGTGATAGTCATCATGTATCAACGTGACTAATTAAAATTATGAAGTAAATGAGGGAAGAATAAATTGATGTCAAATTGAGAAGTTCCCCACTTGGGCATAAGGAAAGCAAGATCAGGCACACTCAAATAAGTCCAAATGCATTCACGGCAAAACTAGAGGTATTGAAACATGAATCAAAATCATACAACTAAGTTCGAGACACACGATTGAGTAGGAGAATGCTCTCAGGCAAGCCAAATAACATGAACCAATCAAAAGCAAATCCAAACTATCATAGGGAACTCTCAGCCTAGCATCGGCATATCGGCACGTGTGCATATAATGAGCATATCAGTAATCCTGATGCAATGCATTAAACAATTCGGTTCAATCACATAAATGCCATTTACACAGAGAACTATGGCACTTCCCTATAAACACATTGACAAGAATCAAAAGACGCCAAAATGAAATCAAGCAAATTCACAAACTTCAAGTTTCGCAATAGAATGGACATGATCAGTATGGGGCTTCGGCAAATTTTACAGAACATGGGAGTCATTCAAGCACAACTCAACTGGATAAGTTCAGAAATAAGCATACAAGTATAGGAATCACTTTGGTTTCATATGAATTCAGCGAAAAACACATTGGGATCGATTCAATTTTATACATGAGGTTCTCGGTCAGCATTACATAATCGAACACATATGGCTCTAGCTCACTTTCTTCAAAATAGGCCTATATGTCCAAATTCGATCAACAGTTTAGTAGTGAAGAAAATTCTCCGTTCAGGCATTTTCATTAAAGATGTGATATTCAGCAGAGGAGCTTAGATGCAAAAGTAAAGCAACGATTCACATCCTGATTACCACAAAGGCAACGCAACAAGTTCAGATAATTAATAGAGCCTCAATGGCAGCCGATTTTCACAAAGGCTGGAGCTAGAGCCCTGGGCCTCTGCTTCATATCCAAATTAAGAAGAAAACAGAGCCAAGACTGATTACCAGGAAACGGAAAGTTTGAGGAAATGCAGATGCTACATGAGCATGCTGGACGGAAACTCCATGGTTATAACAAAGTCGTATCCACTCAATGACGAGAATATGGTTACGACACGTAAAATTCATATCTACTTACGATAGCAAAAAGAGAATGGGGGTGAAAGTCACTAAATTCTGGTCATTCTCGGTCGAGTTCATTGGGCCAATCTTCTCAATGTACTTCTCTCTACATTCTACATCATCTCATCTTCAAATTGGATTTCAATCTTAATGGGCCGTACTTGTTACCTCTATTGTCATGGGAAAACCTTCTTCAGACCATCCGAATTCTTATTCAGAGAAGAAAAAAAAAAAACAAAAACAAAAGGAACACAATAAGCCCAACAATAAAGAAAGCCCAACAATAAAGACTTGATCTGACTTCCTTACAGACACAATAATATACAGGTGTTCACATCATACTCACCGGACTTTCGTCAGGTCGGGCTCAGTGTAACCGGCTCAAAAATGCTTAGCGTGGTCAGGCTCAGTAAACACTGAATCTCTGTTGTCATGACATCTACAGTAACTATTACGGTTGGGCAACTGCTCGCAATGTTCAATTGTGGAACATTGTAAATGCAAATTTGAGGTGTCAGCCAAACTCTCCAACGAGCAGCAATCGTGAATCCACAACTTCTGTAAAGATTCCAAGTGATTTAGACCTTCCAGGCTTCTTAGCTTTGGACATTGTCCTACTCTGAGCTTCCTTAGCTTTCTCAATTTCGATAGGTTTGACATCCTTTCCATGGAACTGCAATCCACAATCGATAGGAAGCAAAGGGATCCCAATTCTTCAAGGCCCCAGATCTCGACTAACAAGGAGCATCTGAACAGATTTACCTCTTCCAGAATCTTCATGTGTGATAGACGAAGTGCTCTTGGGAAGAACTTGAACGTACGCATCTCTAAATGTCTCAATCTTTTCGTTTGCAATAGAAACGATCCCAACCCCCTTAAATACCACAATCTTCCCATTTTAAACGGAACCACACCCAATTGCCTCTTTTGTTCCAACAAAGTCAAGCGCTCGACCACCTCAGGGATCACACAAAGGAATTCTGACATCGAACAACTTTGTAATCGCAAGGTTGACAAGTTGCTCAAACGGGAATAATCCCACTGTTGTGTAAATGACAGATTTCCAACTTCCAACTCTCTTAAACTAGAAGACGGGAGCTAGGGCCAAAATCGCCGTCTTTCTTCCACCTCATATAGGGGTACGATGCTAGAGTGACAAGCAGAGTCCCGCTCTAGCATATATGTCATGTTTTCGCAAAACTTGAGAGTATCAAAGGCCCACCTTAGACAACTCAAACTTGGGGGAAGCTGCGGCAACTCATTAAGCTTAGAACATGATTCTAGATTAAGTGTTTGGAGATTAGAGAGGTAACACACAGTGATGGGTAATCTGGATATATGAGTGAACGACAAGTCTAAGATCCTTAAACGAGACAACCTCCCAATTTCTTCAGGGATTTCGCCGGTCAAATGGTGACATCCACTAGCTTCTAGCTCTTCAAGCTTCTCCAGCAACCCAATCGCTCTTGGTAATTTTGTTATCCCAATTATGTGGCTCATCCTAAGTACTGTCAATTGCTTTAGATTGCCAATTGAATCAGGCAAGTGTCCCAAACTTGTTGATGACAAATCCAACTCGACTAATGATTGTAGTTGCCCAACCGAGTTTGGAAGTTTCTTTATCTTTAAACACTTAAATAAATTCAACCGCCTAAGTTTCACCAACCCTCCAATTGAGTCTGGCAACATGCCAATCCAGCTATGTGACACATCAAGGGTCAACAATGACTTCAAATTACCAATCGAGTCTGGCAGCATACCGATCCAATTATGTGATACATCAAGGGTCAACAATGACTTCGAATTACCAATCGTCTTCGGAAGTTTGAATGCATATGACGAACGAGGCATGAGAATCTCCGTCAAAGCATCTAGACATCCTATTTTGCAAGGCAACCCTTCAAGAGCGTGACATCCATTCAAGTTTAAGGTAGTGAGGAGCTTTAATTTTCCAATGGAAGGGTCGATTTTAATTAAATTGCGACAACCTTCAAGAATCAACCTCTCCAAGGACACCAACATAGATAAATCGGGCGTTCTCATTAAGTTGTTGCAATTACTGAGATCTAGTACTTTTAGTTTACTTGCCACCTGTAAAAAATATATATATTAAGAAACGATTTGTAGGGAAAAAAACGAGAAAGACGAGAAAAGATACTTGTATACAAGGAGTGAGACTCGTATCATACTCTGATTTGGTTCCAGCCAATCCATTTATCAGATACATAACTATGTGAAAGGTCAAGAACGATCAAATTGACCAGATGAAAGTTTGTTGCCATAAACTCGAAAGGGCACCATCGCCAAGAAAGCCATCTTAAATTGGAGAGAAGATTATTGAAGTCTCCAACAAGGAACATCTCATTCCCATCCAAGAACCTCAAGTGTCGTAGATTAGCAACTTCACCGGGCGTTACAATGACTCCACGAGATCCTAGTGATAGTGCTTCTATCTCCTCGCTTCCCTAACAATGGAAACACCAAGAAGTCACATGTGAAGGTCAAAAGCAAACAATTTCAAGCGCTAATAGGGATGATTTTTTTCCTTTTTCAAGAATAGGCCACAACAATTCACAGGAAAATAAGTTGAAATTCCCTTTCGATACCTTCTGCTGCTCCAGAATGGTCAGGGCTTCCTGATGATTCCACACTCGGCTACGCTTGTGAGGTTGTTTGAAATTCTCTTCACGAACGATTGCCCTTCCGAGGTCCTGCACTTGATCATGCATCCAAAAGGTATTGTCATCTTTGATTTTTATCAATGACATGAGACGGAGGATTTCAATGGCATTGTAGGGGTGGTATTCACAGTCCTCCCACATGTAGCAAGGATAGGTTTTATCCCCATTAACAAAAAAACAAGCTATATCTAGAAATACTTACCTTTGTTCATCATCTAACCTTTCATAAGTTATCCTTAATGTTTTTTGGACTTCTATGGAAGGAGCTTTTTCTAGCTTCTTCAAAGTGTCTACCCAAAATTCTTTGGATCTACCAAAAAGGGATGAACCGGTGACTTCAAGAGCTAAAGGAAGCTTTCCCAAAGTGGAGACAACTTTTTCTGAAAGGTCAACATAATCATCGGGTGGAAAGTCTCTCTTGAAGGCATGCCTACTGAAAAGCTCAAGAGCGTGGCAAAATTCCATTTCCTGTACTTCATAAATCAAAACATTTGCACACTTTATAGGACATTCACTTGTCGCTTCTCCGTCCATCATTAGGACACTTTTGTATCTAGTAGTAATGATAATCCGACTACTAGAACCAAACCAATTTCCTTTTTCTGCCAAATTTTTCAAGTGCTTGTTTTCATCCACGTCGTCAAGAACAATGAGAACTTTTTTATTATGAAGTACCCTCTTAATCATGTTGATTCCATGATCCACTTCACTAATTTGGTCAACATAACAACGATCAAGGAACTTGGATAACAATTGTTTTTGCAAATGTACCAAGCCATGTCGTTTTGATGACTCTCGAACATCCGAAAGGAAATTGCAACCTTGGAACCGAGAAGACAATTGGTTGAAGACAACTTTGGTTAGTGTTGTTTTGCCAACACCTCCCATTCCATGGATCGCGAGAAATTTCACATCATCAGATTCCATGTCCAACATCTTGATTATAGCTTCTACACGATCATCAACTCCAACTAGGTGCTCAGTCACATTTTTATATCCGACATTCAACTTAACCAAAACAGCTTCAATTACCGATTGGATCAAATCTACTTGGCTGCCATGATGTAAAAACCGTGTTAAGGACAACTTTAACGTTGTAAAAAGCTACTTCTCAAGTGATTCAATTGCCCTCACATGTTGAGGAAATTAGCAAGAAAAAAAAATCTAAATGCTAAGAATTTCTGATTTTTCCAATCTCTCTCCACTCCCCAACTTCAATCACCATCACCGTCGGCCTTTGCCACCATCATGCCACTGTTGACATCAGTTGCCTCCCTGCATCGTCACCATTGTGTTCCAGAGTCCTTGACCGTCACACCCAACTCGCCATCATAGCCTCATCTCAATCCTCCTCCACGTCACATGGGTCGTGGCCTTGCAATCGCCACGATGGCATTGCCGGCTTTAGGAGACACCAAATTTGGGGTCCTGAAGGGTGGCAATGTAGGATATAGGCAAGGTGACATTAGACCCAACCTGAATCTGACTTACCATTAAGTGAAGGATAGAAAGGGTGGGAGTTTGGATGGTCACGGTAGGTTCTGGCTGCCTAGTGTCAGGGCGGCGACAAAGAAATGGCGATGATTGATGGATGAGTCGTAGCGGTGGCTAGCTGGCGGCTTGGTGAAGTTGCTCAAGATGTTACTATTCGTGGCTACTATGTCAGAGATAGAAAGTGAGAGGAAAAAAGAATTAGAATGAGTAAGTTGTGCCACCACGGTATTGGTGCCGGCTACTATTGGCTACTACCCATGAGAATTCCATGCTTAACGAGATGAATAAACTATAATTTTCACCAACAATACCACAAACAAACTAATTAGGGGGGAAGAAGAAATCTACGTAACAACTGAAAAGTTTAAGACATTCACCTTTCATCTTTCTTCAAGTTCCATCCTTTTATCTTGCCCACTGCAATGAGAGCCTTTTGCCATGACTCTGCTTCATTGCAAAACGTCTTCTGGCGCTTTGAAAGAGTTTGTTTATACAAGTTTGATTTTAGCTTGACATCAACAGGTTCCACGTCCAAGAAAATAGGCAGAATCTCCTTGTTCCCATTTGATTTCAAGGTGCACTCGACCATGTACGCAAGCTCTCGGAGACACCAGCAACTTGAAGCATAATTTGCAGAGAATATGGGAATGTAAATCTTGGAGTTCTCAATTGCTTGTAGAAGTTCTGCACCAATTTGTTCACCGACGTGGAGGGATTCGCTATCCCTAAAGACAAGGATTCCAGCACCAACCATCCCATGGTAAAGAAAATCGGTGAATCCATTACGGGTATCTGCTCCTCGAAAATTTAAAAAAACCTCATATGAAGATCCGGATGATGCCTGTGAATTTGTGCCCTTCTCCATGGAAGGATCTCTAAACACCAGATATCTCAAGAAAGTTTGCTTTGGGTGTGCTTAAATCCAAGTGAGGGCTGTCAATATGACAGAGCTCTTAGTCTCTGGCATCATGGAGGGGGAAAAATCTCCGAATATCCCTTGAGTAAATATAGTCAATGCCTTAAGTCATGTGAGAAGTTTCCGAGAAGTTTCCTAAAATTTTCCATGAATCATTCATGAATCAATCAATGGGTTGAAGTTTCTAGGTCCCATTCGTTGAAAAAAAAAAAAAAATTTGAAACCTAGCAACAAACGAAAGTGACAACACAAATTATTGATAGATTCATGGCTTCAGAAACTCACTTGTCTAGCTCTTGTAGAGTTCCTTTTATGAATGAATGAAAGCACTACTTCATCCAGAAAATCGGTGAATCCATTACGGGTATCTGCTCCTCGAAAATTTAAAAAAAAAACCTCATATGAAGATCCGGATGATGCCTGTGAATTTGTGCCTTTCTCCATGGAAGGATCTCTGAACACCAGATATCTCAAGAAAGTTTGCTTTGGGTGTGCTTAAATCCAAGTGAGGGCTGTTAATATGACAGAGCTCTTAGTCTCTGGCATCATGGAGGGGGAAAATCTCCGAATATCCCTTGAGTAAATATAGTCAATGCCTTAAGTCATGCGAGAAGTTTCCAAGAAGTTTCCTAAAATTTTCCATGAATCATTCATGAATCAATCAATGGGTTGAAGTTTCTAGGTCCCATTCGTTGAAAAAAAAAATTAAAATTTGAAACCTAGCAACAAACGAAAGTGACAACACAAATTATTGATAGATTCATGGCTTCAGAAACTCACTTGTCTAGCTCTTGTAGAGTTCCTTCTATGAATGAATGAAAGCACTACTTCATCCAAAAAAAAAAAAAAAAATAGAGCTTATAAAATGAAACCAAAAGATAGAGCAGAAAAATGGTTTTTGAGTTTTCCTTTACTTTAATCATATTAGAGAAATTTTCAAAAATACTCTCATCTCTATCATATATGCTTCTCTCCTTTTGATAATTGTAGGATATTCATCTTTAGAGAAAAATCCTCAAACTACCCCTTTTACTATAAAATTGTATTTTATGTGAAATTGCCAAATACAATATTCATGTCATTTTAATTGGCGCTTAAATATTGAGAATACTCAATATTAATTGATTTATTATATCGCATTTTACTATCCCATCATGCAATTATTACTTAAAATTTTTTTCTTCTTTACCATAATATTTCTCTCTCCCAACATATAGCCGATCAACGTCACCATCTCCGTCCCTGAATCACACCGCCACTCCCCCAATTGACCCCATCACAACCTCTACAAGTTAGCCTCCACCTTTATCATGGCCTAGCTTGAAAATAGAGGCATCGATCTCAAAGCAGCAACACTATTCAAACAAATCTATCGTCGAGCTTGAGCTACTCTGCATGCACCAAGCTAAACGCTGTGATGGAGCTTGAGTCGAGCTCAATCCCACGATGGGTTGTCATTGATGCTGAAGGGAGAGAGAGAGAGAGAGAGAGAGAGAGAGAGAGAGAGAGAGAGAGAGAGAGAGAGGCGAGCACAGACGTTCGTCAGTCGGAAGAGCAACGGTTCGTCGACTTATAAGGGCGGCCATCAAAGCTCGCCTGAAGCAGCGGCCAACACACGGTGGCTGGCTGGGCTTCTAGCCAATTTTCGGTCTGGGCCAAGCTTTTAGGCCTGGAATTTCCAAGCCCGAAGAAAAGCCTGAACCCAGGATGGTCTACCTAGCCCGTCCATTTTAATTTCGAGCTTTTGGGATTCAGGTCGGGCTCGCCCAAAAGATAGTAAACTTTTTAAAAATTTGCAAATATTTTGCTCCCTTTTATAAGTGTCTTCTCCTTTTCAAATTTGCAAATAATTTTCATTCTTTTAATAGTACAATAAATTAATTTTTTAACTTGTAGAATTTCTTTTTTTTTTTTTTAACTAGGATTACAAATATTAATGAATACTATAAGGATAATAAATAAAATACAAAAAAAAACGATTGAACAAATCAATCCATTTCGAACCACACAATGCGAGGCCTTGAAGCACAACCCCTTCTGAAATATACATAATAAAGCTCATATCCATCTTGGTCTATTTGGGATAAAGGTTTCCAAGCCAAGACAAACTTATTTACTTTCAGCCAAAGCAACGTCGATTTTATTTTACTTAAGCCACATGAGTGTCATGTCATGTTAACTTCGTTTGCTTTTCTTCATGTAGATATATTTTTAATGTTGCTTGTGGACAAAGAATGAATATGTGTCACGCCCCGAACCCCGAGCGCGCGCACATCCCACTGCGGTCGATCAAATATGCGACATCCCAGGATACGTCGCCGACCCATTCATTTCTATTACGCATGCGGAAGCGAAACGAATCCCCTGACAACATTTAACTTGGGATAGAAAAGCAGGCAATCAATCAGCATATAAAACACTCATTTACAAACACATATGTTTAAATACAACTCTGGACTATCCACAAAATAGACCAGCTCGATAAAGGGGAACTATCCCAAAACCAATTAGCAGGACACGTTCACCGATACTTTAATCTCCATCTTTCCAGACTTAGGGCTTCGGGTCCTCCACGACCGCCATCTAGGGACCTGAAATTTTAATCCCACAACCGGGATGAGACGATGTCTCAGCAAGTTCAACCCCCTAAACCCCTATTAGAAAGAAAATACGCCCCGGGTGGCCTAGCCACATCACACAGAAGACTTACCTCGCCTCAGCCTTTATCTGCAAGTTAGCACAGTTTATATAATTCAACCACGTGCAATTATGATAACCAAACAACCATGGCACAATCACATTATCAAACCATTCAACCACTTGGATCGTCTCAGCGATCAATCGACTCGGCCGATTACATGTCATTCTAGCAAATCAATCATTGCTCTCAACTACGGCCCTACTCGGCAAATTTGAATCAGTGGCATCACGGCCCACTTTCGCGCGACCTTTAACAGTGTGGCAATTCACGGCCCCATGGGCGCGACCTCTAATAGGTGGCATATCACTACCACCGCACGACCTCTCATAGGTGGTTTATCACGGCCTCACTTGGGCACAACCCTCATAGGTGGTTTATCACGGCGCCTCACCAAGACGACCTCTCATAGGTGGTATTTCACGGCCTCATCGGGCACGACCTCTAATAGGTGGTATTTCACGGCCTCATCGGGCACGACCCCTTGTAGGTGATTTTTCACGGCTTCATCGGGCACGACCTTTCCTAGGTGGTATTTCACGGCCTCATCGGGCACGACCTCTAATAGGTGGTATTTCACGGCCTCATCGGGCACGACTCCTTGTAGGTGGTTTTTCACGGCCTCATCGGGCACGACCTTTCCTAGGTGGTATTTCACGGCCTCACTGGGCACGACCTCTAATAGGTGGTCAATCACACCAATCTCCCATCAATTTCTACACTTAGATTTCATAAAGAATCCCTATAAATCGCAATCACACTCCATTCATCACAACCAATCATCAATTTCAAATTCTACTAAGACAAAGAACGATCAGCATGAAATTCTGAGAGAATAAGGTTCCCAAATAATTTTCAGAATTTATTAAATAATTAAATTTATTCCGAAAATTAATTAGATAATAATATTCATATTTTTCACAATCCACATTAAATTTATAATATCCGACCATCAATTTCAAAATCCGTATACATAAAATGATCAAGCACGAAATGCGAGAATTTAGGGTCGACAAAATTTTCGGAATTTAATAAATAATTAAATTTATTCCGAAAATAATTAAATAATCATATTTTAATAATTTCGAATAATGATTTATTATTAAATTATTAAATAATTTCGAAATCTTTAAATAAATCAAAAGTAAATTCCTTTATGTCACATCAAGCTTTATATTAATGTAAACCTTCATTTAGCTTTAAATTAAACTCACTTTAAGCTAATTAAACACATTAATATAATCCACACTTAAATAAATTAAACTAACCACCTAATCACAATTAACATAAACTAAGCCCACCTAAAGCATAATTAACCCTCTAAGCGAGGTTTAGTGAGTTAAACTCACCGGATTAGCGAGCCGAGCGAACCAAAACGACGGGGACGCCGAGGAGAACAACTTTCCTCAAAGCGGGCCGAGCATCCGGGCTCGGGAAGGCGGCCAAAACGGGCCACGAAGGGGCTGCCATACCCATTTTCTGGGTTGCTGTCCATGGCGGTTTGAGGCCGAGGAAGGGCGGATCCGGGGCCGGCTTAGGTTGGAAACGGGCAGAGGAGCTGCGGCGGTGCTGCACGGCCAACGGCGGGGCCTCACGATGGCCGGAGGTGGCTGATCCGTGACCTACAGCAACCCACGAAGGCGAGGACGAGCTGGATCTCGGCGAGAGGCGGGCTGAGACGCACGGCAGCAGCGTGCGCGAGAGCGACGAGCGGCGGAGGGCGACGCGAGGCGAGGACGGCGACGAGCGGCGGATGGCGGTCCGGCTGGGTTGCAGCCAGCTTCGACACCTCCTCAGATTTGCTGGGTTTTCACACAGAAACCGGAGATGGAGAAGAGAGGAGAAAGGGCGACGGTGGCGCGGCCGGTGGTGCGGGTGGACGGCGAGCTCCGGCGACGGGCGTGCGGCGTCGAGCTCGGCTGGCTTCCGTCGAGCCGCTGCACGCACGAGCTCCCCCCTTTTTCCGTCGGTTCCAGCATGAAGAAGAAGAAGAAGATGGAGAGAAGATGCACCAACGGGAGAGGGAGGAGAGAGGAGAGAGAATGGGCCATTCCCTTTTCTTTTTCTTTTTCTTTAATCTCACACAAATGGCCCACCATGACCTCATCCTATGTCATACTCCACTAACTTCCAACCCCCCCCCCCCACAACAATCTTCAATGGGTTCACTTGCAATTTCCGTCGGGGTCCAATTCAATTTCGCACAACAACTTATTCAATTCCCATCAATTCTCTTCCAATTAAGTCTAATTGAAGTCCATAAAATTTTTCCAATGTCACCACACTTTAATTCACATTTTCACTTGTCCATAGAACCAACTTAAGTCCCAAAAGCGCGATCAAAAGCGGCCTACTAATTTCTCGAGCCAAATTAGCCATTTCTTGATTATTTTTGAGAAGTTTCGGCATTGCATGAAAAATCTTCCGAAGATAAGTCAATGATCCTAAAATGATTTGTGACACACCGACTTCCAATTTCCGAATTCGATCTCAATTCCACGGTTAATTTCACTTCAAGACGACGATCTTAGTGCGTGCCCAACCTACCGGTAGCCTTTAGAAATTTTCATGCATTCGACCTGTGGTTGATCATCTCAAGCCACAATGTACATCTTTGAAACATTGGCGACTTTCGGTTGTCGGGGTAATCCCAAGATTTCAAATACGAACACAAGGTACCCAATCGATAGAAAAGTCGGTCAAGTGTCGATCGACAAGAATTGTGTGAACTTGTGGAATCACCCACACTCGATCACGTGCCTCTTTCGAGTCGACCTATCTCCGGTCTTTAATCGATTTTTATTTGTGTCGTAATGACCCTTGCAGATTAGCTCGGTCGAAAGGTCGCTTACGATCAAATTCTCGAATCGATGCATTAAACTCTTAATGCTTCAATTCGATGGTAGTTTCGCATGAGTGGCCAACTCAAGGAAAAGAACTATATGCGTGCCAACGAAATGCCCGTCTCAATTAATTGAAAATAGAATCGGAAAAATCGGGATGTCACAATATGTCACACAAGTACAAGTTGGAGATTTATTATATCACCAAAAAAAATATAATAAATATACCACAACAAGTGTAATTTAGGCATTTTGATAGCTTTTACCCTTTTTATTTTCACTCTTGCCAATCTCACCTTCAATTTTCCTCACTTCTCCCAAATATGGAAAAACTCTTCCAATTCTTTCCACATGCTTCTTTCAACACCTTTTCTACATTTCCTAGCACAAGCTACAGGTTTAAGTGAATGGATTTCCTTCATTTTAAAAGATGAAACTAGATTTAGATTTGGTGGTGGGTAATCACTTTTTATTTGTATTGAATTTGAGGGGCTAGCACCACTTGAACTTAAAAATCTCTTGATTAACTCTCTTGGAACAGATATAAACGGTAGGGATAAAGGTAGGGCTAGTTAGGGAGGACCATCCCTGTCTCAAACTTGTCAAAAATCCATCTCATTAAAATAATCAGCCATCGCCACCGTCTCATTCCCATTTCCCTCTTTCCAAACTCCAATGTCAACCCATGAAAAAAAAATAGAAAAAAAAAAACCCATCATTCGCCATCTTCGGCCGACGATTGCGACAGCAACGGCGTCGTTTGGAATCGAGAACCGGAGGATGCCGGACGGCGAGAGGACTGGTTCAGTGGAGGAGGAGAGGGTGGTGGCCGTAGTGACGAGAGAGGGTGCTCACTGATCGGTGCTCCTACAGATTTGAAGGAGCGTCGACTAGGATGGAGAAAGGACAGGACGGGGGTTATCGTGGAGACGGGAGGACATAGGTGGAATTTTGGAGATTTCTCTAGGCGGGTCTATTGCGTTTCGATTCGGTCCGGGTTGAACCGTAATAATACCCAAACTTTTTAACTTTTACCGGAAACAGAACGAGGCCCGATCCTAGAAGGCCCCTTTTTCCATTGTCCAAATCTACTCCTTTGTCGCTAACTTATTTTGAAAATAGAAAAATTAACTGACGTGATTGAACGAATTTTTTATCTTTCTTTTTATTCTAGATAACAAAAGAACAGACAAATTTAAGAACAAAAATGTTACCTAACAAGCCTAAGTAGACCCAAAACCCATACTATCACCCAAAATCCACTTATGTTCCTTAAAAAAGAGTGTTTGAGGTCATTTACACCCTTAAAAATCACTTTAAAAAAACAGAGGATTCTCGGACAAGTGGGGAGGGAGATTTTTCTGAACAAAAGTCGGTCAACTTCAAAATAGTGCTAACCGTGATTTTGGTTTTGGCTTTTTCTAGGTGTAAGGTGCGCTAGGCTTTAAAATGAAATGATGCAGAAATTTGACTATGAGGAGTAAAATTCTTGGAAACTAAAGTGCAAAGGAAAAGTGAACTTCTAGGAAATTAAACGGGAAATTGCATCTTTCGCTCTCTGTCGCTTCCTCACTCGTGCCCCAACAGCTCTCTCTTTCTGTCCTCTTTTTCTTTCTACCTCCTCCACGAGAATCTACCTCCTCTGTTTCTCTTTTTCTCTTCTTTTGCCGACCCCTTCTTTGTTCTTTTTTCCCTTTTAGTCTTCTCTCTTTCGTTGACCGAAACCCTCTCTCTCTTTGTTTCTCTTTCTTGGCTGTGAAGAAAAAGCTCCATCCTTTTCCTTTCCCTTTTTTTCTTTTCGAGCTCCCTGTGGCAATGATTAAATGATTAAAAATCGCTTCCCCACTTGGCCGAGAATCCCCTGCTTTTCTATGCCCAGATTTTCTTGTATTCGTTTGGCCAAGAATCCCCTGCTTTTGCTTCCTTTGTCAAATTGGAAACTGCACGCCTCTTTCCTCCTTTGATTGTCCCTTGCCTCTTCTACCAATTTCGACGTGTGCAGATGAACAAGACCTTCCATCTATGCGATCGGACTGGAGCGGGCTTCGAAAATGGGTGTTGGGCGATTTGAATTTCCCTTGTTGTCCTTGAATGACTGCACTGCCTTTCCATTCATTAGGCCGAGTTTGATTAGCTTAGAGCCAGGCTCGTGCAGGCTCAATTTCGGAACCTCAAGGGAGTTCAGGACTCATTTTTTCCATATTAGACTATCCATCCAGCCAATCCCAAAGAAATTCTGATCCATGCTTAATTCAACGCGAATACTTTATACCCAAAATTTAAATGTCCCTAATATTTAAATGTGAAGAAATGCAGTTGAGAAATGCAGTTGAGAATTGCAAGATCAATATTTTTGTTTTGGGGGTCAAATTCTGTCAAACTTGATCTCATATTTTTCTTAAATGAATGAGAAGACCTTGAGCGAAAACTTGCGTGTCAAACGGCACAAACTAATTCAATAGTACCTTAGCCTATCTAACACTCACAACAAATGTAATATGTTCACGACTTAAAATCTTACATGTTCTCACCACTAAATTAATAAACATAAGTTCACGTGAATAGCAAAGTCTAAAGAAATTACTATGAACATTGAGAGTTACTAACAATAGATAGGCAGAAAAATACTTATTCTTATTTCATCATAATTTATCGGATGTAAAAATTACTAGTTACTGATAGGTAGATACCGTTTTAGTGTAAAAAGAGTTACTAGTCATACTAATTCTGTACAATTACTTTATTGATTTTCTATACCAAAAATTAAGATGGATGAAAGCATGACCTGACGTGTGCTTAGGTCTCTGAAACAAGGCCAATAGTTTCATTCAAGAATCCATATCCCCTTTGGAATCAAATCGTCAGCAAGTTTCACGTTAGAGCACTGAGAATGGTATTTTGATTTGCCATGACTTGCAGAGTTACTGAACAGTTTTGGGAAAACCTCCATCACCATAAGAAAAATATGAAATAAAGGATCAACCTGCCTTAGTCCTTTCTCACCCTTGAAGAAGCCCTCAAGACCTCCCTCCAATGTCAGAAGATACAGAGGAACGCTCTGTAGCTTAGCCTAGACAACAATTTTCACATCAGAGACCTCCTCTAACTTTGCAGTTCAGGCTTCCATTTTCTCAGCACAAGAAGATAGTGCGCAATGTCCTGGAAGAGGAAAAGTTCATAAGGAACATTCCGTTCTCAATCTCCTCGTCCCCACAGCATATTCACCTTAGCAGAAATAAATCCAGTACTCTTTCTTGCCAAGGACCTTGCCCTACAAGAGAAGAACTCCATTTTTCAGCGCTATTACCTATGACAGATTTAGGAACTAAAACATGCTTAACACCATCGACAATTTTAGGTACGTGGTATGTATGTGCAACATCCTAGATTGCTGGTACACTCTTTTCTTTACAAGTTCGTATTCGAATCTTGCTTTTTGCCCAAGAATACTTTTTTGGTTCTCCCTATTTCTTCCGTTAGAACTCACTATCACAATCAAATAAGCACTTTTCATTGATCAAATGGGAACTTTGCACGTCTTGCATGATTTTCAATGATAAAGATGAATAGTTTCCATTTCGATTTTTCACAGATGAAAGCAAAACTGGTCAATTTATAAAGAGAAAAATTCATCTCTTTTCTCGCCCAGAAATATTCTCTGGAATAGTCTCGAAGCGGTCTTAGATCCAAGCCTACAGGAACTCGGTGGAATGTTACGTGGAAAACAAGGTCCCACATTGGCGATAGAAGAACCTTGACTATATACCGTCAAGATTGTGGGCTTTGTGACTAATGGTTACCGTATAATATTTCAGATCAATAAGAGCAAAGCTGACAGGAGAAACTTTGGATCTCGCAAACTAAGTAATATACTCACAAATTTTGTAAAGCAAAGAAAAGTCTACTAAGCATATCAGAACAGTAAACTGACAAATCAAGGGATGATGTATTTGGGACAAACAGAATGCCAAACAATTCTTGAAGAAGAGAGCAAAAGCCTTACAATTCTTGAGGAAGAACCCCTGTATTGAGGTACTTCCTAAGATCAGCTTGCGTGACCCATAGAGAGAAGACACGTCCAATTGGCAGCCCCATCTTGATGGTGCACAACTTCATTCAAATATGAAAGGACAATCAACAAAAAACAATAGATAAAATCGCAGTGATCATGCATAATACTAAGTCGATGATGCATCCTGGGCAGCTTACCTCTAGAACTAGACATTCTCATACCCCCAAGACAATCTCCTCGCAACAAGTATCATGAATTTCCTTCTTTTTTGTACTTCGTATGTGATGACTGGCTTGTGTGGGCGAGAGCTTCACACTCCTGAAGCACCCAAAATTCTTTTGGGGGATGGGACTCTCCATTTATACAGCTGGATAACTTGCACAATTGAACATTCCTCTTCTCTTTGCAGCCACAATGCGCCGAACCAATCCCCACTTCACCACATCACGGATCTTGCACCATGCCACCTTGGGCCTTGCAATCCTAGAATTATGGACTCCATAACCCGTGTGAGATGGGCAGATCCCAAAATCTGCCCCGCTGCTCAACTCAATGATGAAAGTATGCTCCGGTGTCCACATTACATTGCCAGGGATTGGAGATGGCACTTGGAAAAGCTCCTCAGGAGACAAATGGATGTTCGGCGCAAACAGATCGTGTGTAACCAGGAAGATGATTGCTTTTGCCAGCACTCAAACTGGACAAAAAGTCCTCCCTTGCCAAGCTGTTGAATTACAGTCGGATCAAATATTTTTGCAGTGATATGACTGTGGCCCCAGACAACCTAATTGTCTGATCTCTGTGACATTGTAGCAGCACGATGCTGAAACCAGTGAGTAACTAAATTCAGGAGTCACTTCTGGTCTATCTGAATAATGATGCATTTCAGTTTCAGCTACCATAGACGTGCATAAAGGTGGATGTGCCAATAAAGAAATGGGAACACTAAACTGTGAAAGATTAAGAAGGCCAAAAAGGAAAAGATAGATGGACGTGATGTAATACCACAATACCTTGGTTTAGCTCTGTGTAAAGTAGATGATGAAGAGGCAGGCTCAGGCCAATTGACGGCTCTGTAGGCAAATTGGTTGGGGCTCTCAAAAGAGAGACGCCGGGTAGGGCATCGAGCGCCACCATTGATTTTTGTTATTGTAAGCTAGCCATTTCAAGTTCTGCAACAAAATCTGTCAACCGAGCAGCAGGTTCAATCAAGTCCAAAATCAAACGGGTACTTTTTTAAGAGAAGTGCTTGCGGTATATATTCTGCCATGGAAGCAGACTAATCCGATAAATACAGACCCTTTCTATAGGTCCAAATAGATTCACACTCAGCTACTAGATAGAGATGTTTCGAGTTATGATTAATGTACCTTCTGAGAGTGGGCTAATATGTCTACCGACTGGTAAATTTGGCCATTGAGTGCTGCTTGAGCAACTTTCATGACCGAATTGAACAATATACTGGCCTTGTTCAAAGCTTGGTAGAAATACATGTTGTCATCGTTGATCACACAGGGGCTAGCGTGTCTGACGATCGTCTTCCATGTCCGCTTGGTGATCCCATTTCCAAGTACCTGAAATAACATCGCACACAAAAGAAGTAGCACAATTTGATATTGAACAATGCTTAGAATAACGTGAACTGGAAAAAATGGGAAATTAGCAGTGCTCGAAGAGTAAGAGTCACTTTGTTTCTTAGAAAGGTGCATCCACTTCGTACAGCTGGAGGAAATCTTGAACAGTGTTGATTCCTCTCGAAGTCATGCACTTGTGCAGAGCGCTATCTTTGGCTATTTTCTGCAAACGCCATACTTTGTTGCTCAGTGATTGTGAAAGTGCTTCTTGTTCACTGCACATAACAGAGAAAACTTGTCGGTTATGATCCACATACAGAGTTGATGGTTGGTATTAAATTGTCATTGTAAAATGATAGGCATTGCAAACTTACACTCTCCTCAATGATATTTAATGATGAAAGTTTCACTTATCACTTCACTTACTCTTATTTCTGCAGAAACCTTTTGAACAGCTTGAGCTCATTTCCCGACTTCTCATCCAGCTCGAGCTGTCAGTGATGATTAAATTACGGAGGCAACCAATTCCCCCTTGCAAGATCACAGTCGGCTCCTGGTTATCAATGGCCTTCTCCCTTCCCTTTCGCAAATGATATTGTAATTGAATTCCTTCTCGATCCAATCCTCTCCCTCGTCTGACCTGAAATCGCTATCAAGGATGACAATTTTGAGCTTTATGGTAGATAGAGGGCCACTCATAACCCTCTCATTGATCCTGCCATCTACTAGTTCGATCCTCAGAGGAGTACCATCCTCAGTGCTTGTCTGACTGCTAGTGAAGATGGTTGCCGGTAATTTGGTAACAAAATGCAGTCCACAAACTGCTTGTGCTTCCCTTATTCTTTTTTCTGCAACAGTGTTGATTCCTCTCAAAGTCATATGCTTGCGTAGAGAGCCATCTTTGGCTATTTTATCGAAACGTCATTCTTCATTGCTCAAAAATGCAGGGTGGTGCTTCTTGTTCACTGCACATAACAGAGGAAACTTGTCAATCTTTAAGTCTTTTTAAGGTCTACAAATATTATCAATGACAAATCCAACTCAACTAAGGATTGTAATTTCCAAACCTGAGTCTGGAAGTTCCTCTATCTTCGTACACCCTGATAAATCCAACCACCAAAGTTTCACTAGCTCTCCAATCGAGTATGACAGTTTGCTAATTTGCCTATGTGATACATCAAAGGTCGACAATGACCGCAAATTACCAAATCTCTTCGAAAGTTCATGTAGTGTATTAGGCATCTCTGTCAAAGCTTGTAGATATCCTACATCTTCAGGTAACTCTTGAAAAGAGTCACATCCCTTCAAGTTCAAAGCAGTTAGGAGCTTTAATTTACCAATGGATGGATCGATTCCAATTAAGTTGTGACAACCTTCAAGAGTCAAATCTCTCCAAGGACACCAACATAGATAAATCAGGTGTTCTCATTAAGTATTCGCAATTGTTGAGATCCCGTAGTTCTAGTTTACTTGCATCCTACAAAACAAAATATATACTAAGAAATTATTTGCAGGAAAAAAAAAAAGAAAAAACGACAAGGAATCATACATGTATGCAAGGAGTGAGATCCGTACTATATTATGATTTGATTTTAGCCAATCCATTTCTCTGAAACATCACTATGTGAAAGGTCAAGAACGACTAAATTAGTCAGATGAAAGTTTGTTGCCACAAACTCTTAACGGCACCATCGCCAGGAGAAACTAATTTTTTTTCTTTTGCACATGTAGCAGCAGCAGGCACAACGTTCAAGCAAAGTTGCTAGAGGAAGTGTCTTATCTTGAGGAGAGTCGACTCCCTGTGCTAACTTCCAAATTATACCATCAATAGTATGAGAGCTTGAGGATCTAGGCTTTAGTAGATGTTTCTTTCTTTTCTGCATGGTAAAGTGGTAGAGACTTTACGGAAGAACAACCAATCCTGTTCCAGGGCCAAATCATTTGGTCATCAGAACTTCTCAACCTTATGTGATTTCTCAACACCAGTCATTGCTTCTCCTGCCGCATGCTGTCTTTGATGGGGTTTAAGTTCCAAGTCTTAGTATCCGCATCAATTAGAGACTCCATTCTTAATTACTTTATCCCCTGAGTCAGATTGAAAGATGCAGCATCAAGTCTCAACTCTCCTTCACCAACCTATCCTCCCCAATTTTGACTGATTTTCCATTAGCAATTTATTATAACCTACCTTCCTTAATTAGATCTCTTCTTCCAAAACTCTACTCCATCCCCAAGACATTCTGCCACCTCTTCTAACTTCCATGAAGCTACAAAGGGTAGAGCGCTTGAAATATTTGCACCCAAAATTCCGAGGGGTTGCTTGGATTCTCCAAGCAAGCTTAGCAAGGAGGGTTCTGTCAAACTGTGATAAACTTAAGCCTCATTCTAACTTTGCTTCAGTTAAGCTTTCCCAACCAAAAATTGGCTAAAACTGCATCCACTTCTTCATGCCACTTCTTTGGAAACTTGAAACAAGACATGGAGTAAGTTTGTCCAGCATAAGCCACTGTTTTTACCTAATCTCCCTACCAGCTTGTGACAACAATTTAGATTTTCAGCTAGGCATCCTTGTCAAGACTCTATCCTTAAAAAAGCCAAGAGCTTCATGTTTGGATCAACCCCCATAGAATAGGTAGACCCATATAGTTACTAGGGTTCTGAATACCATTCATTCCCTGGAATGTGCGTACCTCTGTTCTGAACTCTGCACCTATGTTAGGACTGAATCATATACTGGATTTTTGCAAGATAATCCTAGGGATCAAGCAGTGCAATACAGTCAAGAATCTTTTTCAAACATCTGCAGTTCAATCAGGGTTAGTAACAAGAAAGAATAGGGAGTCATATGTAAAGAGAATGTGGGCTCCGGGCACTCCTTTTGGGCACTCCTTTTTAAGCTTAATTCCCTAAAGCCAACCCTCCTACACAGAATTGGTGAGCATATGGGATAAAACATCAGCCACAATTGTGAATAAAGAGGGTTAGTATATGTGCTTGACCATCTGCAACTCGACCACCACAGCCTTGCTGACCTCGAACAACTTGACGCCCCCCTTATCAGACAGTCACCACGCGATGCAGACAAATCCCCCCCCCCCCTCCTCTCTCTCTCTCTCTCTCTCTCTCTCTCTCTCTCTCTCATGTAAGAAGCTGAGAGAAACTCCAACCATCCACTCTCTCTCTCTATCTCTCCAGCCCATCCCCATCTCTCGTTGCGAGACTTTCACGTTCCGTGTTCAGTTTCTCCATTTCAAACAAAACAAGCGAGAGAAAAACAGGGTTTGACCACACTCGTTTGCATTGAAACTCACATATAACGAAGACAAAAGAAGGAATAAAATGGAAATCATGGACAGCAATCAATGAACTGAGTACTATGTTCAAAAGCTAATGAAAATTGGACAATGTTTTGGCATCATATGAGTGTGCCTTGTTTACTTCCTTAGCTTCATCACCAATATTTGTCCGGGAGAAAACCTTTTTCATAGAACAAAAAAACAAAACAACAACCAAACAAACAAAATGGCTACACCAAGCACAACAACCAAGCCATGTTCTAAATTCCTTACTGGCGCTACATCCGGGTGTCCCTATAATACTTGCTGGACTTCCATCAGGTCAGATTTCCATAACCCCTCGAAAAGCATCTCACAATAGCAACCCCAGCCACGTTTACAATAATTGCGACGGTCAGACAACCGCTTGCAACGGACAATCAGGCAACATTCTAAATCCAAAATTGAGGTGTCCACCAGACTCTCCAACGACCTGCAATCGTGAATCCGCAAACACTTTAGAGATTCCAAGCGGTCCAAACCTTCCATGCTTCTTAGCTTCGGACATTTTCCTACTCGAAGCTCCCTTAGCTTCCTCGATTTTGATAGGTCTGGCATCCTTTCAATCGACCTACAATATGCGACTGCAAGGGATGAAAGGGATCCTAATTCTTTGAGGCCGCGAATCTCGACTAGTACCTCACATTCGAACAAATCTACCTCTTGTAGATTCTTCACATGTGACGGCTCGAGTGCTTTTGTGGGGGTGATGCAGCTGTGGATAATCACCGAAGGGGGTTCAAACTGGAAACTGTTAATTTTCGACAAAAATGGTACGAGCTGTCTTGAAAGCGGGCAATCCCGCATAAGGAGTTTCTCCAACTTTGAATCACAAATACCAACGAATATTGGCATCCACCAAGAAAAAGATTTATATGGCAAAGATAAGGTCGCCAGTTCTTGAAATACTGACTCTCTTAAACTAGACGGGAGTTGGAGGAGGAACCGCATGTTTGGGGAGGCCAATATTTGTTTTTCCACCTCAGATCGGGTGCGACCGAATGCATAGGGAAAAACAATGACATTCTCCAGCTCACCAAGAGGGGTCCACGTCGGATTCCCCAACCGACTGCTCTCCTGTGCGGCTATCTCAAGTTCACGGATATTAGAGACGAGACTCGCCATGGTGGGTAATCCGGATATTTGGGTCCATGACAAGTCTGGCATTTTCAAACAGTACTGTTCACTTGTCTCGGACCAAAAAGGACGAATCACTAACTGAACAAACCAGATCGCACTAGGTAATTTTGTCAACCCTCCCTTAATGTCCCTCATCCTAAGTGTTGTCAGTTGCTTTAGATTGCTGAATGATTCTGGTAGGTGATCAATACTTGTTTCTAACAAATCCAACTCGATTAATGATTGTAATTTCCCAATCGATTCTGGAAGTTTCTCTATCTTCCAACAACCACGTAATCTCAAAATCTCCAAAGACACCAACGTAGATAAATCGGGTGCTCTCCTTAAGTCATAGCAA
The DNA here is from genome assembly GCA_016097615.1 of Eucalyptus dawsonii. Lineage (NCBI taxonomy): Eukaryota > Viridiplantae > Streptophyta > Magnoliopsida > Myrtales > Myrtaceae > Eucalyptus > Eucalyptus dawsonii. The sequence goes on along the minus strand of CM027872.1, from coordinate 36,341,636 downwards.
TTGCTGAGATCTAGGACTTTTAGTTTCTTTGCCTCCTGCAAAACAATTTGATCAAATATCTATTGAGAAACGACCTACAACAAAAGATGAAAAGAAATGATTTACGTATACAAGGAGAGGGACTCGTATTGTACTTTGATCCAATCAATACTTTCTTCCGAAATGTTGCTATATGAAAGGTCAAGAACAACTAAATTAGTTAGCTGAAATTTTTTTGCTTGAAACATGGAAGGACCGTCATAATAAAAATGCCTTCTACCACCGGAATAAGAAAGCATTCTTAAATCGGATAGAAGATTGTTGAAGTCGCCAATAAAGGACACACGATCGCCTAGAAAGAGCCTCAGCTTTTCTAAATTAACAAATTCATCATCCTCCAATAAAGCCTTGTCTTTAAGAAATTGAAGCGACAGTGCTTTAATGTCCCTACTCCCCTGACAATGGAAACCCAAAGAAGTCCACATGTGAAGGTCAAAAGAAAACAATTTCAAGTGTTGATAGCGATTAATTTTTCTTTTCACAAGAAAATAAATTATTGTTCTATTTTCATACCTCTTTCTGCTTCAAAATGCAGTGCTTGCTCAGGATTCCACACTCTACTGCGCTTGCAAGGATCATCAAAGCTCTCTTTTCTAACAATTTCCCTTCCGAGGTCCCGCACTTGGTCATGCATCTAGAAAGTATTATCATTCTTGATTTTTATCAAGGACATGAGAAAGAGGACTTCCAGGGCATTGTGTGGGCAGTATCCACAAGCATCCCACATGTAAGAAGGGTATGTTTTATCCACATTAACAAAAAAACAAGCTATATCCAAAAATACTTGCTTTTGTTCATCATCTAACTTTTCGTAAGTTATCATCAATTTTTTTTGGACTTCCATGGGGGGAGCTTTTTCAAGCTTCTTCAAAGTGTCTTCCCAAAATGTTTCAGACTTACCGGAAAGTAATGAACCGGTGACTTGAAGAGCTAAAGGAAGCTTTCCCAAAGTATGGACAATTTTTTCAGAAATTGAGATATATTGATCTAGTGGAGAGTCTCTTCTAAAGGCATGCCTACTAAAAAGCTTAAGAGCATGATCAAATTCCATTTCACCTACTTTGTAAGCCGAAATATTTGCAAGGCCTTCATCTGTTGCTTCTCCCAGTTTGGTTAGGACACTTTGGTCCCTAGTAGTTATGATAATCCTACTACCAAAACCAAACCAATCATCTTTTCCTGCTAAACTTTTGAGTTGTTCTTTCTCATCCACGTCGTCAAGAACAATGAGAACTTTTTTATTGCAAAGTACTCTCTCAATCATGTTGGTCCCCTCATCCACATCATAAATTTGGTCGAGGAGGGAACGAGAATTAGGGAACTTGGATAGCAACTGTTTTTGCAAATGTACTAGACCATGGCGTCGTGATGATTCTCCAACGTCCGAAAGGAAATTGCATTCGTGAAAGCTAGAAGACAGTCGGTTGAAGATGACCTTGGCAAGTGTAGTTTTGCCAATCCCGCCCATTCCGTGGATTACGAGGAATTGTACATTATCGGATTCCACATGCAACATTTTAATTATAGCTTCTACACGATCATCAAGTCCAACTAGATCTGCGGTCACATTTTTTTTAAAGCTGATGTTCAACTTAGTCAACACTGTTTGAATTATTGATCGCTTCAGATCTACTTGGCTGCCAAAATGTAACAACCGGGTTAGAATAAATTTTATATTTATGATTTGAAGAAAAAACACAATATAATTTAGACACCACACCGTTGGCCCCTGCCACTGCCTCACCGTCGTTGACATCACTCACCTCTCGGGGTCGTCGCTGTCACGTTCTAGTGCAGAGCCCTTTTGACTTGCCCGTTTAGGCCTTGCCTCAATCTTCATCATGTGGGTCATGGCCTTGCGACCGCCAAGGATGGCATCACTGGCCTTGGGCAACACCAGATTTGGGGTTACCGAAGGTCGGCGACTCTAGATATGGGCTTTGTGATGTCAAAAATGGCGTCCTAAGCACAAATCTGACTCATCACAGTGAGTCAAAGGAAGAAATGGTGGGGGCCATATGGCTCAACGGCGGCTTCTGGTAGCTTGGTGCCGGCCGGCGATGAAGAAGTGGTGGCGAATGACCGTCGACCTGCTGCAGTGGCTGGTCGGTGGCTCAGTGGCTATTGTATTGGAGACTAAGTGTGTGAGGAGAAACAAAACTAGGATGAATAGGGTGCACTACCACCACATTAGAACCATCGAAGCCTATGATAGAGCCGATACCGGTCACTGTGGTCGATAGCAGCAGCGACAGCGGCCACGACCACAAGTTACACTGGATAGGATTGGTGAGATGAATGAACTATATTTTTGCCAATAATACCACAATTAAACTAACTAAGGAGGAAAAGGAAATCTATGGATGACAAGTTGAAAAGCTTAAGACATTTACCTTTCATCTCTCTTCAAGTTCCATCCCTTTATCTTGTCCATATCAACAAGAGCCTTTTTCCATGATTCAACTTCGATGCAAAACATTTTTTGATGCTTTGAAAGGGCCTTGCTGTATAAGTTTGTTTTCAGCTTGACATCATCAGGCTCCACATCCAAGAAAATGGGCAAAATCTCTTTATTCCCATTCGATTTGGAGGCGCACTCAACCATGTATGCAAGCTCTCGAAGGCACCAGTGACTCGACGCATAATTCTTGGAGAATATGGGAATGTAGATCTTGGAGTTTCGGATGGCTTGTAGAAGTTCATCGCCAATTCTTTGACCGACATGGAGGGATTCATTATCCCTAAAGATGAGGATCCCGGTCTCAACCATGCCATGGTAAAGAAAATCGGTAAATCCATGACGGGTGTCTCGTCCATGAAAACTTAGAAAAACCTCGTAAGAAGGTCCAACTGATTCCCGAGAATTTGTCCCTTTTGCTGGCACTTCGCGCTTCTTTGAGGTCCGACTGAGAAGGACGCAGAGGTATATGAGGAGAGCGATGGAGAGCGTGGAGAGGCTGAGGATTCCAATGAGGAAGTAGAGCTTGAGGCTGGGGCAGGGAGTCTCGCAGGTGAGCTCGGGAGGGAGAGAACAGTCGAGAGGTCGGTGTTTGCCGGAAATCGCCATGTTTCCAGCAGAGCGAAGAGCGAGAGAGTTGAAAAGGCCAACAGAGTACGTGAATGCGTGAGAATTCTAGAATGAGAGCTTTGCGGAGAGAGAGAGGAGCGGTGCAGAAGAGTCTCGTTTAGCAATACTATTACGAAAGTGCCACTGTGATGTATGAGTGGAAATAAATTGCAAAAAGTGACAATGATGGGCTCGGAATGCATTGCACACCACCCAAAAGAAAAAAAAAACAATTGTTCCAGAAGTAAGCCCGCTTTTATGTTACACGTGTTAGCATCTAAGCATGCCTCGACCCGGGCCTCAATCGCCCGATGGCCCACTCTAATCCCTCCTGCTCCAGATGGAATCATCCTCAGCCGTTCGATCCGAATACCTGCTTCCAAGTCAAACCTTGTCCCACAACCAACGGGGCCCAGAGCAGGAGAAAGTGCAAGGAAAGGCACAGGAAATGAGGGTGCCACCATCCCCACTCAACAACGAGAGAAAGTAGTCAAAAAGTCTTCCCCCATCTTTTCCTTTAGCTGGAAAAAAACAAAAGCCGACAAATCTCGAAAGAAAAGTGGAAAAGAAAGGCTCCAACGAGTGAAAGCAAAGTCAAAAGTCTTCCACCGCCTTGCACGGTTTGTAACAGATGCTACGGAGAAAATCGATACTAATTCAATAATTATACAGAAATTTGTGTTTAACTTTAGTATGAGATCTGCACGGTTTCCTTAGATATTTTAAGAAAATCTAGATATCCGATAATGTAACCTAAATTCAGTATACATCAAACTCTTCAACTTGTTTATTAATTCTAAATAACTCATATTTATCAAATAGCATATGTGGTAATGTTATTATTTTATAATTTTACTTTATTTTCTTTTTTAAATTGAAAAGAGTGAGGACATGAATGTGTACGCACGAATATGCGATATAATGTAATGTTAACAATAGTCTCTCATCAAAGATTTGAATAGAATCGAAATTGATATGTGAAAGTTGTATGTTGCTTTGAATATATATCGACATCGCCAAAATTGGCCATGTAATGAAGTTTATCAAATTTTCATCTTTGTCCTTATTCATAAAATCCATCTACCCCCTACTTGCTCTACTTATGCTGATCATCAGTTTTGAGATTTACATTAGAAACACAACCACTAAGCATAGTCGAGGAGCAGTTACTACACTTTCCCTATAAATACCACTAGCTATCCAACAAGAAGACTCCTCGTACAAGTCAAACAAAATGTTATCTCTTAGTTATCTTTACTTTTCCTATGTTGTATTTTAAATTTCCTTAGCTGTATAACTCTCGAATTCGCGTTGTCGATTAGATTTCAATGTGTATCTTTATCCTAATACTTCATCGTCAATTGAATTCTAACGTTGTATCTCAGTATCCTCAATTTATGTCCTCGATTGAATTCCGACATAGTTTGAGACTAATCTCGTAACTTTTGGGCTTTGTTTTTTTATTAAAATCCAACTTAGTCCGGATTGTATAGTGTTGTTTAAATCAAAGAAGTTTGATTCCTCTTTGCATGAGATATCATCCGTGTGAAATTGACACAAAATACTAGTCCCTTTTAATAAAACCAAAGAACGACTTTGGTAAAAGACATTTGGTTGTAGTATCAATTCCAGCAAAACAGGTTTCTAGTGTTCAACTTGGAGGAGGGCCACTTGTTTGATGGGTGGTTCATTGAGAAATAAGCACCAAAGGGTGGCAAGCTACAAAGGCAAAGATTTAGATGAGTTGTGTCGTCCGGACATGTGAGCTTTTCGTCCATATTGGAGTTGAGTTGCAGTTGATGTTGATTCAACAATGTGATTTTAGGATTCAAAATCTTTGATAATGGGTCATGGCGGAGACTGTCTAAGTGGGTGGTGCCGAGTTTCGATTGAAGGGTTATGTTGGTGAGAGAAGGATAAACCGAAGGCCTTTGTACATCATCGGAATGCACTACACAAGTAGTTGCAATCATTTATGTAGAACCTAAAATAATATAGAGTAGAATAGATACACAATGTCATGATTCTAGACAAAATTGGATTATATACAACGTACATGTAATCCAATGCATGTGTGAATGATTAGGTAATTTGCAGATGATGTCCATTACAAATATATCTAACAAGTTGTAACATTGTTTTATAAATTAATGTTTTTAATTCGATAATATTGTTAGATATTCATGGTCCGAAAGACATAAAACAGTTATTAGGCATCAATTTGAAAGGAGGTTTTCGGCTCATAATCCTCTCAGATAAATGGATGTTTCTTTACATTGACTTTAGGTTTTTTCTCTTTTTCGACTTTTAAGAGTTTGATTTGATGTCAAACATATCTTGTTTTTAGAATTAGGTGGGGCAAATTCGGAGCTGGCATTTAATTGTGGTTCACAGCAAGAGAAATTTCGGGCTGGCATTTAATTATGGTTCACAGCAAGAGTAGATACAGGTCACTATCCATGAGTGTGAACATGTGAATATGCAATACATGTAATCATAACGCTAGTCTCTCGTCAAAGGTTTTAAAAGAGTTGAAATTGATATGTGGAAGTATTTTTTGCTTGGAATATAATTAGCATTGGCAATCTAAATTTAGGAGAGGGGAATTCGAAGCTGGCATTTTGATCTGGTTCATGGCAATACAAATTAATTGTAAATATCTTTGATTGTTGTAGGTGTGAATGAGAAAATGCGGTCTTCCTCTTCTGCAGTACTGTTAGGTACTTGGATTTGGTGGTTGAATGTTATGAAGAAGAGTCAAGATAAACAATATCACGCAGTTACTAAATTGTTCAGGAATTCTGGTCAAGTATTTCGGAAACGATAGTTAAATGCCAATTGATCCTTGTCCATCAAATGTGCAAGTACTCCTCCTTTCCTTTGAAGAGGGTGGGCTCTTGACAACGGCGACTCTTACAAAGTTCCCAAACTGTTCACCTTTACACGTCCCTTTTTTTAGATGAAATGGGTTTCCACACCTTAATTCTAACTGGAACAAAAATCGGTCAACTTCAAAATAGTGCTAAAATGATTTCATTTTTGGCTTTTTTCCAGGTGCAAGGTGTGCCAGGCTTTAAATGAAATGATGGAGAAATTTGACTGAGTAAAATTCTCGGAAATTCAAGTGTAGAGGAAAAGTGAACTTCGAGGAAATTAAACGGGAAATTGCGTCTTTCGCTCTCCCCGTGGCTACCTCATGCGTGGCCTGACATCTCTCTCTCTCCTCTTTTTCGTCTGTTTCTCTTTTTTCCTTTTTGTCTTCCCTTTTTGTTGACCCAAGCCCTCTCTCTGGGTTTCTCTTTCTTGGCCGTGAGAAAAAAGCTCCATCATTTTCCTTTTCCTTTTTTCTTTTCGAGCTGTCTCTGGCAACGATTAAACGCAAAAAAATCGCTGCCCCACTTGGCCGAGAATCCCCTGCTTTTCTATGCCCGGACATCCTTGTATTCGTTTGGCTGAGAATCCCCTGCTTTTTTATGCCCAGATTTTCTTGTGCTTCCTTTGTCAAGATGGAAACTGCCCGCCCCTTTCCTCTTTTATTCTCCTTTGCTTTTTCTACCAATTTCGACTCGTGCAGCAGAACAAGACCTTCCATCTATGCGTTCAGACTGGAGCGGTTCTCGACGATGGGTGTTGGCCGATTTGAATTTCCCTTGCTGTCCTTGAATGACCGCGTTGCCTTTCCATTCAGTAGGCCGAGTATGATTAGCTTAGGGCCGGGCTCATGCAGGCTTGATTTTGGAACCTCAAGGGAGTTGGACTCATATTTTGCATATTAGACTATCCATCGAGCCAATCCCAAAGACATTTGAATCCATGCTTTGTTCGATGCGAATATTTTATACCCAAAATTTAAATTTCTTTAATATTTAAATGCGAAGAGAATTGCAAAAGCAATACCATGCAAGATCTATAATTTTGTTCGAGGGATCAAAATCTATCAAATCTGATGTCAAATTTTCTCAAATGAATGAGAAGACCTCGAGTGAAAACTTGTGTGTCAAATGGCACAAATCAATTCAATAATACCATTTTGACAAAAAAAAAAAATCAATAATACCATAACCTATCTAACACTCACAATGGATGTAATATGTCCAAGACATAAAATCTTATGTATTCTCACCACTAAGTTGACAAAGGTAAGTTGATTTGTAAAGAAAAGTCTAGAGAAATTGCTATGAACATTAAGAGTTACTAACGATAGATATGGCCTACTGAAGATATGTGGGAAATTGGTAATGAGCTTCGGGCTCTTTTATGGCTCCATGAAATCTACTGGCATGCAAAACAAGCACCTTCAAATTAGAAAACAGGCCCATCCATGAAGGAGAGGTGTCAATGATCAAATTATCACTCTTCAAGGTGAAACTCCGAAAGTGTCCATCTTGCTTACCATCCACTCTTCTACGAGAAATAATTATCTTCTTCTAAATTTTACTTAGAGACAACTTTGTATAGCAACAACATTTTGTATTTGAAATGAGTTGCGCTGACTTTCATTTAAAAGTTTGATTTTTTTTTTTTTTTTTTTTCAAATTTAAACAAATGATGAGTTGCTTGACTATCTGAATCACTTCGCTTTTTGGATTTTCAAATTTAAGCAATTGAGTATCAAAAGCTCAACAGATATAATCTCAAAACAGAACATACAAGCAGGAGAAACTTTATTCTTTACGTTTGCACAGATTAGCAGCAGCAGGCATAACATTCGAGCAAAGTTGCCAATGGAAGTCTCTTATTGTGGGAGGGAGCCAACACCCCGTACTAAATTTCCAAACTATACCATCAATAGTATGAGAGCTTGAGGGTCTAGGCTTAGATGTTTCTTTCTTTTCTACATGGTAAAGCCGTAGAGACTTTACTGGAGAACCACCACTCCCGTTCCAGGGCCAAATCATTGGTCATCGGAGCTTCTCCACCTTATGTGATTTCTCAACACCGATCACTGCTCCTACCGTATGCTGTCTTTAATGGGGGTCAAGCTCCGAATCCTAGTATCTACGGCAATTAGAGACTCCAATCTTAATTACTTTTTCACTTGAGTCAGATTAGAGGATGCAGCATCAAGTCTCAACTCTCCTTCACCAACTTATCCTCCCGAACTTTGACCGACTTCCCATCAGCAATTTATCACAATCCACCTTCCTTAATTAGACCTCTCCCTCCAAAACTCTACTCCATCCCCAAGACATCCTGCCACCTTTTCTTACTTCCATGAAGCTACAAAGGGGAAAGTAGAGCGCTTGAAATATTTGCACCTAGAATTTTGAGGGGTTGCTTTGGATTCTCCAAGCAAGCTTAGCAAGGAGGGTTATGTTAAATTGTGATAAACTTCTAAAACCCAAGCCTCATTCTAACGTTGCTTCAGTTAAGCTTTCCCTATTCTTCCAATGCACATTCCCTTCATTATTCTGCTGACCCCACCAATAATTGCCTATAGCTGCATAAACGTCCTCATGCCACATCTTTGGAAACCTGAAATATGACAACGAAATAAGTTGGTACTGCATAAGCCACTGGTTTTACCATAATCCCCTACCAGCTTGTGACAATAATTTAGTTTTCCAGCTTGGCATTCTTTTCAAAGACTATCCTTAACAAAGTCAAGTGCTTCATTTTTAGAGCTACCCCATAGAATAGGTAGACCCAAATGGTTATCAGGGTGCTGAGTAGCATTGATTCCTTGGACTGTGCTTACCCTTGTTCTCAACTCTACACCAGTGTTAGGACTGAAGCATATACGGGATTTTTGCAACATAATCCTCTGGCTTGAGCAGTACAATACAGTCAAGAATCTTTTTTCGAACGTCTGCAGTTCAAACAAGGTTAGCAACAAGAAAGAATAGGGAGTCATATCTAAAGAGAAGCGGGGCTCAGGGCTCTCCTTTTTCAGCTTAATTCCTAGAAGGCATCCCTCCTACAGAGCATTGGTATGGGATAAAACATCAGCCACAATTGTGAATAAAGAGGGGGAGCATATGTGCTTGATCGTCCGCGACTCATCGGCCACAACCCTGTTGACCTCGAATGGATCACTACCGGAGCTCCCAAGGGTGATCTTCCTTGTCGACCGCATTGTGTCCTTGCCTCTCCTATTGGTGTGCATTTGTGGTTGTTGCAAAAAGGCAAGCGATCGAACAATAATATAGATAGAAGAAGAAAATATATCAAACACTGGATTTACGTAGTTCGATCATAAAGACCTACGTCCACGGGGAGAGCAGCGACAAATTTCACTATAAATCAAGCGATACAAGGAGATTACACACTTGAGTCACTCAAACACTCTCTCTCTTGGTGTTTCCCAAGCCGCAATTACACCTAATAACGCACGCAGTGTTTAGCCTCGAAATTCCTCAAGAAATAATCTCTCAATCTCATGAAGGAATTACACGCAAATCTTACCACAAGATTTAATTGGTTTGAACACTAAATCTTCTTGGATGTAATTCACGGACAAGAACAACAAAGAAAATCCCTCCCAAGCACTCGACGACGCTTCAAGACCCATTCTTCATGATCAACCTTCTTCCATCCATGGCCACAAGTCTATATATATTTATATAAGTAAGACCCTTATTCTTTTGTCAACTTCTCATAGAATTATGTTTCCTAACTTAAATGATTTTATCCAAAACATATATTTGTATGTTTTAAACAAAATCCAAATCCAAGTGAAAGTTGGACATTTCTATTTCAGTGGCCAAACTTTCCAACGTAGATTCGAATTTTGGGAAATTGATCTTCGAATTTCTTTGCTCAATTTCGAACGTTTGCAACATATCCAATTTGGAATATTTAGAATTTCTCTCCACCTTGGCTCGGCATTTGAGCCAAGTTGCAATCGCTTCGCAAAAATTCAAACTCTGCTGCTTCTCTTCCTATAGCCCCCGATGGGCTCAACTGTCACAACTATTATCCAAGTCCAAGCCTCACTTGAACTTCGCCATAACTGAGAATCTCATCAGAATAACAACTCCACATGCACCTTTAACTGCTCCATAAGGATTTTCCGACACAACCTCCTTAACCGCAGATAAAGCAAAACCATTATTGCATCCATATCTATTAGGAGATCGAATACGTACCTTGTTAATATTAGTAGTTACATCAACCATTAGTTCTATAGGCTCTACCTTGCTACGAGCACCATCTTTGTCGATTACTTTGCTAATACTCGTACTCGCTACCTCGGGAGTTTCTAGTCACAACTCCACCTCAAGATGAATACCATTTAGATCCGTATTAACACTGCCACAAATACTCCTAGCCAAAAGTATCGGAGACTTATCAAGGGTAACTTCTCTGCTATTAACAGATGAATTTATATATGGGCACCACAACCGATCGCCCCGCTCACCTTGTGCATAGCCATGGAATATGCACATTGCCCTCCAATCAAAAATAACATGGGCAACCAAATATTCTAATAATAGAATAATCAGCAATGTTACCTGACCACACTTCTTCAGGAGTCCGCCATTCAATAGCAGTTGATGTGTATCTATTCACCAGATAGCTTATCATACTAAGTACATCAGCTAGGATTCTTCTAGCAATACCAGCACTAGAGATCATTTTACGAGCCGTCTCTAGTAATGTTCTGCTCATCAATTCTGCAAATTGTTGTGATTTACTGGCACTAGTGCGGTGTTTCACTATGCCCTCTTTCATACATAATTTATTTGCTAGCTCTGAACATAACTCTATGCTATTGTCAATCCGCACATGCTTGATCGACTTACCAGTCTTCGTCTCGATCAAAGCTCTCAACCGCGTGATCCTGACACTGGCATCAAACTTGTGCATTGGCATGAACACCCAAGTCTTCCTCGGGCAGTCAATAGACTCTCGAACAGATGCATCCGACGTCTCCGCGGCAAAATTTGTCACTGTCTCACCTTGAAGTTTATATAGGCCTCCATGCTTGATTCCTTTCATTATCACCAGGGCACCTCAAACAACCTTTAAAACTCCACCTTCTGAAGAATACCTGCAACCAGCTAAATCTAGGGCACGCTCAAGGAAATTAAGTTCTTTTTCAATTCTGGAATGTGTCTTACTCCAGTCAATGTCCTCACAATACCATCATGCATTCTGATTTTAACATCACCAACACCCACAACATCGCACTCATGCATTCTGATTTTAACATCACCAACACCCACAATATCGCACTTAGCGTTGTTCCCTAACTGGACTTTACCACTACTCGTGCACTAGTAAGTGATAAACCGTTTATATTTAGTGTGACATGAAAAGAACAACCAAAATCCATAATCCATCCATCAAACGATGAATCATTAGTGAAAGACAAGACATAATTGGCATTATCCGCTACAACTGCAGAATCAATTATAATTCATTTACCCTTCTCATCTTTAGCTTAAGGCAATTCATTCTAAGATGCCCTATTTTGCCACAGCTCCAATAGATAGCATCACCAGTCTTAGATTGGTTACGCTTGTTCATATAAGTACTACTATTACCTACACGTGTTCTAGATCTTCCTCTATTGCAGTAGATACATGTTCGCTAAATTCTCTTCTACGGATGTCCTCGCTCAGAATCAAATCACAAACCCCATCAAACGTCAAACTTGTTGACCCAGAAAAATTACTAACAGCTAGTAACAATAGTATTCCAATTATCAGGCAATGAGGATAACAGAATCAAAGCACGTACCTCATCTTCAAAATTAATCTCAACTGAACTCAATTGACTAACAATCACATTGAATTCATTGATATGATCTACAACTAACACACATTCGCTCATCTTCAAATTAAATAGACGTTGCATCAAATAGACCTTGTTGATCGCAGATGGCTTCTCGTACATATCTGATAGGGCTTGCATCAAATTAGTAGTGGTATTCTCATTCAAGATGCTAAAGGCAACGTTACGAGCCAACCTTAGCCGAATAACATCCATAGCTCGTCTATCTAGTAAATCACAATCAGCTTGCTTCATCGACTCTGGTTTCTCCCCAAATAAAGACAAGTGCAATTTCATCTGGTAAAGATAATCTTCAATCTGCATCTTCCAAAAATTAAAATCCTTCCTATCAAATCTGTTGATTCTCACTTTTACTCCTTCTGTCGCCATCGATTCGCTTCAACTTAGCCAAACCTGACTCTGATACCACTTATTGCAAAAAGGCGAGCGATCGAACAATAATATAGATAGAAAAATAAAATATATCGAACACTGGATTTACGTGGTTCAGTCGTAAAGATCTAAGTCCACGAGGGAGAACAGCGATGAATTTCACTGTAGATCAAGCGATAAAGAAATTACACACTCAAGTCACTCAAACATTCTCTCGGTGTTTCCCAAGCCCCAATTACACCTAATAACACACGCGGTGTTTAGCCCCGGAATTCCTCAAGAAATAATCTCTCAATCTCATGAAGGAATTACACACAAATCTTACCACAAGATTTAATTGACTTGAATACTAAATCTTCTTGGATGTAATTCACGGACAAGAACGACAAAAAAAATCTCTCCCAAGCACTCGACAACGAGACGACGCTTCAAGACCAATTCTTCTTGATCAACATTCTTCCATCCATAGCCACAAGTCTATATATATTTATATAAGTGAGACCCTTTATTTTTTTGCCAACTTCTCATAGGATTCTGTTTTATAACTTAAATGATTTTATCCAAAACATATCTTTGTATGATTTTAAAAAAAATCCAAATCCAAGTAAAAATTGGACTTTCCTATTTCAGTGGCCAAACTCTCCAACGCAGATTCAAATTTTGGGAAGTTGATCTTCAGATCTTCTTTTCGAACGTCCGCAACATATCTAATTCGGAATATTCGGAATTTCACATTGGACTCGAACTCGAGACATATTTTAATAGTGGTGGTGACAGTGGATCCTCAGATTGCAATCGTAAAACCCTGATTGCAATCGTACTTTAATGTGGATCAATGTCAATCAAGTATTGCAAGAAGCCTATCAAGTCCACCAAGTCCAACGATAGCACCATCGAGGGCGACCTCAAGGCTTGGGTCGCCTAAGTTCATCGAAGTCGACCAGGCTACTCTCTTTGAACTCATCCTGATTGGTCGATTCTTTAGTTCCTCAAACGGCCCTCTGGTTTGACTTTAGGGCGTTGACTTGAGTGTACTTCGCTAATTATCCATTAAGCTCTGGGCGTTGGTTCTCGTCGGTTTGGCTCGCTACGGACAATGTTAAGGACAATGTTAGTTTGGCTCGCTGAGCGTTGACTTGAGTGTACCTCCCTCTCTGTTTTAATACACGGATACTAGTGGGAATTAAACAAAATTTTTGGCACTGTGTTAATGCACTGTCTCTCTCTAACTTACTCTGCCGCCCTTTCAAAGAACAGCCCGCGAGCCGCCCTGCCCCGCGTAGGGAACGGGACAGGGATGGCACTACGTTTCTTAGAAAGGACACATTGGCTTCGTACAGCTGGAGGAAATCTTGAACAGTATTGATTCCTCTCAAAGTCAAGCAATTCTGTAGGGCGCCATCTTCGGCTACTTCCTCTAAACACCACACTTCTTCGCTTAGTCAAGAGTACACATTCTATGCTATATCAGCTCACGTCCATGAATTAAGTAACAAGGACAAGACTCTAGTCTTCCAATTTTCTGTAAAACATGAACAAAAACATAACTCAGGTGGGCACATGAGGCTACTCAGTGGGGAAGTTGATCAGAAAGAATTTTTGGCAAAACCCCATATAGGTTTTGCACTCCCGTAGATTACATGATCTTTTTGTCTTCCATTTGTTGGATTTCTTGCTGTCCAGATTATTGAATATCCATTGCTTCGCATTTATTTATTGGGTTGTTATGTTGTTCAATGCAGCATCATGTGTGGACCAAATGACTGTAGCTACAGTTTCAAGAAAGTCCATGCTATTCTGCCTTATAATGGATTAATCACCTGATAAAATAGGACGTTTCTTGTGAGACAAATCAACTTACTCATGTTTACATCTTTGTACTCTGTCCTGATCCTACCTATATTATCTTGATTGAAAACGCTGAGAAACAATCTGGTAGCTTGTACTCTGACTGGGATCTTCTCCTGCCAAAGCCGAAGAAGGTAATCTATTTACTGAATGTTCTGATCAGTTTTCTCTGAGCTATAAGTCTAGATAATGACCTATCTCAGCCTGAAGAATGGAAAGACAGCACATTCCAGATCCTGAAGATAAGAAGCCATAGGCATTCATCCCTTACCACTGCTAGCCTTTCAAATGCAATATTCCCTGTAATTCTTTTAAAATGACATTGTTCATGTGACTGCCGGGCGTGATGACATCCCAAAAAAGATACCAGATCCCGATGCCAAGAAGGTAACCCTGCTGAACATGAGTCTGATTTGAAGTTGATTTTCTACCATCTTTCATGAGGTTGATCTACACTAGGTACTTACTAGTCAAGGTTATGATTTTAGCCTGAAGACTGGGACAATGAGGTGGATGGCGAGTGAACTGCCCCGACCGTTGCCAATCCTGAATACGGGGGTCCATGGAAGCCAAAGGTATGTGACGTTCTTTTGAGTCCGAGTTTCGGACCGCATTAAGGGATTCTCTTGATCATGCATGTTCTGCAGAAAATTAAGAATCCCAACTACAAGGGAAAGTGGAAGGCACCAATAATCAGCAAACCAGATTCTTAATCACTAGTTCTTTTCTTAAACTTAGATGTACATCAATGTTATTCTTCTCTTGTTTGCTGTTATTATAAAATTCTTTGAAGTCTATCCTTTAAACTTTTATAGACTTCAAAGATGAACCAGAGCTCTATGGCTTCCCCATCTTAAGTATGTTCGAATGAACTATGGAAGGTAATTTGTCTGTAACTGATCCTGTTATATTTGATAACAGTGTACCAGGAGCTCGAAATTCGGTTTACCCTTGTCAAGTCAAATCTGGAACCTTATTCAATAATGTCTTGGTCTGTGATGATCCTAAGTATAATAGGAAGCTTGCTGAAGAAACATGGGGCATGAACAAGGATGTAAGTGGTTTTGCTCCTTTTAGGTTTTACTTCTGAATTTAGTAAAGGTATAGACTATTTATGGGCTTTTCTTTGCTGGCTGAGAAGGCAGCGTTTGACGACACTGAGAAGAAAAGAGAGGAAGAGGTAACTAAGAGCTGTTATAACTGACATTTTTTTGGAAATGGAAAGAATCATAGAAGTTTTAAGATTAATTTGCTTCATTATTATTGCTATCCGAATTGTCTGACATATTTTTTTGACAAACAAGGACGTGAATATATCATAAAATTGGTGAGTTGACAGGAAATTAGTAATCATATCTCTGAAAGTTATGCTTGTGATGCTCGGTATTACATGGTTGCATATTTTCTCCTGGATAGCTTAGGGTCCTTGACAATACCTGTAATGTACCTATTGGCAGGCACGATTGAGAGAGAGAGGGGGAGATGTTGTAGTCACATTGGTTTGTTCCTCTTTTTCTGACTTCGATTTATATCCTTTCCAGTAAGCCAATGAGCCAGTAGATTCAGATGTAAGCCGTTCATACCTACTCTTTAAACATTCCTATTGTTATTTATTTGGATGGTTTTAACCGTGCAAATCTATGATAGGGGAAAAATGAAGTGCACATCGCTTTTTCAGACTAAGAATGAAGATGTTGATGCCGATGCTCATGATGCTGGAGATCACTTTGATTTTGAAACTAAAATGGATAAGAGTGCCAACTCTACTGTTGCTAAGGATGACGTAAAGGTATGATTCTTCACTTGACATGATCATGAACTTTATTTTACTATACTTTCTTCATTTTCTTTCCTTTTTTTGTTATTTTATTTTTATTTTATTTATTTATTTATTACATTCACTTATCATCGTCATCTTATGCTGTTTGAAGGAATAGTTGTAAAGAGGCAGAGCAACAAGCTGACAAGTTGGGTTTTACGTAAACTTGGTGCCTAAAATTTTTTCCTTTTTCTATCTTTACAATGTAGATGGATGACTTTTCTTCAGAGGGAGAGAAATGTAGGAGACTGATCCCAAGGTTGACTGATTGCATCTATATCCATGTTGACTTTCGAGTTTTTAGAATGAAGGCAAATGTCCATTTTTTTAGAACAATTTGCACATGTGAAATAGTCCAGATCTGCAGCATATGATTTAGATAATGCCATCAATTCCTGTTGGTTTTCTCCCTTTGATTTGGTCGGTCTTTGTCAACTGCTGATGGAAACTGACAAATATGCTCATTCCCATTATATTGTTGTGGCATCAGTTTTACTTAATATTTGCAATCTGTGCATCGCGAGTGAGCGCAGGCTTGGCATTCTTCTGGAGTTGCCTACTATGCATATATTCAAGGTTCCTCTCTTTTACCAAGAGATTTAGCTTGATTTATTAGATTATACTCGGGATTTATTCCTTTGTGATAATATGCAGAATAGACGACACGAAAGTGAACTGAATGGAATTATATGCAATGAACTATCCGTGGGGTAGTTATTCTCTTTGGCGGTTTCCCTCTTCCCATCATCCAAAATGATGCTGCTTCCCGTGTATTTGTTTAGACAATAGCGACAAGCTAAATAGATACATAGGACAAAAAGTTTTCCCCAACAGCTCATTTCTGTTTGCATGAAAGGCGCCCTGTTGGTGAAATTGATATGAAGAACATCAACTCGTGAGAATGACAGATATGCTACTGAGGTCCAACCTATTGATGAAGAAGAAGCTTGGGTCTCCCAATCACGGAGGGTCACAAGTAATACGCTGCTCACTGCTTAGGCCAAGCACCATATCCATTTTGATGATCAAGTTTATCGTGACCTACATTTTCCGTTTGGAGAGGAAAATACATAGGTTTAAGGGTATTGCATAGAAAAATGATTCGCAAAATGATCTACGACTCACGTTTTAGACGCGGGTTTTCCCAAGCCCATATCTTGCACAACGTTGGATATTCAAATTAACGCAATAAGAATTTCTAATTAAGAGTTACGACTAACCTATTAGATTCAGTTAGAAACCAAGTGAAATATAAGAGTATATATCACTTTTTACGCAACCAGATAATATAAGCCCCTAATATGGTACACTTAAAAAATAAATGTTTGTCAAGCAATCTAGATTGATTTTAAACCTATTCACTAGCATGTAAAGTGATTATACGTGTGTGTAATAATTAAAATAACAAATTTGCAAGGAAAAGCAAGAATCTAACGCTAAGAAATAAGAAAAATACCATCCCTAACTAGACTAAATGGAAACAACAACCAACGTTTTAAGAGTACCCAATCAAGTGATCATGGAAATGGAAATGCGCAAATTGCAGCCTAACATTTGTGTTTGAGGAGATTCAAATCTTATGATAAAGCCCCAAAAGTTTATTCAATTTTGAGCACAATTTTTTTATCAAAGATTTTCACACATTTTAAGGAAAACTATTCAAAAAATTAATTTATTTTAGCTTTTCCCTAGTTTTTAGAAAAAAAAATTCGAAGTTTTTAATTAAAAAATATTTTTGAATTTTTTTAAAAAATTATCCGAAAATAGGGATCCGGACCGCGGGTCACACAAATCTGGGCCGAGAACATGAAATGGGCTTTACAAATTAGGACGCTTTAATTAATTATAAAAAAAAAAAAAAAAGCGAATTGGGCACATCTCATAGAATTAAGCCCAATTCCTCCAGCGTTTCGCTATGCCCAACTCTAACAAAACAAGCTTGACCCAAATCTGAATAAACAAGCCCAAGCTTTCCAAAACTAAACCAAGCCCACAGAAAAAACCTAAGTTAATCCTAAAGCCCAATCCCAAATTCAGTCCAAACCAAAATCAAGACCCCCAAGCCTTGAGTCCATCCTTTGGACTCATTCCATCCCCCGAACCGTAGCTCCTCCCCCACGCCGGCGGCAGTCCCACCGAGACGGAGACGGGCGCGATGAGCAACCACCATGGCGGCCGCGGACCAAGCAGAAGAGCACGGCCACCTTGAGTCAACCCCTCCGTCTAGGCCGTCATTCCTAGGCCGGAACCTGACATCCCCGGCCGTGGCGAGAATATGGCGAAACGACCGACGCTCGGAACGGCAAACTCAACAACACCCGCCTCAACAGAACGAATCAACTCAAGGACGCTCGGTTTTGGCTAAAAACGGGAGGATGAAAACTAGATCTCACTGAAGAAGTATTTCGGCGAATGGGTGAAGGGCGCTCACGAATCGTGAGGTCTCCGACTCGACCAGGGACCCGAACCAAAACCGGGACTCTCGCCAGACAGACAACGAAACACAAACAACAACCAAAGGAGGGATGGAATGGGCCGGAGTTCGCGTGAGCCAGACGGTCGCGAGCTCCGGCCCGGCGTGCCCCAAAACAGGGCAGAAAAAAGAGGGAAAAAAGAAAAATTTACCCGTTCGACTTGAAGACATCGACAGGGCGTGGTCGTCGGACGGAGTTCGTGCGTGGCCGCGCCCAGCTCACTCTGGCTCCCCGTTCCATCTCGGCTCTCGCTCTACGCGCCTCTCTCCCTCTCAGTCTCCTTCCTCTGTAAAAATGCCCCCCCTCTCTCTACCTCTCTTTCCTTTCAATTGCCACCGACGCGCATGGCCTCCTGTGACGCCAGCTGCCGTTGCCGGTCTGCACCCAACCACCCACTCCGGTGAGATGATTTGCCCTCTGCTCTCTTGTCCTTCTGCTCGCACGAGCCTTCTATCTTTTCCTTTTTCTGCTAAACGCGTGAGATCGCGAGGAAGAGGGAGGGCTACGGGAAAGAGGAAGAAGAGGAGGGAAAAAAAGAAAGAAGGCGGGTCTCACTTAAAATTTTTAAAAAAATATATATATTCTTAAATAATTATAAAAGTTATAATAGTAAAATTTTTAAATTTTTTAACTTTAATATTAGTAATGCAAATGCTCCTAATGTTTGTATGCAATGCAATTTAAGGAAAATTATTTTTTCTAAGGGTTAAAAATTAATTCATAATTTTTTATGTAATTAATGAATGATTAAATAGATTCGCCAAAATTTAGATGTCAACAAAGTTTTATTAACAAAAAATCAATCCATTCACAAGTCATAACTCACGAAGAATATGCATGTACAGAGAGCCTTGGTAGGAAACAATGAGGACACTAGACAATGTAGGAGTATATAGGACTTGGACCCAACAAAAGAAGATTTCAAGCACAAACTTTACAAATTCGAGTTTTAGTTACTCTTGCTAGATGTGGGTCTCTTCACTACCAACATAGGGCACTCAACATTTTGAGCACAGTGATAGCTCACGTCTTGCCACATTTCACCATTCACTAGTATGTATCCATACAAATACTACAATTTACCCGCCGAAACAAAAAAGAAATTTACAATTAAGACGAAAGCTTATTACTTCCCCTCATTCTACTAATAGGAGTAAATCATTAAATAGTCAATCAAACACTCAGAGACTTTTCGATTGCCCGTGTATAGGTGAGGACAACCTTCAACTAGGGTGAGCAACTGGACCAATTTTCGTTTGCTCTTTTCATTTTATATAAAGATTTGTTAGATGTGATAGATATGCGTTTCAAACCCAAAAATTTAGGTAATCCATTAGTTTCTTAACCACCATACCACAAATTGTTTACAGGATATTTTCATCCAAAATAATAATGACAACATTTAAAGTTAGGCCCGGTTCTCGAATGCTACTTACAATAATAATCTAGAACCTACCTATAGTAAAATCATTCACCCACACTTGCAATGCAAGCATTTCTCAATCTAGGGCTACATAATACATGTCTTTCCTCCGAGGCAATGGTCTAGCGTTAGAGTCAATATCAGGAGTTTTTGAGTAATTTAACAAAATGAGTATTTGAAGTACCTCTTGATAAGGCTGTAACCACGGCTTCCCATCACCAGAACATTAGGTACCAACTTCTGCGCCCCGCGTTCTGCGCCCCGTGGTAGATCACATCTCTTGCGTCCCCATTCTCCCTCTCGTCTCCACCTCGACCTGTCCCCAATAACAGCAACCATACCCAGGTCAACCATCACAGTAATCCCTTAGATATTTTGCTTATTGAAATTTAGAAATTTATGCCTTAATAAGAGCTCATCTCACCAAAATCATGGCAGATCTTCTAAGCCTTAGCCATAAGACAGTCGGCCATTTCATTGTTGTACCTCTCCATGATGGCCACTATGAAGAAAACAGGTACCGGAACAAAGAACGAAATGAAAAATAAAAATTTCAAAACCGTTCTCCATAAATATAATCGCAAGAGATGGTCTCCATAGCAGAAGAAGAAGACCATCTTGACATTTAGTTTTTTTTACCTGTAGGCAGATCAAAGGGGCTTTGCATAGAGGAGGACAAGGGCAAATGTACACCACGAGTGCCAAAACGTGGTATGGGTGAGTACTTTAGTGCCAAAACTTCCAAAAAAAAAAACATTTAAGTGACATTTTTAAAAAAAAAGAAAAATTGGATACTTAAGTGTCAATTTTGACGAAGGTAGTCGGAAATCCGACATTACATTATTTCAATAATAAAACTGATCCACATGACTCATTAGAATGCTTACTCAGCAATACGTTGTTTTGCCCATAAATTTGATTTTTAATATAAATATTAATTAAATTTAAAATATATAATTAAAAAAAAAAAAAGGATTTTGGAGCAAATCAACAAGGGCCTCTATGGGGAGGAGGCCCTCATTGCTGCCGCCGCCCCACCATTGTTGACGATGGGGCGAGGGTCAGCCGGGGTTGCTAGCCCCGGAGCTCTATGTTTTCCCCTACTTGAAGTATGTTGGGATTGAGCTATGGTAGGTAATTTGCCTGTGCCTGTGATCTTGTTATTTTTTCTGCCAGTGTTCCAGGAGCTCAAACTTTGAATTACTTTATGCTTGATTTGTCAGATCAAATCTGGAACCTTGTTCGATAATTTCTCGATATGTGATAATCCTGAGTATGCCAGGAATGTTGCTGAAGAAAAATGGAGCAAGAACAAGGATGTATGTGGTTTTGCTCTTTATAATTTTTACTTCCGGAAATAGTATGAGTATAGACTAATTATGGTGTTTCTTTTTCCTTCGCAGGCTGAGAAGGCAGCATCTGACGAGGCTGAAAAGAAAAGAGAGGAAAAAGTAACATAGTGCTGTTATAACTCAATACTTTTTGGGAAATAGGAAGAATCATAGAAGTTATACAATTATATTGCTTCATGATTTAGTGCTACCTGAACCGTCTGACGCACTCTTTTCACAAATAAGCAAGTGAATATATACTTGGAAAAATGAGTGAGTTGACAGGAGATCACTATATATATATATATATATATGTGATGCTGAGTATTATCTATTTGCATATTTTTTCCTGCATAGCTTAGGGTTCTTGACCAGACTCAATGTACTTGTGTATATGTGTGCGCGGGCGGCCGCAGAAGAGAGAGAGGTTATATTCACATGGTTTGTTCCCCTTTATCTGACCTCCGTTTATCCCTTTTCAGGAAGCTAAGGATGAGCCAGTAGATTCTGATGTAAGCCTTTTTTATACCTGCTCTTTAAAAGATTCCGAATGTTATTTATTGGAAGGTTCTAACCGTACACATCTTTTTTCCAGATTGAGGATGAAGATGATGCTGATGCTGATGATGCTGAAGACGATTCTGATTCCGAAATTAAAGCAGAGGCAGATGAGAGTGCTGAGTCTGCTGACTCCAAGGACGAAGTAAAGGTATAATTCTTCACTTGACACGGTCATGATCCTAAAATTGCTGCACTTTCTTCTGCTTTGTTGCATTCATTGATCTTCGTCATTTTATGCTGTTCACAGGATGAGTTGTAGAGAGAGGCAGAGAAATAAAGCTGACCAGTTGGGTTCGACATAAGCTTGGTGCCTTCCAAATTTTCTTTTTCTGTCTTTACAATATAGATGTAGGACATTTCTTTAGAGAGGGAGAGAATTGTAGGAAGGCTGATCCCAAGACTTTTCAGTGACTGATTGCATCTATATCCATTTTGACTGATTTGAGTTCTCAGAACGAAGGCAAACGTCCATTTTCAGATCAATCGCACTTGTTGAAGAGTCTGGATCTTCTGCTTATGGTCTTAAGATAACGCCATCAATCTCTATCGGTCTTCTCTCTTTGATTTGGTCAGTCTCTGTCGACAGCTGACGGAAACTTTCGATAAGCCCATTCGCATTTTTATTTTATTTTACTATACGCTGCTTAGTGATGAGGTCAAGCACCGTGTCCTTTTTGACAATCGAATTCTATTATTAAGATCCAATCCATTTACAAGGCAGAAAACAAAGAATATGCACACTCTAGGAATATGTACACAATAAAACTCGATAATTCTGTCGAAGACAACCTAGGACTAGGACACAACACAGGAAGTATAGATCGAGTTTCAGTCGTTCCTGTTGGTTTTGGGCCTCTTCACTACCAGCACGGGACACTTGACGTTCTGGGCGCAGTGATAGCTCACGCTCCCCAGAAAGGCCCTGAGACATTTCACCAAATCACAATTAAGTATTGACACAGATCCCACAATCAACCCACAAAAAACGAAGGAAGGTTTACAATTAAGAGTAAACCCCTCATTCTACTAATTCGAATAAATCATTGAATATTGAATCAGTCTGAGAGACTTCAAGATCGCCCACATGTAGCTAAGGACAACCTTCAACCGGGATAAGTGAGAAAAAAAACATAAATCAGCTAGAGATGTATTTTGAACTCAAAAGTTCAGGAAATCCATCTATACCTTAATCAATATTCCACAAATAGTTCACATGACACGTTTTTTCGAACAAAAGTTATGGTACTTCAAATTTGGCTTTGTTATGGAAAATTGACTTGGTAGGTTCTAAATTCTTAATGTACGACCTATCCCGTGTTCATCATAAAACCGATTACCCATACTTTCAATGTTAACATTATCTTAAGGCTACATAATACATGTCTTCCCTCTGAGGTGATTGATTATTAGAGCCGATGTACGGAGTTTTGAGTAATTAAACAAAATGAGTACTTTTTTTTTTTTAACAGAACAAAATGAGTACTTGAAGTACCTTTTTATAAGACCGTAACCATGGCTCCCCATCACCAGAACATCAGGCACCAACTTCTGCGCCACGCTGCAGATGACATCTCTTGCATCCCCATTTTCCACTCTCGTCTCCACCGCGACCTATCCTCCAACAATAGCAACCACACCCGGGTCACTCAATCCCATTGATCCTTAGGCATTTTCACTTATCGAAACTTGGAAATTTATGCCTCAACAAGAACTCACCTCACCAAAATCATGGCAGATCTTCTTAGCCCTGGCCATAACACGGTCGGCCATCTCATTGTTGTACCTCGCCATGGTGGCCACTATGTCCGAGGAAAACAAGTACCCTGAACAAAGAACAAAATGGAAAAAGAAAACGTTAAAACCACTCTATAATCGCAGGAGATGGTCACCAGGGCAGAAGAAGAAGAACATGTAGACGTTTAGTTTTTTACCTGTGCCGTCGAGGGCTGTGTAGGCAGAACGAAGGGGCTTTGCGTAGAGGAGGACGAGGGTGTCCTTGGAGTTCTCGGAGACGACGTTCTTGAGACATCACGACAAGGCGTACATGCTCTCCTCGCTCTCGTCCACCGCCACCAGTATCTTCCTCTCTCTCGCTACCGTCTCAGCCATCCCCCTCTTTCAGCAAGGACGAGACAGAGACAGGCCAAAAAAACCAGATGTTCTGTCCTTTCTTGATACGATTTATGGACAAACTGAAGAGTTCGATGGCTTGTTGGATTCAAGGTAAGACGTGGTGAAGAGGGTAATTTATAGGAGGGAGAGAGAGAGAGAGAGAGAGAGAGAGAGATGTTTTGTTGTGTGCTGGTGAGAATCAGAATCTATTAGCCTTGTGTTCTTTAGAGTGAGTTTGATGGTTTTCATTTCTGAAGACTGTGGGCTCTTCTGTTTTAAAATTTGAAGACTGAACAAGAAAAGAATAATCATTCAGAAGCTGACTTGGTTTTCTTTTTCCTTAGTTTTTCTTCTTTCTTGCTTGGAAATTTTGTTGGATAAGCTCCCGCCGACGTGCCTTGAGGACGTTGACCTTTTGTGCCGGTCAACGTGGTGACATCATAATTTAGATTTATTGGACCAGTCTGGATTGCCTTTTCTCTTTACCTCTCGGAAACCATTGACATGAGACTGAGTAACGATTTGCTCCGGTTAATTTTAAATTTGAAGGTCTAGTAGACTTAACGTGGAAAATTATATTATAAAGTTTTAAATCTTTTAATTTTGTCAATTGAGTGCTAAAGCTTCTCACTTTTTATTAATTAAGTCAATTTGGTCAATTTTGATTGGAAATTGTTAATATGAAACTTTTGCCTAAGCCAATCTCAATGATTAGCGCATCTCAAAAAGGTTTTACTGAAACCAAGCTGTAAGCAAGGAAAAGTTTTATTTGGAACATCATCAAAAGTAACAAGTTGGGCTATGGTTTGTGGTGCAAATCATGCTTCAAGTAGAAGCCATGTTTCTCAGTCAAATTTGGAAATATTATTTGAATTTAAAAAATATTACTATATTAAATATTCATTTACGTGTCAACATTTACATGTTCCAAAAGTTTTAGGAAATGCTTGGGCCATGGGATTTTGATTAAATAAAAAACAAAAAGTAAAAGTCAAATTGAGATACTACCTTTAACTAATTAGTGCATCTTCTCTTTTCCCCTGTGTTGATTTATTCACTAGTTCCGAATATTAATAAGGGCTGACCGGTTTTGGTTAATTTCATGCCATGTATTATCCAAAACATGAACAGATGAGTGGCTAATAAATGTCGACCCCCCATTTGTATGTTTCGTGAAAGCAATGCGTTATGATCTTCATAGCCAATTCCATTCCTCATTATTTATAATTGTAATATTTTACCACTTGAGGAAGACAGACCTAGAATGGTTCCTTGTGGATTCAACAAAAGGCATGATGAAAAGCAAAAGGGGGCTTAGAGATAGCCTTGAATTAAGAATGAATTGCTTGATAGCTCTCCTCTTAAGATGGATAAAGATCGATTTCCACGACATAATTATATTAAGCTTGAGCTTAGTATAATAAGGAGACTCATTGTAAGTTATTACTCTAATTGAAGCTTGAGCTTCAGTTTTGGAATCACAGGAAGCTTCACGGAGAGCGAAGCATATCATCTTCACCGGTTGGTGATAATAAAGGAAAAAAAGAAGAAGAAAAAAAAGTGAATTAGACAAAGTCAATCTTTCTTACAAGTAATAGCACTTTCGTTTGATTATAAACATATATCATATGCGGTACTTTTGTTTTTTTAATCCGATCTTATCATAATGGTATCTTGAACTCCTGCCTTTCTTTTCCAGGGAAGCAAACTCTCTTTTGAATAAAAAGAAAGTAAAAGAAATCAAGAAATATGAGGGAGCGATGAGAAGAGAACCATCCCTGTCTGAAAACTTTGTCTGACTATCTTATTATGATATATTTGAAAGTGCTAGTATGAACACCTAGAGGGGGGGTGAATAGGTGTGAAGTAATTTTTTTGCAAAGAACAGTAGAAATATTTTTCTTTTGAAACTGAGTCTGAAGAACAACAGACTTTTGAAACTGAGTCTGAAGTACAGCAGACTTGGAGCGAGTTCAGACTTTAGCAGTTAAATAGAATTACAAACAAAATAAAGGAATTCAGGGAAAAGAAGAAGAACACAAAATTTATAGTGGTTCAGCTTAGATCAAGCTTACGTCCACTCTCCTACACTAACAGCCTTCTGGCTGGATTCTACTATGCAATCAACAAGAGATTACAACTTTGAGTGCAAACACTCAGAGGTAGATCACATTATCTCACTAAGTCATTCTTTTGGTATTTCTCTCATGATCACAAACGTTTAAGCTCGCCAAAGACAAGTGTATGATTGAAGGTTGCTCAGACTTTGAAATTATAAATTCTACACTCCGTCTCTTACTTGCTCATCGGTCATTGATCTCCTTTTGAATTGCCGCATTTCTCTTTTCCCGGGATCAATGTTTGCATCCCACATTCATCACTCGCGCCCAATCCTGGCATTGTGAGAACCATCCGGGCATGTATCCAAGATACAACCGGATATCTGGCACCCCCACATTCCGGGCATCTCGTATCCCAACTAGCATCACGAGGCATCCGGGCATGTATCCAAGATACAACCGGGCATTCAAAGGGCATCGACTCATTCGAACCTCTGAGCATCTCGCACCCAACCTGGCATCACGAGGAATCTCCAGGGCTCGCCATGAAAATGGTTACCCCTACCCTCCGGGCATGCATCATGATACAACCCTTCACCCTCCGAGTATGTATCATAATACAACCGGGCATCCCGACACTCCCGGGGAAATCCTCTGGGCATGTATTCATAATACAACCAGGCATCCAAAGGGCATCGACTCATTCGAACCTTTGGGCATCCCGACTCTCGAGGCATCGTCGACTCACACCTCCGACGATATCATCATCACCACGATGCATATTCTCATACATCTCATTTCTCATCTTCAATTATAGTTTAATTTTAACATGGCATATGGTATGATATCAAACAAATCATACTTGGCATAGGATTCACACATGCATCACAATTTATGATCATACATACACCAATGTCATATAACAATGTATAATAAATTCAATGGAATTCATGGCATAATAAAATAATCCCTTTTTATTTTATTATTTTTTATTATTATTATATTTATTTATTTTCATAAATAAATATTAAATTTAATATCTATGATTTTTCCAAAATCATAATATTCAAACAATCACTAAACAAACCAATTGGGTGACAATTTCATACCAAATTCATGGCCAAATTGGATTTCACATAATTTCACCATTTCCACAAAATAGCACATGATATTCGGATAATGACCAGAATTGCACAGTTTCCAAATAAATTCGATTAAAATACACATATGGCCTCCAAAAATTACGAAAATTTACAGGGTGATAGCCAACACATTTTCGTGCATTTTTTATGCAGAACTATAAGCCAAATTATTTTTAGATTAATTTATACAACCCCACGAAACCTCTGCAACTACTACCGCGTCGTCCAGAATACACATCTCCGAAATATTAAGATTTCACCCATCTATTCTCTTTCGTTTCCTCTAAAATTTGAGTATGTTATGTAACAAGGTGTCATTTACAAGTTTCATGAAGAAATCTAGGTCAAATAACCAAAGTATGGTCACCATTTAAGTCCATGAAGTCTCGGGTGTCTCGGAATACTTCACCAGAATCATTGTCTTCAAGATCTAGTCGATTTACCAAGATATGCTTGTTCTTTTCACTTCAAATTTGAGTATGTTATAGTTTGAGATGTTCCCTACAACTTTCATGAAGAAACCGAAGTGATATTCTCAACACAAACCAACATGCAACCACAAATCCAACCAAAGGTCAGTAAAATCTTTCCAGATCTGGGGTCTCCGTATAATGAGAGTTTAACCCCTCAAATCTCAATCAATTTCCACGAAATTTCAGTATGTTATAGTTAAAGTTGTTAGCTACAACTATCATGAAGATATCACAGCCAAAATCAAACTCTAAACATGCATGCAAGCTCTCACAACATTCTGACTCAAACAGTTCATACGAAAATATTCCAGATCTAGCATCTCCATAGGATGAGGGTTTGACCCTTCAAATATCCATCATTTTCCACGAAATTTCAGTATGTTATAGTTAAAGATGTTAGCTACAACTTTCATGAAGAAATAAAAGCCAAAAGCGGACTCTAAACACACATGTAAGCTCAAATAATTTTCTGACTCCAAACAGTTCATGCGAAAACATTGGTGCAAGAGTAGAAAGTGGATTCCCAACTTGCCTCTAGACCTCACGAACAGCACGAGCGAACGGACGGCGATTGCTTCTCCTCCTCTCTCGGCCTCCCTCTTCTCTCTCGCAACTCACTCTCTCTCACTTGGCTTGGCCGAGTGGCACTCTCTCTCTCCCTTTCTCTCTCTCTTTTTGGTTGCTTTTTTAGTGCATGCATTCTTATCTTGCATGAGGGACAAGTGTTCTCATGAGGAGAACAAGTGGCAAAAAGGAGAGAACAAGTGTTGGAGGACATGCAAGGCTAATGGGCCTTCTTCTTGGGCCTATCTTGGGCCGGCAAATGGGCTGGTCGACAGCCCCCTTGTGGGCTTCAATGGGCCGGCCAACTTGACCCATTAAAATCCACCTTTTGGGCTTAAGGCCCAAACCTAATTTAAATCCTAATTTCACCTTTCAATTATTCATCTTGAATTCTTTCTTTTAAGAATTTAATTACTAAATTCCACATGGCCAAAATCTTGAAATCATAATTCCATAAATCCCAATTTATAAAACACATGGCCAATGATAGGATTTTCTTTCCTATCACATAATTATCCCTTAAAAGCTTGGCCATAAATCTTATTACAAATTATGGATTAAATGGCCATAAAATAACTTGATGGTACTTCCATCACCTATTCATAGACTTTAATGTAACTAGAGGTTGCCATGAATTTTGGGATGCCACAATTCTCCCCTCCTTAGAGAATTTCGTCCTCGAAATTAGACATCTCCTATGTCTTCTTAACAAGTGAGGGTACCTTTCTCTCATCTCATCTACACTCTCCCATGTGGCTTCCTCCCCATCATGATATCACCATAATATCTTAACCAATGGAATTCTCTTGGTCATGAGAATTTGTTCCTTCCGATCCAATACTTGCACAGGCTCCTTAATGTACCTCACTTTCTCATCTATTTTGATGGCTTCATGATCGAATATGCAACTAGGGTCGGGTTGATACTACCTCTAAAGTTAAGGATGCAAGCTCTTAACACATCTTAATTTATCCCAACATCATAAACATTTTTAAAACAATACCCACATCTGAAATTTCTTTTGAATGCTTGAGAATCTTCCTTCATGAAATCAAACAATACAAATTGAGGTTTTTAAAAGCATTCAACGACAACAGCAAGCTTTGAAATCATATGTCATTTCCATGTCAAAATGTTTTCAAATCACCAATGTGGAAAATCCTTTGAGTTCTCGAAAATTCCACTTTACGATGTGAAATAGGGATTCCAAAGACATAGCAGTATAACAATGATAGTATTTGAAAATAGGTAAATCTCATATTTGAAACCAATTCATAAAATCCAAAAGCATGATACCAATTCCATAAAATCCATGTTCACATTTAAATTTCAAATGTCTTTCGGAATTCACATGTAAAGTCTTAAGTTGCACTTGCATCACGGCGCGAAATAGAATACTTTATCAAAACCCTTAATAAATTTGAATTGGTATGTTGGCAAAAATTCCAATCTCAATCCCAACTCCAATGGGTTGGAATGTTTTCTATAAAAAGTTCAGAATTCTTTGTATAGTGTCACAGTACTAATAAATTTTGATGAAATTCAAGAGATTTTCTAAAACAGCTCACAATCAAAATCTGCTTTTCGATTGAAGTTCAAAACTTGGAATGTACAGGTGATAATTTTCTCCAAAAACCATAAGCATTTCTTGAAGTATTGAAAATCATAGTTCGGTGAGTCGATAATATTGGTCCAAAATGTTTGAAACCAAAAACTTTGAAATACCAAAATCCTAAGCCTTTCTTGAAATACCGAAATCAACACATCGGCGAGTCATCAAACTCAGTCCCGACCTTAAGATTTTCAAAGTAATTTACATGCAAAATCTTAGCGCTTTGAAAACATCCAAACTCAAGTATTTCCAATCTAACACACCATTTAGCCGAATCATTTCTATACCTTAGTCACCATCAATTCAAGCCTAGAACCATCAAAATCAACACCACCAATAACTCATTTGGTTCAATCCAACAAAGACATTCACTACACCTTCATTGCAACATGAATTCAAGCCTAAAATATAGCATCATCCCTTCGATTCAAATATCTATAGTCCTCCAAGACTTATTTAATTCATAGATCGACAATCCACCAAAATAAAACTTGTCTAGTTTCCACCGAATATATCTCAGATCTCATCCTAAATGATCATCACTTAGACTAATCACTCATCAAATCCACAATATGAACTTTCACCATTTCACCTTGGAAAGACTATAACCACAAATGATCATATTCGCTAATTCCACCAAATCTTTTTCAAACTGAGATCATCACCTAAAATTAAAAGTTGATCATTGTCAATTAAACCTATTATTCTGACATATAAACCACAAATAATTTCATGTCTCATATGACCACTCAAGCTCATGACTTCCAAGATCAACCTATACATACTAAATACCTCCATGTAATGCATCAAGACTTCCAATGAAATCCTCAAATAGGAAGTCACTACTTAGCTCAAATGATCATTACTTAATCCTCAAATTCATATCTCACTCCTCATAATTCACTTCTTAACCCTTGCTTGCAGCACTACGCTTAGATGCTACGCATGTCTTCAGGTCCTTTAGAATATATCAAGATATCATTAAATGAAGACAATCACAATTTGATCCAAATAAGGCTTAAGTATCGTACTCATTAAATCCATGAATGCAGCTAAGGCATTCGTCAATCCAAATAGCATAACTAGGAACTCATAGTGTCCATAGCGAGTCCTAAATGCGGTCTTAAGAATGTCTTCTTTCTTAATCCTTAATCGATATCCTGATCTCAAGTCAATTAAAAACCAAACTTCCTTGCAGTTGATCGAATACGTCATCAATTCTAAATAAGGGATACTTATCCTTAATTGTCACTTGATTCAATTGCCTATAATTAATGCACAAATGCATCAACCCATCCTTCTCTTTCACAACAAGAGTTCTACAAGCTTAACCATGCTTCAGCTACGCCACTCTGATAAAATTATCCCAGAAACACTACCTTTCCAGTTCAGTTCATAGTTCGGTTCACTCCTGTCCCCTTTTGCCATTCTAGAAGCCTGCCAAGAGCCGCTCCTTGTTCAGGTCCTCTGACCTCGGCGTCCACTCCTCGCTCTCATCAAACCGGGACGTTACAGGTACACCAGCTTTCGCTTGGTTCGAACCCGAACTACACATCTACTGAAGGGTCTCGTTTCAATAGGGATTAACTTACAGAGTTATTATCCACTTTGGCTTATCCCATTCTTAGCCTCACGGTTTTATCCTTAGCACACGGGCAAGTACTATCTCAGGAGATCATTCATCCTAGTCCATTGCTTACGGAGCTAGTTCATTCCTATGATGACATCAAAATCATACATAACTATCACTATCAAGTCCATTTCCAGATCTCATTCCCCTAGGTTTATCTCACTCATCTCACATGCCAACGTAGATAACAACACATCTTTCAGTGATCTAGAAAATACAAAGAGGCATATCTGGAGATTCGGTTCCTACTCCTCACAATCATTTATATTTTCTCAGACACAAATGGATGCGTGTCACTCACATCAAATAACGCATATACCTTCTTATCCCCCTATCAAAATCATACCTGAGATAACACTTTTGGAAGCTCTTGCTTCCTCTTGAGTGACCATATACACCCTTCCTTGTGGTGGTGGCCTTTGTGGATTCCTTGGTGGATTTGGTTCAGCGGTACTTTGTCGTACCTGTCGCACTGAGCTAACATTCGATTGCAACCTCTTATGTGGACAATCTTTCTTAAAGCGACCTCTCTGCCCACAACCAAAACATTTCAATCGATCATTACAAGGTCCTGGTCCATGTTGTCCACCACATCTCTGACAAATGTTACCCTGATAGGGTACTCTTCCTAGAATCGGGCCACTCCTGACCTTTCTAGAATTTCCAAAATTATACCTCTTCTTAGATTCCCAGGTCTGACCTTGACCAGGATAGGGTCTCTTACCCCTTCGAACATCATTAAAGGTCTTTTGCCCCTTAGATTCTGATTGCTCCCTCACTAACTCTTGCTCCACCAACTGTGCCCTCTCATAAATCTCATTATAATCCCTTATATTTAAAGGCACTAGTTGTTTTCTAATATCAGTCCTTAATCCTTTCAGGAATCTCTTAGCCTTTTCCTCTCGATCCTCAACCAACCTAGGAGCATACCTAAATAATTCAGAAAATTTTGCCTCATACTGGTCTACTGTCAGCTCCCTTTGTTCTAATTGAACAAATTCAGTGATCTTTCTATCCTTAGCACAATCAGAGAAATGCTTCCTATTGAAAGCCCTAACAAACTCATCCCAGTTCACATCAGTACCTGGTGGAAAGATCGTATCCTTCGAAGCTCTCCACCAAAACTTTGCATTTCCCTCCAGCTGGTACTCTGCCAAAACTATTCTCTCAGCATCACTGCAGTCCAACAACCGGAAAATTCGTTCCATTCCATCGATCCATTGTTCTGCCTCCTCAGGACTTCCCATCCCACTAAACTTAAGTGGTTTCAACTTTATGAATTGTTCCACCAGTCCCTGAGGGTGACGTTCCACTCCAGGGTGTTGCTGCACTTGCCTTTCCATCAGATTTCCAATATTGGCCAATGCTTGCAGGATATCTTCCATTCGGGGTTCAGCCCTTGCAGCAGAGGCTTCAGCCCTCGATGGATGAGCACTTCCAGCTCGTACCATGATTTCCCTGCAATTTTCAAGCATTGCCTCAGGAATAATCTGAGACTCACCATCTTCATTCAAAGCAATTACTACTACAACTACTACATAAGTAACTTATACATGTTACTGGTACCTAAAGACAACTTAAAACTAATTACTAGGGATCTACGAGTGAATTCTCGTCACCCGTTATTCAATTATTTCGTTTTATATCCTATGGTGTGCATATTTCTATCCTCATTTCCATCTGAGGCGCCTTATCACTCCAAATAATCCATAGCTCTGATACCAAAACAGGCTGTGGCACCCCTCGACGGCCCCCGATCCCTTAGGGTCGCCACAGTTCGCTCTACCTTTCACTTTCCCTATTAACATG
Source organism: Eucalyptus dawsonii (assembly GCA_016097615.1). Classification (NCBI taxonomy): domain Eukaryota; kingdom Viridiplantae; phylum Streptophyta; class Magnoliopsida; order Myrtales; family Myrtaceae; genus Eucalyptus; species Eucalyptus dawsonii. Next base: position 36,308,561 of record CM027872.1, on the reverse strand, counting down.
TTACTCTGATACCATTTCAATTGCAGCGGGTCCATACAACTTGGGGTTTACATTTTTTTTTTTTATTCGATCGGTCCCTTGCACAATTTATATGCGAAAGCACATCCAACAACTCCCTTCCTTATATTCAAAAACAATGCACACCTACTAAACATTTATAGGTAAAAGCCGTACACTTTTTATTTACTTAAATCAGATGGACATCATTCATCGGTACATCAAAATGCCATAGTATTCTATATTCGGCTACACTCCAAAAGATGACCGATGTTTCATCAAACAGTCATACACTTTAAGTCCATCGATCAGTGTCGGCGTCCAAAAGCTCCTTCCCTTGCTATTCTCCTCCTCACGATCACATCCAACCGTTCAAACCATCTACTAATCTGAAATGTTGGTCCCCAAGAGGGGTGAGTACAACCACTCAGCCGGTAAAGGAATCTAATAACCACTCAATGCATCATACAAGTCATACATGCATTGCAGGCATTACTTACCTTGAAGCCATGCACATACTACCATGCATCATCATATCAATTTATAATACATACATGTGTATCATCTTCGTATCATACATGTGATCATCATCATGACATCATTACATTACACATGTCATCATCATCATTATCATCATGCATATCATCATCATCATCATCATCATCATCATCATGCATATCATCATGCATGTCATGCCATGGGTGATCATCATTATTTCACATCACATATCATCATCATTTCCATGCATCCATGCATGTAACATCATCACCATATCCTTATATCACATGTGCCATCATCATTACCATGCATCCATGCATGTAACATCATCATCACATCATGCATACATCATCATGCATAATTTAATTTCAATTTCATTTTGAATTGCCGCATTTCTCTTTTCCCGGGATCAATGTTTGCATCCCACATTCATCACTCGCGCCCAATGCTGGCATTGTGAGAACCATCTGGGCATGTATCCAAGATACAATCGGATATCCGACACCCCCACATTCCGGGCATCTCGTATCCCAACTAGCATCACGAGGCATCCGGGCATGTATCCAAGATACAACCGGGCATCCAAAGGGCATCGACTCATTCGAACCTCTGGGCATCTCGCACCCCACCTGGCATCACGAGGAATCTCCGGGGCTCGCCATGAAAATGGTTACCCCTACCCTCCGGGCATGCATCATGATACAACCCTTCACCCTCCGAGTATGTATCATAATACAACCGGGCATCCCGACACTCCCGGGGAAATCCTCTGGGCATGGATTCATAATACAACCAGGCATCCAAAGGGCATCGACTCATTCGAACCTTTGGGCATCCCGACTCTCGGGGCATCGTCGGCTCACACCTCCGACGGTATCATCATCACCACGATGCATATTCTCATACATCTCATTTCTCATCTTCAATTATAGTTTAATTTTAACATGGCATATGGTATGATATCAAACAAATCATACTTGGCATAGGATTCACACATGCATCACAATTTATGATCATACATACACCAATCTCATATAACAATGCATAATAAATTCAATAGAATTCATGGCATAATAAAATAATCCCTTTTTATTTTATTATTATTTTATTATTATTATATTTATTTATTTTCATAAATAAATATTAAATTTAATATCTATGATTTTTCCAAAATCATAATATTCAAACAATCACTAAACAAACCAATAGGATGACAATTTCATACAAAATTCATGGCCAAATTGGATTTCACATAATTTCACCATTTCCACAAAATAGCACATGATATTCGGATAATGACCAGAATTGCACAGTTTCCAAATAAATTCGATTAAAATACACATATGGCCTCCAAAAACTACGAAAATTTACAGGGTGATAGCCAACACATTTTCGTGCATTTTTCATACAAAACTCTAAGCCAAATTATTTTTATATTAATTTATACAACCCCACGAAACCTCTGGAACCACTACCGCGTCGTCCAGAATACACATCTCCGAAATATTAAGATTTCACCCATCTATTCTCTTTCGTTTCCTCTAACATTTGAGTATGTTATGTAACAAGGTGTCCTTTACAAGTTTCATGCAGAGATCTAGGTCAAATAACCAAAGTATGGTCACCATTTAAGTCCATGAAGTCTCGGGTGTCTCGGAATACTTCACCAGAATCATCGTCTTCAAGATCTAGTCGATTTACCAAGCTATGCTTGTTATTTTCACTTCAAATTTTAGTATGTTATATTTTAAGATGTTCCCTACAACTTTCATGAAGAAACCGAAGTGAGATTCTCAACACAAACCAACATGCAACCACAAATCCAACCAAAGGTCAGTAAAATCTTTCCAGATCTGGGGTCTCCGTATAATGAGAGTTTAACCCCTCAAATCTCCATCATTTTCCACGAAATTTCAGTATGTTATAGTTAAAGATGTTAGATACAACTATCATGAAGATATCACAGCCAAAATAGAACTCTAAACATGCATGCAAGCTCTCACAACATTCTGACTCAAACAGTTCATACGAAAATATTCCAGATCTAGTATCTCCGTAGGATGAGGATTTTACCCCTCAAATATCCATCATTTTCCACCAAATTTCAGTATGTTATATTTAAAGATGTTAGCTACAACTTTCATGAAGAAATAAAAGCCAACAGCGGACTCTAAATACACATGCAAGCTCAAACAAGTTTCTGACTCCAAACAGTTCATGCGAAAACATTGGTGCAAGAGTAGAAAGTGGATTCCCAACTTGCCTCTAGACCCCACGAACAGCACGAGCGGACGGACGGCGATTCCTTCTCCTCCTCTCTCGGCCTCCCTCTTCTCTCTCGCAACTCACTCTCTCTCACTTGGCTTGGCTGAATGCCACTCTCTCTCTCCCTTTCTCTCTCTCTTTTTGGTTGCTTTTTTAGTGCATGCATTCTTATCTTGCATGAGGGACAAGTGTTCTCATGAGGAGAACAAGTGGCAAAAAGGAGAGAACAAGTGTTGGAGGACATGCAAGGCTAATGGGCCTTCTTCTTGGGCCTATCTTGGGCCGGCAAATGGGCTGGTCGACAGCCCCTTGTGGGCTTCAATGGGCCGGCCAACTTGGCCCATTAAAATCCACCTTTTGGGCTTAAGGCCCAAACCTAATTTAAATCCTAATTTCACCTTTCAATTATTCATCTTGAATTCTTTCTTTTAAGAATTTAATTACTAAATTCCACATGGCCAAAATCTTGAAATCATAATTCCATAAATCCCAATTTATAAAACACATGGCCAATGATAGGATTTTCTTTCCTATCACATAATTATCCCTTAAAAGCTTGGCCATAAATCTTATTACAAATTATGGATTAAATGGCCATAAAATAACTTGATGGTACTTCCATCACCTATTCATAGACTTTAATGTAACTAGAGGTTGCCATGAATTTTGGGATGCCACAAAGACCGTTAGATATACCAGAGTGGAAATGGGATCATGTGATGATGGATTTTGTGCAAGGATTTCCAAGGACATCAAGTGGTCACGACTCTATCTGGGTGATAGTAGATCGCTTAACTAAGTCTGCCCATTTCCTAGCAGTCCGCATAGTTTATTCGATGGATAAATATGCTGAGATATATGTAAGCCATGTAGTACACTTACATGGTGTTCCTGTAACTATCACGTCTAATCGAGATTCAAGATTTACTTCAAAACCTTTGGCAAAGTCTTCAAACCACCTTAGGGACTAAGCTCCAATTTAGTATTGCTTTTTATCCACAGACGAATGGATAGACAGAAAGGCTGATTCATATATGAGAGGACATGTTAAGAGCCTGTGTAATTGATTTTAAAGGAAACTGGGATGAAAGATTGCATTTAGTGGAATTCGCCTATAACAATAATTTTTAGAAAAGTATAGGCATGGCTCCTTATGAAGCATTGTATGGGAGGAGATGTGGGACTCCTGTCTATTGGAATGAAGTAGGTGAAAGAAAACTGATAGAACTCGAGCTGGTACAAATTACTACTGAGGTTGTTGAGATCATAAGGAAAATACTCAAAACAGCCCAAAACCGACAGAAAGACTATGTAGATAAGCGTAGAAGACCTTTGGAATTTAATGTGGGCGATCATGTATTCCTTAAGGTATCTCCGATGAAAGGAATATCACGATTCAGGATAAAGGGTAAGTTAAACCTTAGATTTGTCGGACCTTTTTGAGATTCTCGAAAAGGTAGGGGATGTGGCCTATCGGCTGACATTGCGTCCTGAATTGATAAATCTACTTGACATTTTACATATGTCGATACTGAGGAAGTATCAGCCGGATCCTAGACACATACTCGATCATGAAGCCATCAAAGTGGATGAGAAAGTGAGGTACTTGGAAGAGCTGATCCGGGTACTAGATCGAAATGAGCAAATTCTTAGAACAAAAAAAGTTCCACTAGTTAAGATATTATGGCGACATCATGATATGGAAGAGGCTACATGGGAAAGTGAGAAAGAGATAAGGGGAAGGTACCCTCATTTGTTTATAGAAACATGAGTGATGTCCAATTTCGAGGACGAAATTCTCCAAGAAGGGAAGAATTGTGGCATCCGAAAATTTTAACAAACCCTCGGATATGCGACGGTCTATGACTAAGTGACGGAAGCATCGTTGAACAGTGTATCAACACCACAACGGACATTGTTTTGTTATTACCATCGAACCGGTATGTACTGTTTAGAAATGGTTCGGTCATTGAATAAGTTATAGTCTCATCCTTATGTACTATCACTAGTGAGACCGAGGTTTGTGCTATAAGATGTAGATATCTTATATGTTGATTTTAGCCGTCCAATTTTGTACCCTACGAAATTGTATTCATTGACTAAAGAAGTCAATTAACCGAAGAGGACGTATAAAGCATGCATGGAAGACGTGCATGCATAGGAACCAAGCTGCCCGAGTCTTCCTTTCATTTGGTCGGCAAATAAGTCAACCAAAGAGGAAACTTTAACCATGAAGCCACGTTTGTTTCCAGCTGTTGGTGTGCGAGCGTCTCTCTTCTTCTGTGGCCAGCGCACCGGGCGCAGGAGCAAGGAGCCGGACACGTATCTTGCATGGACGTGCAAAATGTCCTTCGATCGGCGCTTGACTCCTTGCTGTCGCTCCATCCAACGGCCACCGAATTTCATGATTTTTGACTAAGTTAGTCAACTAACAAAAAGAGAAGCAAGCGGTCGAGCAAGTTGAGAGAGAGAGAAACCGAGAGTGAGCAGCGGGCGAGCGAGTGAACGAGAGGAGTTTGTGAGCGAGTGAGAGAGAAGTGAACGGGCGAGTGGGAGCAGCAAGGAAAGGGGAGAGAGAGGATTGTTCTCCACCCATGCTCGTGTGTCGCCGCTTTGTTGAGCTGCACCACCGCACTGAACCCCTCGCTGTTAACATCATAGGACTTGAGGCAAGTCGAAGTCTACTAATCTATATAGTGTAATGCTGTTGCTGTCTTAGGAAGTGTATTGATAGGCTGGATTTGTTTGATTTTGATGTTGAGTGATGATTTATTGAGCAATCGAGACTGTTTTGAGGTTCAAGGATTGATGAAATGTTTGGATTTCTCGGGCATGTGTTTGATTTCTTTGAATTTCAACCAAAACAGATTTTTGGCAACTATAAAATCTTGAGGAATTCGGCCAGTGTTTCAGTTTTGGAAAAGAAAACCTCCTGACTTGTGTTTGAAACTCTATTTACTAGGGCACCGGTTCCAAGTATTTTAAAAACTGCACGGTGCTTTCCAAATTTTCGAGTTTTGTATCGATTTGTCCAAACCATTGAAGGTCGGGTTGATATCTCGGTTTACTTTACGAGTTTTTAAATTTGGTAATCGCTTTTGAACAAAATTTGGTCATAAATTGATTTGGAAAACCTCCCGACCTTGCTGAAATTCTTTATATACCGAGGTGCCATCCATCAACGTTTCAAAAAGAAAAGAAAAAAAAGGTTTTGGCATTCTCGAAATCTCAAACTTTGATGTGAACTAATTTTTATAAACTACTAAGTCGGCAGAAAGGTTTAGACTTGCCAATGCGCTGAATTCAAATTTATTTGTTTTGATAACTCTTTTCAATTTTGGACAAGAGTTGCAAGCACGGTTTATGAAATTTGCATGTGCTTTTTGTAATGCATTGGAAGTTTAGCTGTGGGAGTGGACCTACGTGCTTAATACTTTACTGCCGAGTTTTGTTCATTGCTTTTATTAACATAGAAATGGCATATGATTTCAAAGCTTGCCATTGTTGCATTGAAAGTGTTTTGGTATTGAAATAAATTAAGATGTTAATGTTGCCATTGGACCCTCGGGTCAACGATGCCCCAGGAGTCGGGAGGCCCAAAGGCTCAAATGAGTCGATGTCCTTTGGATGCTTGGGGTCCGTAGTGCCCCAGAGGTTTTCCCTGGGAGCATCAGGATACCCGGTTGTATGCTTGTCAGTACGTAAATCCGGAAGGTAGGGGTAACCATTTTCATGGCGCGCCCCGGAGATTCCTCGTGATGCCAGGTGGGGTGCGAGATGCCTGGAGGTGTGACGTAACACGTTTTGGATGCCCGGTGGCCTAGTGGCTGAATGTCGAAGGCTTTCGAGATGCCAAGGTGGGTGTGAATGCCCAGAAAGATGCAAACATTGGTCCTCTGGGAGGTGAAACCTTTTGAATATTAAAACTGATGGCTCTACTAAGTGTGTGTGTGTGGTCTAGTTATAGGACTAAATTATATGGCATTGAATGGGACGTGTCATAACTGTTTGGCCCTATAATCGGGACTTGTGTGACAGGTGTTGAAACTGCATTGCCATTGTTTTTCAAATGTCTTATCGATCTGATGCACACTCATTCTTTGATTACCTATTTTATCTATCTTGCATGGACTTGGATAGTGATTGCTAGCATAGTATAGCTTGGTAGATCTTCAACTATCGGGTGGTTGTACTCACTGCTTCTGGGGACTAACATTTTAGATTTAGAACAATGTCTCTGCTGCCCGCACCTCCCGATACATTCTATGGGATCCCAACCGACTTGCAGTGGGAGCAGTCGGAATATTAGAACCCTAACGTGTAGGGAATGATGTTCATACGGGTGAGAACAATCACGACGTTCGACACTAGTCCTCCATCTAGACCTGTACTCCAGCAGTATGTTGTCATATTCACCCGTCGGAATGGGGAAACTCTGGGGCCATTGCCATTGCCACTAGAAGACGACAACGGGGGACCAAGTGGTGTGGAATGACCATGATAGGGAGGACAGCAGAGGAAGGAATTTTTTAACGCTAACACTGATTGATGGGCTTTATGTATGACTGTGGGAAAAGATGTTGGTTATCTTTTGAAGTATAGCTGGGTATAGAAAACTACGACTTTTTTGGTTTACCGACTGAAAATGTCCATCTAATTTAAGTAAATAAATGTGTTCAGCTTTAACTTGTAAACTGTTTAGTTGGTGTGCATCATTTTCTGAATATAGGGAAGGGAGTTATTGGATACGCTTTCGCCATGCTTTGCGCAGGGACCAATGGAAAGGATATAGACCCCCAGAACTCATGGATTTATCGAAATTCTTTGGTATCAGAGTATCAGACTTTCAGGTTGAAAGAAAGTCGGTGACATGTGGCGACCTTAACGGATCGAGGGCCGTCGGGGGGTGCCATAGCTATTTATTCCAAAATTGTGAAATCTTTATATTTAATTAGAAAATCCTAGGTGTCGGGTTTTGACACTTAAAATAGTTTTTAAGACTATATCAAACGGTGAGATTTTAAAAGGGAAGAGATGAATTTTTCTAGTTCAAATTGATGTGTACCCACACACGATTATTTTACCATGTGTTTTTAATACAAAGAAAATAGGCCAAGTCATTATTTTAATTGAGGCATTTGAGTGCAAAGCACAATATCCTTAGTCGGGATTGATTAATTGTGTGGTGGCTAAGTGAACCCGTCCCCGATGTGCGTTGGTAGGACGTTGCCCCTATATGGGATGCCCCTGGACAAGGGATGCTCATTGTAGTAGATTCTAGACTGATGCTCCTTCGAGAATGCTGTCCCTGATGTGCATCGGTGGATGTTGTTGTGCTTAAAGGAGTGAGACGAAGCCTTGCTACGCCGAATGACCGATGTGCGTCGGCATATTGTGCCTATGTGGGCAATAATCAAATTAGAACATGTGTTTGATTGAAATTGAAGCGCTAGATTATGGGACAAAATTGTGTGGCACGGTATGAGACGTGTCATAATGATTTGGCCATATAATTGGGACCCCTATGATTGATAGATCGATTGTATTGATTGAATTGATTGATTGAGTATGTGAATTGTACTAACATGCAGAGGGAACTGACGCGAGGTAAGTCCTCTGTCTTATGTGTATAGACTGCCTTTAGGCGTATTTCCTTCCTAGTTGGAGTTTTGGGGGTGAACTTGCTGAGACATTGTCTCACCCTATTGTGGGCTCAATCTTTTCAGGTCCTTAGATGGCGGCCCCTTCGGTGCGTTATGGTCGGCCTAGGAGGGTTACGAAGCTAGTTACTGACTTCCCTATTCTCGGAGGCCACTAGGTCTATGAGCTCATAGTGACCACTGCCTGGGTCGATAAGGGCCTACCTCAAAGAATACCTCATCGATCTAAGGCGTGGTTTTGCCATGGGCTTAATGGATACAGAGTTGGTCCTCTCTAGGGTTTTGAGATCCCCGTTGTGGTAGTTTACGCTACTCTAAGCAAGGGTGTAGCTGACCCTTCTAATGGTGTTGTGGTGGACTCATAATCCCCAGAGACCTCAGTGATTTCAAATGGGGATTTGTGTGCCTAGATGGCTTATCAGCTCTTCTCTTTTGAGTAGGCTTTTGGTTATAGACTAGTTTTGTATATAAACCGATGTGTTTATAAAAGTGTTTGTTTGTGAAATTGTTGTCCTGCTTTTGTATCCCATGCGGTTTGCTGTCAGGGGATTTGTTTATTCGCTTCCACATGTGCATTAAAATGAATGGATCGGTGACGCGTCCTAGGACGTTGCAATATTATCGACCATCAAGGGATGTGTGCATGCTCAAGATTTGGGGCATGACAATTACAGAATAATGAATGTGCATTGAGAATGACATATTTGGGTGCTAACCAACTACAATGGTACTACTAAAGGCATTAGCCAATTGTGATAGTCTAGATTTTCTCAATTTGGGAAATAATCAGATGGTTGACACCTTCTCTTCATGAATAGGCTTGCTTTCTTGTTTGAAGGTGCTCATTATGCGTACCAATATATATTTGTGTAGCCATAAGGGACTTCAATGCTCGTTCTCAATTTCCTAACGTACAAATTGTCAATCTATCCATGAACAATTTCTCGACTGGCCTCCCATATAGAGGCCAACTCTAGGGTCTAAGTACATGTGGTCTATCTCCAAAAAGAACTTATGAGCCACCCATGCTCTTGATCTTTCTGCCTCAAGCTCCAGGCTCTTCACACTGGGGACCTGAAAAGTTAAACTCACGGCGGGATAAGACAATATCTCAGCAAGTTCACCCCTTAAACACCGACTAGGAAGGAAATATGCCTAGAGGCAGTCTATGCACACAATATAGAAGACTTATCTCATCTTAGTTCCCTCCTGCATGTTAGCATAATTCATATATCACATAAGTGCAGTAACAATGCTCAAGCATTTGGAAAGTCTCATTCAATTTTAGTCAATCAATCAATTGAATCAACACAATTGATCCATCATTCAATCAAGCAATTCAAAAGAGCCTCAATTATAAGGTACACGTCCCAATCCGTGTCACACAATTTCGTCCTATAATCAGGCGCGGGTAAATCATATCGGTGGTTCAATCCACACCCGATATTCACTCTCAATATTCCAATTCAACATCTCCATTCAATATTTCGACTCCACGTTCCAACTCAATACTCAATACTAGACTCAAGATCAAACTCAAGGCTCTAGAGGTAGTTCCCATGCAACAGAAGTCGCCATGTAACACTTAGCCCTTGATTACAACAAGTAATAATATAAGGCACTAGAGGCGACTTATACGAAGTCTCACTATTGTGTAATACTTATACCTTTATTGCACTAGGTAATAGTATAAGGCACTAGAGGTGGCTCACAAGTTTCGGTATCATGTAGCACTTAGCCCTTCACTATGCATGACAATGTTGCAAGGCTCTAGAGGTAATTCCCATGTGACTCAAGTCGCCATGTAACACTTAGCCCTTGACTATAATAAGCAATAGTATAAAACACTAGAGGTAACTCACACGAAGTCTCGCTATCGTGCATCACTTAGCCCTTTACCTATTCACAACCCATTCACATATCGCCACGTATAACATACGTCACCTCATCTTTCAATAGTCATCTTGCCATGACTATAAACCATCACACGATTATTCACTCATGGCTAAAGACATTGTGCTTCATACTTAAATTTCTCAATTAAAATAATGTCTTGGTCTATTTTCTTTGTATTAAAAATATCCGATAAAAATAATCGTGTGTGGTAACATGGTTAGTTTGAGTCAAAAGTCTGATATTTTCCTTTTAAAAATCTCACTATTTAATATAGTCTAGAAAGACATTTTTGGCGTTATAAATTGACACTCGGTATTTTCTAATTAAATAACGAAATTACACAATTTTGGGATAAATACCCAAAATTACAATTACCACTCAATTAAATAAACCAAGCACACCATTGCAATCAGAACAAAATTCTAGTCACCGGCTATCCCGGTATAATTTTCGAAAAATAATAAATAATTAAATAAATACCAAAAATAATTAAATAAATACAATTAATTATCAAACATAGCAACTTAGGCTAGAAATGCTTAATTAAACACCGAAACGGGCCCGGAGAATTTCTAAACCAATTTAGATAAATAGCACGATCTATCTAGTCCCTAATAAAGCTGTTATATCCACCTAACATGCATAAACGAATAATTAAATTGCTAATCCGTTCTAACAAACCACCTAAACCTTAATTAGCCTAATCTAAACACCTCTTAAGCATCATAAACTCCATAAGCAGAGTTTAGTGAGTAAACTCATCAGTTTAGCATGAAAACTGGTTCACGGCGAAGATGGCATAACGGCGGCCGAAACTTGGGCCTACGGCGACACCAACAGGAGTCTGCGTGACCTCCTGAATTTCAAGTTTTGTTTTCAATCGAATAAGTTGGGCTTTTCATCAACATGCCTATAATTCTTTTCCCTGAGTTGGCCACTCATGGGATAACTAAACTATCGGATGAAGTCGTTAAGGAATCTAAATGCAATAGACTCGAGAATTCGACTAGGAATCGACTACTCGACCGTGCTAACTTGCAAGGGTCACTACGGCACCGTTAAAATCGATTAGAGACCGGAGATAGTTCGATTCGATAAAGTTATGTGATTAGTATGTGGGTGGTTCCACCTAATTGCTAAATTCTCGTCGAACGGGACTAGACCAATTTTTTTGTCATTTTTGTACCATGTGCCCGTAGTTGAAATCTCGAAATTTTCACAACAATCGAGAGTCACCAATGTGTCGAAGATGTGCAATGAAGGTGTTTGGGAACTACTTTCCAAGGGGCATTGAGGCAAAGCTGGCATTTGCAAGGGTAAAAGCTCAAGGCAGGTCTTAGGCGGCCTTGAGCTTTTAGCATTCTCGAAATGCCTCATGTTACTGTTCATCTTCTTCTCTGGCGGTGTGGCTGATCAGAGACGAGCTCTAGAGGCCAGCAAGGTCATAGCTAAGGTTAGTGAGGTCACGGCAACCATCACTGGCTAGTCGCGCAACCCTAGTGAGTTGCGGCGACTGCTCGCAAGTCCTGGCGACCGCTCGCAAGTCCTGTCACCCCTTAGCTCTAGGTCACGTGACCTTAGGTGCGACCCAGCTTTGGGTCGCGTGACCTCAAGCGCGACTCAAATTTAGGTCGTTGGAGGTCCCGCAACCTCAAGCGCAACCCAGATCTGGTCGCTGCAAGGTCGCGCGACCTGCAGAGACTAGATCTAGGTCGCGCCGGACGCTGCAAGGTCGCCCAACCCTAGGCAGCCATCGCCGATCGTCTCCGGGGGTTGCTTGAGGCCGCCTTCCTCGCCGGCGAACTCTTTTATTTTTTTGTGATAATTCTTTTCCTTTTTTTATTAATCACCAAATTCCTTTGTAAATTTAATCTTCACAATAGACTTTCAAAGTACAATTTACCAAACACAGTTTGCATTTTAGAAAGCCCCTTTAACTCAAAGGCCTTTGCCTTTTCCCACAGGCTTTCCCATACGTATCCAATGTGGCTAAAAAATAATCAGCCATAGGTCAATTGCACTAAAAATTCCTAAAAGTTACCTAGTAGGTTAGGTCACACTAAAATCGCGTCAAATTGAAATTAACCGCGAATTTGAATCTAATTTCAGAAATTGAAAGTTTTGTCATGTCACGATTCATTTTGGGAATGTCAACTCACATTCCAAAGATTTTTCTGCAAACCGAGATTTTGGCGAGAATTCAATGTAGGGCCGTTTTCGACCAGAAAATTCAGAGGACCATTTTTATCGCATTTTTGGGATTCCAGTTGGACAAAATTGATGAGGAAAAATGTTGATTGTGATGGTGGTACCTTGATGGAATTTTGTGGACATCAAATTGAGTCCAATTGGAATAATCTTGAATGGGAATTGAATCAAATAGAGTGGCAAGTGCCCAAAATTTGTAGGCCGTGGGGGTAACATTTTGGACCATTTGGGTGGTATGTTGAGGAAGCTTGAGCACTGGCAAGAGACTGAAAATGATAGCCTAGCTGGTGGGGCCTTGCCAAGGAGGATTTGGATAGAATGGAAGGCCTTGGAAGCCAAGAGGGACCCTCCACTCTTCAGCAGCTCCTTCTCTTTCATTCCAGCCCACCTTTCTCCATTTTAGAGGAGTTTTGAAGCTCCAAAGGACCAGAGAAACCGGTAGCTCCCTCCCTTTGCTCGTTCAAAGTTGCCGCACGCCCGTTGAACCGCCAGCACGTCGTTCGTTGCGCTCTTGAGCCCCCGAACGCATTGTCCTACTCACGAGCCTGTTCGCCTGTCCACGTTGCCTACGCTCACCTTCCTTAGTCGTCCAGCCATGCCACCACCGTCGTGAGTCGCCATTCAAGCCGCCGGAGCCCTGCCGTGGCTTCGCCTAAACCGTCACTGCTTGTCCTTTCTATTTCGGCCCCAACCAACCGCCGATTCAATCCTTGCAGCCCAAGATAAAAAAACTGAAGAGCTCAACCTAGCTGAGACTTCGGGAGACTTTTCCGAGCCTTTCCCAGCCCTGCTTGGCTTTGCTATCAAAAGGTTTGTCACCCATCTCCGCAATGTCGTTGTCGTGGACTCACCGACTCGCTAATCTGGTGAGTTTACTCACTAAACCTTGCTTAGGAGATTAATTATGTTTAAGGGGTAATTAGCTTAAGTTAATTAGGGATTGGGTGGTTAGTTAGATTAGATTAGTGATGTAATTACTCATTTATGCATGTTAGGTGGTTAGATCAGATTAATTAGAAACTAGATAAGTTGTATTATTTATCTAGATAGGTTTGGGAATTCTCCGAGCCCATTTCGATATTTAATTAGGCTTTTTCGGCCTAAGTTTCTATTTATGGCATTTAATGCTAGTTATTTAATTAATTTTGGTAATTATTTAATTATTTAATATTTTCCAAAAATTAGATTGGGATAGCCGGTGACCAGAATTTTATGCTGATTGCAATGGTGTGTTAAGTTTATGCAATTGGATGTTAACTTGTACAAATAGAGTGTTGATTAGAAATTTGGTCAATTATTCCAAAATTTATGAATTTTGATATTTATTTAGAAAATCCCGGGTGTCATGTATTATATAAAACGGTAGGATTTTAAAAAGACGGTTATGAATTTTTTGGGTTCGATTTGACCGTGTACCCACACACGACTATTTTCACCGGGTGTATCTAATACAAAAAAAAAAAAAGGCCAAGATCACAATTTTAATTGAGGCATTTGAGTGCAATGCACGGTATCCTAGGCCGAGATTGAATGGTTGTGTGTTGGTTAGGAGAATCCGTTCCAAGCATTTACGCCGGATGTTACCCTATATGGGATTTGGGTCGGAGTAGATTCTAGACCTATACCCCTTCGGGAAAGCCGTCTTTGAGAGACGTAGCAGTGCTCAATGGGGTGAGACGATGCCTAACTACGCTAGTAGACTGCCGAGCTTCAAGTAGGTCGTACCCTAAATGTCACGCCCCGATCCTCAGGCACGCACACATCTGTCTCACTTGGTCGATTTTATAATGCGATATCCCAGGACAATGTATCGCCGACCCTTTCATTTTTAAGCACATGCGGAAGTAGTTATAAATCCCCAGACAATAAAACAATGGGATAGAAAAGCAGGGCCATATTTTTCATATTGAAATTTATAACCGAACTTTTATACAAAACACGACCAGAGTACTCCACAACTCTTTACTCTAAGCTCTATTCACATCAAAATGGAGATCTCAAGAGAAGATAAAATTTCAGTCCATATAGGCCGTACTCAAGGCCCCTCTCGAGATTGTCTTCTTCTTCCAAAAATTCTTCTCAAACTCCTCCTCAGCTCCTCAGCGAGGTCCTGAAATGATTTCCCCAAACTGGGATGAGACTACGTCTCAGCGAGTTCTACCCCACTAAGCCTCGATTAGTAAACCATTATACTACAGGCTGCCTATACACGCACGGGGCAGAAGACGTACCTTGGCATCAGTCTCAACCTGCAATTCAAAGTTATATACAGATACTTCATTCCATGCATTCTCAGTCAAATCACAGTTCAATCGACTTAGTCGATTACATGTCAGTCGGACCATTTCTAGGTTGATTTGATTATTCCATCTCAATCCCCAATTACGAATCACGATCCTCAGATTACATCTTAAGCAAAGGTGAAAGACACAGTCTACCACTCAACAACATTCAATATTTAATGGCTTTACGGTCCCACTCGACCACTTTCGATACTCAATGGCTTTACGATCCCACTCGACCACTTTCGATACTCAATGGCTTTACGGTCCCACTCGACCACTTTCGATACTCAATAATTTCTCAATGAAATAATTAACCACAACGATTTAGGAATATATCCTAAATTCCACATTCAATTCAATTTGGCACAATTCAAAGCTCAAATAAATAAACGGACTGCGCCACGACAATCGGCACGAGATTTCGGTCGTCAGCCATCTCAATCTTAATTTCCGAAAAATAAATAAATAATTAATTAATTTCGAATATTAATTAATAAATATTAAAAATTCCGTTTAGCTCAAAATAAGGTCCAATTAAATAAACGGACTTCACCACGGTCCTTAGCATAATTTTCTGGTCATTAGCCATCTCAATTGAATTTTCGGAAAATAAATAAATAATTAATTAATTTCGAAAATTAAATAATTATTATTAAAATTCAATTTAGCTCAAAATAAAGCCCGATTAAACAAACGGATTCTACCACGGTCATCAGCATAATTTTTCGGTTCCGGACCATCCCAATTGAATTTTCGGAAAATAAATAAATAGTTATTTTAATTCTGAAAAATAATATTTAAATGCCAAAAAATCTCACTTAGGCCCAAATCGCCAAATTGAAGCCCGATTAGGGTCGTAAAATTCCGAGATGCTTCCAATAAATAGTAGACCACGTCTACTTGATAATTGCGCAATCAATTTATCTAAATCGCATCACAATTGACTAATAATTGCTAATTTATTCTAATCTAACAACCTAAATATAATTAATCACAACTAAACCAACCTTAAAGCATAATTAATCAACTAATCCGGGATTAGTGATATTACTCACCAAATCGCGCGCAAATCGGATCAATTCGACGGCGGCGACGCGAGGAACGATTGTTCACAAAGCACGGCTCGGGTTCGGGGCCCGGAAATGGCCCAAAAGTGGGCCCAAAGTGCTAGATACCCACTCCGTGGGCCTGCTGGACGGAGTTGATCGGGGCCGCTCCGGCGGCTAGGGCGGCGAGCGGAAGCCGGCGGAGGGCGAGGGGGACACGGGGGAGGTCCGGCGGGGCTAGGTGGTGGCCGGAGGTGGCCGGACGGGGCTGGAACAGGGGTGAACAGTGGTTGGGTCGCGGCTGGATCGCGCGGCCTGGGCGTGCGCGGACGGCGGGATGGCGGCGGGCGGCGGAATGGGCGGCGACGGAGCAGCGACGGCGAGCTGCAGCTTTCGTTCTTCAGCTCCTAGTTTTTGTTCGCACGAACAAGAGAGAAGAAAGAGGAAGAAAGCGGTCACGTGAGGGGGGGAAAGAAGAAGAGAGAGAAGAGAGGGAAGAGAGAGGAGAGGATATGCATTGACTAGTCAAAGAAGAGAGAGAGAGAGAGTCGGTTGGGGGGTGGATTCGCACGAAGGGGGGAAAGGGGAGAGGAGAGAAAAGAAAGAAAAAAAAAAAGAAAAGAAAAGAGAGGGAGAGAGAGGAAAAGAAAAATGAAGTACATAATTAATTAATTCAATTTTCCTTTTTCTTTTCAATTTTCTTTTTGGGCTTCAATTTTCTTCGATAATTTCTTTATTGAAATTTCGGACTGGCCAATAAATTGACGAAATACGATGAGGCATGAAGATCCTAAAAATAAGAATTATGATGCGCTTAAAAATTCGATTCCCAAAATCGAGTTCAATTTCGTGGTTAAAAATCGATCGGACGTGATTTTAGCTCAATCCAACCAATTAGGTAGCTTTTAGGGATTTTACAGCTGATACATCTCTGAACGGCTTCACCCAATAGGTTAGTTAACTCGTGAGTGATCAGCTCAGAGAAAAAGGGCCATAGGCACGTCGAGGAAATGCCCATTTCACTTTATCGAAACGGGGTCGAATTTCAGGATGTCACACTAAAGGGGCGTAATTAACAATTGGAACACATGATTGATTGAGTTATATGCACCTGATTATGAGACAAAACTATGTGGCATAGTATGGGACGTGTCATGACGGTTTGGCTTTATAATCGAGACTCCTGTGATTGATTGAGTTGATGAGGCATTTTAATTGTTGTGTGTTGTAATTATATGCATTGTGTATATCAATTGTGCTAATGTGCAGGAGGGATGAGGCGAGGTAAGTTCTCTCTATTGTGTGGTTAGGCCACCCTTGGGTGTATTTCCTTCCTAATAGGGGTTTAGGGAGTGAACTTGTTGAGACAATGTCTCACCCTGTCATGGGCTAATTTTCAGGTCCTTAGATGGTGGCTGTGGAGGACCCGAAGCTTGGAGTTTCTGGAGGTGGAGTTTGAAGAATCGGTGTATGTGTCTGACTAGTTTGTCGTAGGACAGCTTCTTTTTGAGAGCCGATCTTTTGTAGAATTTTAACTAGACTCGTTTTGTACCTAAACCTAATTTTTTTTATAAGAGTGTGGCTTTTGTGAAATGTTGCCTCGCTTTTCTGTCCCATGTTATTTGCTGTTAGGGGTTTATTGTTTTGCTTCTGCATGTGCTTAAACAAATTGGGTCGACGACGCGTCTTGGGAACATTGCATTTGTATTAACCACAGAGGAATGTGCGAGCACTCGAGGATCGAGGCGTGACATCTTCACACTGGGGACCTGAAAATATTGAGCCCACGACGGGGTGAGAAAATGTCTCCTTAACAATAGCTACCAGCAGAGAATTCAGATGGCTCCTTTTGAAGCGTTGTATGGCAGAGCATGCAGAACGCCAGTGTGTTAGGATGAGGTCAGAGAACGAAAGATTACAGGCCTAGAGTTAGTTCAGCAGTCAGTAGATACAGTTGTCATCAGGGATAGATTAAAGACCACTCAAAGCCGCAAGAAAAGCTATGCTGATAAGCATTGGAGACTATTGGAATTCTAAATTGGTAATCACGTTTTTCTAAAAGCGTCACTAATGAGAGGTACTTCACACTTTGGCAAGAAGGGAAAGCTTAGTCCGAAGTACGTAGGTCTCTTTAAGATTCTGGAAAGAATCGGGATCCTAGCGTATCATCTTGCATTATCGCCGAGGTTGGCACAAGTGCATGACGTCTTTCACGTGTCAATGTTGAGGAAGTATGAGCCTGACCTGACCCACGTGCTAAATTTTGAAGAATTAAACGTTGACGATAGAGTGTCGTACGTGGAAAGACTGGTTCAGATTGTGGATCTCAAGGAACGAATTTTGCACACCAAGACCATTCTGTTGCTCAATGTGGTCTGGCAAAACCACGGCATTGAAGCAGCAACCTGGGAAAGTAAAGACTTAATGAGACGACTGTACCCCCACCTTTTTGTTTAAAGGATCGTAATGGTTTAAATTTCGAGGAAAAATTTTTTATAAGAGAAGAGTTATGACATCCTGAATTTCATGTTTTGTTTTCAATCGAATAAGTTGGGTCTTTTATCGACGCGCCTATAGTTTTTTTCCCTAAGTTGGCCACTCACGGGATAACTAGACTATCAGGTGAAGCCATTAAGGAATCTAAACGCAATAGACTCGAGAATTCGACCGAGAATCAACTACTCGACCGTGCAAATCTGTAAGGGTCACTACGGCACTGTCAAAATCAATCAGAGACCAGAGATAGATGGATTCGATAAAGGTATGTGATTAGTGTGTGGGTGATTTCACCTAATTGCAAAATTCTCATCGAACGGCACTATACCGATTTTTCTGTCATTTCTGTACCTTGTGTCCGTAGTTAAAACCTTGAGATTTTCATGACAACCGAAAATCACCAATGTCATGAAGATGCAAAATGTGGCTCGAAAATAATCGACCACGGGTCAATTGCACTAAAAAATTCAGAAAAGCTACCCGTTAGGTTAGGTCACGCTAAAGATGCGTCGGATTGAAATTAACCACAAATTTCAATCCGATTTTAGAAATTAAAAGTTCTATCATGTCACGATTCATTTTAGGAACGTCGACTCACCTTCCGAATATTTTTCTGCAAACCAAAATTTTTGATGAAAAATCAATATAGGGCCGTTTTCAATCGGAAAATTCAGATAACTATTTTTTATCACATTTTTGGATTCTAGTTGGACAAATTGATGAGGAAAAATTTTTGATTGTGAAGACGGTACCTTGATGGAATTTGTGGACATTAAATTGAGTCCAATTGGAAGAGTTTTGAAGGGGAATTGAATCCAATTGAGTGGCAAGTGCCCAAAATTTGTAGGCCAATGAGGGGTAACATTTTTGACCAATTGGGTGGTGTGTTGAGCGAGCTTGAGAGCTACCAAGAGGCTGAGGATGACAGCCCAACTAGTGGGGACTTGCCAAGGAGGATTTGGATAGAATGGAAGGCCTTGGAAGCCAAGAGGGACCCTCCACTCTTCAGCAGCTCCTTCTCCATTCCAGCCCACCTTTCTCCATTGTAGAGTTGTTTTGAAGCTCTAAAGAACTAGAGAAACCGACAACTCTGTCCCCTTGCCCGTTCGAAGCCGCCGCACACCCGTCGGACTGCCAGCATGCCGTCCGTTGCGCGCCCGAGCCCCCATGCTTGTTGTCCTGCTCGTGCACTTGTCTGCGTGCCCATACTACCCATGGTTGCCTTCCCTGGTCGTCTAGCCATGCCACCACCATCGTGAGTCGCCATTCAAGCCACTGGAGCCCAATCGTAGCTCCGCCTGGACCGCTGCTACTTGTCCTTATTGTTTAGGCCCTAACTAGTCGCCAGTTCGGTCCTTGCAGCCCAAGATCAGAAACTGAAGAGCTCAGCCTAGCTGAGACTTCGGGAGACTTTTTTGAGCCTTTCACGGCCCCGCTTGGCTTTGTTGCCAGGAGGTTTGTCGCTCGTCTTCACGACATTGTCGCCGTGGACTCACCAGCTCGCTAATTTAGTGAGTTTACTCACTAAACGTTGCTTAGGAGGTTAATTATGCTTATGTGGTAATTAGCTTAAGTTAATTATGAATTTGGTGGTTAGTTAAATTGGATTAGTGATTTAATTACTTGTTTATGCATGTTAGGTGGTTAGATCGGATTAATTAGAGACGAGATAATTTGTATTATTTATCTAGATAGGTACGGGAATTCTTCGGGCCCATTTTGGTATTTAATTAGGCTTTTCGGCCTAAGTTTCTATTTATGGCATTTAATGGTATTTATTTAATTAATTTTGGTAATTATTTAATTATTTAATATTTTTCGAAAATTAGACCGAGATAGCCGATGATTAGAATTTTGTGCTGATTGCAATGGTGTGTTCAATTTATATAATTGGATGTTAATTTGTTTAAATTGAGTGCTGATTGGAAATTTGGTCAATTATTCCAAAATTTGTGAATTTCGATATTTATTCAGAGAAAATCCCGGATTTCGGGTTTTACCACCAAAAAATGGTTTTATATACTATAAAACAGTTGGATTTTAAAAAGAAGGTTATGAATTTTTCAAGTTTAATCTAGCCGTATACCCACACACGACTATTTTCCTCGGGTGTTTTTAATACAAAGAAAATAGGCTACGAGCACTATTTTAATTGAGGCATCTAAGTGCAATGTATGGTGTCTTGGGCCGAGATTGAATGGTCGTGTGTTGGTTTGGAAAACATGTCCCAAGCATTTATGCTGGATGTTACCCTATATGGGAGTCATAGTAGATACTGGATCTCTACTCCTTCGGGAAAGTCATCTTTGAGAGACGTAACTGTGCTCAATGGGGTGAGACGATACTTGGCTACACCAGTAGACCACCAAACTTCAAGTAGAGGGGCGTAATTAACAATTGGAACACATGATTAATTGAGTTAGATGCACCTGATTATGAGACAAAACTGTGTAACACAGTATGAGATGTGTTATAACGGTTTGGCCTTATAATCGGGACTCCTATGATTGATTGAGTTGATGAGGCGTTTCAATTGTTGTGTGTTGTGATTATATGAATTATGTATATGAACTGTGCTGACATGCATAAGGGAATTGAGGCAAGGTAAGTTCTCTCTAGTGTGTGGCTAAGCTACCATTGGGCATATTTCCTTCCCAATAGGGGTTTAGGGGGGGAACTTGCTGAGACAATGTCTCACCCCGTCATGGGCTAACTTTTTAGGTCCTTAGATGGTGGCTGTGGAGGACCCGAAGCCCGAAGTTTGTGGAGGTGGAATTCGAAGAATCGGTGTATGTGTTTGATTAGTTTGTCTTAGGACAGCTTCTTTTTGAGAGCCAATCTTTTGTATACTTTTAACTAGACTCTTTTTGTACCTAAACCCAATTATTTTATAAGAGTGTGGCTTTTGTGAAATGTTGCCCCGCTTTTCTGTCCCATGTTATTTGCTATCAAGGGTTTATTGTTTCGCTTCCGCATGTGCTTAAACGAATTGGGTTAGTGACACGTCTTGGGAACATCGCATTTGTATTGACCACAGAGGAATGTGTGCGCGCTCGAGGATCGAGGCGTGACATCTTCACACTAGGGACCTGAAAATATTGAGCCCACGACGGGGTGACAAAATGTCTCAGCAAATTCACCCCCTAAAATCCCGACTAAGAAGGAAATACGCCTAAAGGCAGTCTATGCACACACAAGACAAAGGACTTTTCTCACCTTAGTTCCTTCTTGCACGTTAGTATAAATCTTATACTCAACCAATAATTTAATGCAAATCATCGATCCAACGATCTACTCAGTCAATCAATTTAGTTCGAGACCATCAACATGATCCGTACTATCTATCAATTAGGACCATATATAACTCAATTCCTTCTTTCGATTCAATTGATACCACCCTTGTTCACACAAGCTGCAATATATGGTCAACACTCTCACAAGCTGCAATATATGGTCATAACTCTCACAAGCTGATATAGATAGATAGTAGCTCACCCAAGCTGATAAATAAATCGTGTTTGCACAAGCTGATAAACGATCATAGCTCACACAAGCTGATAAGGTATATTGCTCTCACAAGCTGACTTATCAAAGCACAAAGGTTGATACAGTATACTGCTCTCACAAGCTGACATGCATAAGGGCTCTCACAAGTTGACATAAATGTATACTACTCTCACAAGCTAACGTATCCAAGCACACAAGCTGATACAAAGCTGACATGCAAAGAGGCTCTCACAAGCTGATAAAAATGTATACTGCTCTTACAAGCTGATGTGCAAAGTCTTTCTTTTAGAAAATTTCACTATTCACATAGTCCACAAAGATATTTTGGCATTGTAAACCGACGCCTTGTATTTTCTGATTAAAACACCGAAATTCCACAAATTTGGAATAAAAGACCAAAATCACCAATTTCACTCAATTTGCATAAATTAACACTCAATTAAATAAATCGCGCATACCATTGCAACCAGCACAAAATTCCAATCATCGGCTATCTCGGTATAAATTTCGAAAAAAAAATAAATACTTAAATAAATACAATTAAATACATAAATAGAAACTTAAGCCGGAAAAGCCTAATTAAATACCAAAACGGGCGAACCAATCTAGATAAATAATACAACCTATCTAGTCACTAATTAAGTCGATCTAATCACTTAACATGCACAAACGAACAATTAAATCGCTTATTCGTTCTAACTAATTACCTAAATCATACTTAGTCTAAATTAATCAACCCTTAAGCATCATTAACTCCCTAAGCAGAGTTTAGTGAATAAACTCACAGGATTAGTGGGCCGGTGAGTCCATGGCGATGGTGGCCCAACAACGGCCGAAACTCGAGCTTACAGCGGCGCCAATGGAGGCTCGGACCGGGCCGAAAACAGCCCACAAGTCTCGCGGTTCAAGCTGCCGGGTGGTTCTGCTTGCTGCTGGTTCTAGGAATTTTGGCTGGACACGGGGCTGTGGTTGGGCTGAGACACGAAGCTGGTGGTGCGGCTATTGGACGAACAGCAGCTGGTGGGAGTTACGGTGGCTGAGGCGTGAAATGGAGCTGCTAGATGAAGGGAGGCTGGTCCTGATCGAGAGAGAAATAGACAAGGGGAGGGGACGAGCTGGTGTTGGGCTCATGGGACGTTTTTTGCTGTGTTGACTCGGTGAAATGGGCTATTATGGAAGTTGGCTTCGTGGCAGAGGAGGGCGGTTCGCTGGCGGGAAAGAAAAATCAATGGAGAAGACAAATGATAGTGGAGATGGCAGAGTTTGGTCACCGCTGGGGAATCGGTTGAGGCATGTGGGGATTGCCGATGCTGGCGAGAGGGGGAAACGATGGAGGTTACGAGAGAAGGGGGAGTGTTGGACAGTGAAATGAAGGTTGGTGGACATGTGGACGCTCGGTTCTTTCGAAGCGAATAAAGGAAAAGCCAAGTAGCTCGTCCAAGGGGGAGAAATGAAACTCAAGCAGAAGTAGCGAAGGTGGGAAGTAGTTGGACGTGCGCGAAGAAGGGAAAAAGGGAGGGGCAGCTGGTAGGCGTGAGGAG